>JAKOOJ010000013.1:0-447500 GCA_022577455.1 Arizona elegans
AGAAAAAGAAGAAGAAGAAGAAGAAGAAGAAGAAGAAGAGAAGAGAGAAGAAGAGAAGAAAGATGAGGAGGAGGAGGAGGAGGAGGAGAGGAGGAGGAGGAGGAGAGAAGAAGAAGAAGAAGAAGAAGAAGAGAAGAAGAAGAAGAAGAAGAAGAAGAAGAAGAAGAAGAAGAAGAAGAAGAAGAAGAAGAGGAAGAGGAAGAGGAAGGACAAGTTGGAGGAGGAGAAGGAGAAGGAGCTTTTGAGTTGGATGCTATGGCGCAAACCTGCTAGGACAAGGAACTTTGGAACATGATGGAGTAGCCTTACTTTGCCCAGTGATGTGTTTCCCAATGTGCAATCACAACTGTTTCCTTCTGGGGTTATGGCAAGAAAACGAAGGCCAGAATTCCTTGTCCAAGAACGTGACATCTTCCATTTGGAGGAATCAGGCATTGCATCCTCTACGCTTAATCCATCGTTTAAAAAGGGGAACGTTAGTGGCTGGAGTGGGAAGAAGCGGGAGACAGACAGGCATGCTTTCAAGAGACCAGGTGCCTCTACCTGAGAAGAAGTGAGCTCGGAAGCCTTTCTTGGAAACGGTGTTGTCAGACTTGAATTCAATGCGCATGTTGTTGTACTGGGAGGTGATTACCTCGGGTTTCTCTGCTCCACAAAACTTCCCATGGAGCTTGGCTTCAGAAGTGAGGCCACTGCGCACTTCCACAAAGTCATACTTGCACACCTAAAGGGAAAGGCAAGAGGAAATCATTCCCAGGTTTGGAAGAAGGAGAAGAAGGTGGGAAGAAGCGGCCACAGCAGGGGTGAAATCCAGCAGGTTCTAACCGGTTCGGGAGTACCGGTAGCGGAAATTTTGAGCAGAGAACTGGCAAACACCAACCACTGGCTGGCCCAAGAGTGGGATGGGGATTTTGCAATATCCTTCCCCCAGGAGGGGAGGGAATGGAGATTTTGCAGTATCCTTCCTCAGGAGGGGAGGGAATGGAGATTTTGCAATATCCTTCCCCTGCCACACCCACCAAGCCACACCCACAGAAGCGGTAGGGAAAAAAAAATTGGATTTCACCCCTGGGCCACAGCCAAGAGTTTGTTCTGTGTTCCGCATGGGAACATATCTTCCTTCTTGATACCTAAGACCATCCTCCCACAAAGCTTTGGGAGTCTTTAACACCACTGCTATTGGTTTAATTCCTTCAGAAAAAGTTTCCTTATTAGATCAGGCAGTGGCCCAGAGGTGGGATTCAGCCGGTTCTGATTGGGTTGGGTGTACCAGTAGCTCCGACAATCAGCTGAGAAGAAACTGGTTCGCTCCGACGATCAGATGGGCCCTGCCCGCCCACCCCTGCGCTATAACCTACCTACATTTTTTTTGTATTAAGCCCAGCTGATAGGCGCGGGAGAGCGGATTGCCGGGTCTCAGCTGGTTTTACTCACTCTGGATTCAGTAGAAGGTTACTTTTGATCATATTGAGCATGCATGGAAGAACGAGTTTGGCGTGTGTGCGCAGCGAACCAGTTGTTACAACCGGTGAATCCCACCACTGCTGTGGCCCTTTTATGACCTGTGGGACTTCAACTCCCAGAATTCCTGAGCCAGCCATTTAAATCCACAGGTCTTAAAGGGACTGTAGTTGCCCTCCAATGTGGATCATGGAGAATGATTTTCTTTAAAAAAACAAACAAACTACCTTTTTAGGCCAAAATGATACCTAACAACCCCACTTCTTCATTAATTCTTCTAAATTTTCTTCCAAACCAATTATTCCAACAGCTATTGGAATAAGCAATCATCTTTCCAGAACTAACAATCCATAATGCAGAAACATAGTCGATCTAGGGCATATGGAAGTAAAGCTGTTTTGGTGACTATCCTGCTATTGCAGAATAATATATTGCAGAATAACGCAGTGTAAGCCGCCCTGAGTCTCCGGAGAAGGGCGGCATATAACTCAAATATATATATTAAAATTAAATTAAAATTAAAAGGAATATATATATATATATATATATATATATATTCTTAAGTTTTCGCGGGTGTGCATATGCAAAAAAAAATTAAATCTTGGGTGTCTTCCCGCATCATTATAAATAAGTTGGTTAAAATATTTAAAATCCTGGTTAAAATCCCAGCTTAAAATCTTCTAAAAATCCTTACAGATTTTTAGAAGACTGTAAGGATTTTTAGAAGATTTTAAACTGGGATTTTAACCAGGATTTTAAATATTTTAACCAATTTATTTATAATGACGCAGGAAAACACCCGAGATTTTAATTTTTTGCATATATATATATATATATGCATATATATATAAGCCAGACCGCAGCTGCATCATTAACCACTTTAAACTCCTCCAATCCATACATGAAGCAGACTGACACCCAACATGAAGAGCTCGCACGGCCACAAACACGAAGCCAAACAACAACAACGCAGCTCACCAGCTCAAATCCCCCTGCAACTCAGACTAAGCTGAGCACAACCAAGCCCCCACCCAAACAGAACACACCCCCAGCCAATCAGAGCACAACCAAGCCCCTAACCAATCAGAACACACCTCCACCCAATCAGAACACAGCCAAGTTCCTACCCAATCAGCTCACACCCCCACTAGCAGTTAAAAGGAAGAGACAGCTGCGATCTCACATTGCTCCTGGAAGCACGAAGCCGAGAACACCAGCCTGAAGATGACGAATGAGACTTCGTCGAAACGTCGCCAAGACACTTCCAATTTTACGTGGGAGAAGACCCGAATAACCAAAGACCTACATATATACACACACACACACACACACACACACACACATTGTTCATAAATCTTCCTTCTACCTTCAGAAAGCAATATAAAACCCCAAGGCACTACGTCTTCCATATTGTTTATTTAATGGGCATCCCATCATCCATCACTGAAAATCCACAGCAGCTCATGAGTTCCGAGATATCTGTTGTGGCCCGCCAGCTGCCAGTGGAGCGTCAGATTCAAAGGATGAGGAGGTTGGGGAGGAACCTGGGCCAGTCCTGGAGTCTGGGGAAGGCTCTGATGGATGCTCTGCATGGGAAGCAGAGACAGAGCCAGGGCCATCCGACATTTCCTAGCTGCCTTCGGAGTCGGAGATAAATGGGGAAGAACAGCTGGGGCCTGTTCCAGATGCACGTATGCGCAGAGCTGCCAGGAGAGGAGAACAACTGAGGAACAGGGGCCGACTTGGGAAGAAAGCACATTTGGACACTAAATGGCCCCTCCCTGGCTGGGGAATAAATAGACACAAAAGGGGAGTAGTGGTTGCAGGAGACAACCATTCATATTTCTTTCGGAAGATTTGCTTATCATAGTTTGTGCCTCAGAGACTTCTTGCCAGGAATTATCGTAATTTCCAGCTTTGCGACTGGAAGCTCTCAGCCTGGAAATTATCCAAGGACCGATGAGGTCTGTTATTACAATTAACTCTTGGAAGGATTATTGCCTGGACTTGTCTGTGTGTGAATGACATGAATTCTCAGTAGCTAAATAAAGGGTTTTTTCAGGACAAGGAGTCTGATTCTGGCAAGGCTGGGTCAGAACACTATCTATCTGTGCTAACATAGGGCCTTCTTTCCAAAGGACAACACTCACGTCATTGCCTTCTGTCTCAAAGAAGTCAAATAGCAGGGATATGCGATATTGAGTGGGTGCCACCAGCTGCCAGATACAATTCTTGTTGGGCGGATATTCTTTCGGCCATCCAGGGCTTGTGATGGAGCCATTGAGTTTGGTGAGGAACCCGCCACAGGCAGCTGCAAAATACAAAACCGAACATGAAGGCTGAATCAATCTCATGCCTGGAAGGTTGTCCATAGTTGTGGATTTCTAATTCTGGGAGAAAATGAAGGCGATCAGATTTCTTCACTAAGCATCACCAAACTGCCTTCTTTTAGAGCAGGGTCTCCAACCTTGGTGACTTTAAGTTTTGTGGGCTTCAACTCCCAGATGCCTTCATTTTGATCATTTGGGGATGCTGAGATGGTTGTAGGTGTGAGTACAGTCCGCAAATCATTTTTTCAGTGCAGGTGTCACTTTGAACAGTCACTAAACAAATGATTGCAAGTTGAGTACTATCTATCTGTATTTCCATGAAAATAAGACCGGGTCTTATTATCTTTTAGGCCCCAAAATAAGTACTAGGTCTTATTTTTGGGGGGTGTCATATTTTTTTCCCATGTACGGGAGGCCCACTTCTTCTGCTTGCTTGCGGTGGGGCAGGAGGCCATGCGGCGTGTTAGTGCCACCACTGCAAGGCGGGGTGGTGGTGGTGGAGCTGCCCCACACGCCCCACACTGGCTTACCTCAGGTCCCCGCAGCCAGGCCCTCTACACCTCAACACCTGCCTCACCTCGTGGACATGGCACCAGCACGCCACTTGGCTCCCTGCTCCGTTGCGGCCATAAGCAAGCAAACGAAATGGGCCAGCGTCCATGTGGGTTCCTGCTGCACATCTCTGCTGATGCTGCCACCTTGAGGCAGACGTTGGAGCATGGATGGCCTAGCTGTGGGGGCCTTGAGGGGCGCATGGGGCAGTTCCACCCCAACCCCACCTCACCTCATGGCCGTGGCACCGCATGCCACCAGATGGAATGGGCGGCTGTTTGTCTGCACAGGCTCTTAAGAAGGGCTTATTTGGTGGGGGGGTTATATTAGGTGCACAGGTTTAAAGCACGCTAGGTCTTATTTTCGGGATAGGCCTAATTTTGAGGGGGTTATATTAGTTGCACAGGTATATATAGTCATGGTGCCATCACTGACAATTGGGGGCGAGTCGTTGGCCCCCACAGAAAGGGCTCATAATTTGGGTGTCCTCCTGGATTCACGGGTGTCTTTAGAAGAGCATTTGACGGCTGTGGCCGGGAGGACTTTCTATCAGGTTCGCCTGATCCGCCAGTTGCGTCCCTTTCTGGATCGGGACTCCTTACGCACGGTCACTCATGCCCTGGTCACTTCCCGCCTGGACTATTGTAATACTCTCTACATGGGGCTCCCTTGAGGAGCACCCGGAGGCTCCAACTGGTCCAGAATGAGGCCGCGTGGGTGGTTATGGGAGCGACGTGGCGTTCCCATGTAACACCTCTCCTGCGCAAGCTGTACTGGCTCCTGGTGGTTTTCCGGGTGCGCTTCAAGGTATTGGTTACCATCTTTAGAGCGCTCCATGGCTTAGGACCTGGATACTTACGAGACCGCCTTCTGCCACCAGTAGCCTCTCACTGGCCAGTACGCTCCCATAGAGAGGGGCTCCTCAGGGTGCCGTCGGTCAAACAGTGTCGACCGGCGGCCCCCAGGGGGAGATCCTTTTCTGTGGGGGCACCTACCATCGCTCCCCCCGGAGATACGGAGGATCCCAGATTTACGCACTTTCTGCCGTGCCCTCAAGACCTTTTTATTTCAACAGGCTGGCCTGGCCTAACTTCCTTTTAATTGTTAATTTTAAATTTGTTTTAAAACAATAGGGGTGTTTTAATTTGTATGGGCCAAATTATTTAATGTGCTTTTACATTGTTTTTAAATTTTGTATTATGTATGTTTTATCTTATTGGCTCTTCACCACCCGGAGACCTTCGGGAGTAGGGCGGTATATAAATCCAAAATAAAGTAAAGTAAAGTAAAAGGTATAAAACATGCTAGATCTTATTTTCGGGATAGGTCTTATTTTGGGGGGCTTATAGTAGGTGCACAGGTTTAAAGCATACTAGGTCTTATTTTTGGGAAAGGTCTTATTTTCAGGGAAACAGGGCATCTACATTCTTGGAACCTGAACAGATGCTTTCTAAACTGCTTACCTTCACACTTGCGTTTGTCGGGAGCCAACTCATAGCCAGGTTCACAGGCACACTTGTAGCTACCCAGGGTATTCACACAACGCTGCTCGCATCCACCTTTGTTTGGTCGTGAGCACTCATCCACTTCTGGAATAACAAAAACAGTGAAGTTTCAATCTATTTCTTTTTTCTGCCTTCTGCCGTAGGCTAAGACTTGGTGGCCTCACTTTAACGTTACGGTGTTCTGTTTCCAGCCTCAGCAGGAATAATCTACTTTTCTTGCGTTCCATCATGGTGAGCTCAAGAAGGGGCTATTTTGATGGAGAGAGAAAGAGAAAAAGGAGTGGAAGAGAAGGAGGATCAAATCCCCGTGGTCTAGGAAGAAAGATGGATTGTGATTATATGGCCAGCTGTGCAAAACAAGAATCAGTTCTGGAAACAGAAAAAAAAGTGCTTCTAGGAAATGCAGTAAAAGGGTGGTATACCTAGCAGAGTCGGAAAAAAACTACATTTTCCCCGTGTTAAGTCTGCCCCCCAGTGGCCCAATACAAGCAGTCCTGCAAATAGAAATATTTCCCTGTTTGTCTACTCCTGTATTTGACAGAATAACAGAGGTGGAAGGGACCTTGGAGGTCTTCTAGTCCAACCCCCTGCTTAGGCAGGAAACCCTACACCACTTCAGACAAATGGTTATCCAACATCTTCTTAAAAACTTCCAGTGTTGGAGCATTCACAACTTCTGGAGGCAAGTTGTTCCACTGATTCATTGTTCTCACTGTCAGGAAATTCCTCCTTAGGTTGCTTCTCTCCTTGATTAGTTTCCACCCATTGCTTCTTGTCCTGCCTTCAGGTGCTTTGGAGAATAGCTTGACTCCCTCTTTTTTATACCCTGAGATATTGGAACACTGCTATCATGTCTCCCCTAGTCCTTCTTTTCATCAGACTAGACATACCCATTTCCTGCAACCGTTCTTCGTATGTTTCAGCCTCCAGTCCCCTAATCGTCTTTGTTGCTCTTCTCTGACTCTTTCTAGAGTCTCCACATCTTTTTTACACGGTGGGGATTTATGTCACCTGAAGTCTTAGACTTCCCTAGCCAACCATGAGAGTTGAAGTCCACAAGTCTTAACTTGGCCAAGGTTGGATATCCTTGCCTTAGTGTCTTCCTCATCTGGCATCTTTCAGTTGTGTTGGGACCAGAAGTCTCAAACCAGATGACTATTCTGGAAATTTGAGAATTTGCATACCAGGGGTCGGCAACCTTAAACACTCAAAGAGCCACAAAGGTCCTAAGTGGAAGCCCGCCATTCAATTCTGGAGCTGACTGGAAGTCCGGTTCCCGCACCATAGAGTCTCCTCCTAGGCAGCGTCCTTTTTTCTCTACCAGTTCCAATCGAAAGCCCTATCAATTGTGGAGCCGACCGGCAACAGGGAGCCGCAGCAGAGGGATGAAAGAGCCACATGCGGCTCCAGAGCCACAGGTTGCTGATCCCTGCCCTATACTTTTTCAGATAAATGGCTGTCCCATCTCTTCTTAAAAACCTCCAGTGCCAGAACATTCACAACTTCTAGAGACAAGTTGTTCCACTTATTAATTGTTCTTATTGTCAGGAAATTTCTCCTTAGTTCCAGGTTGCTTCTCTCCTTGATTAGTTTCCATTCATTGCTTCTTGTCCTGCCTTCAGGGGCTTTGGAGAATAGATTGGTCCCCATTTTCTTTGTGGCAGCCCCTTAGATATTGGAACACTGCTGTCATGTCATGCCTAGTAATTCTTTTCATTAAACTGTACCTATTAACAGATTAACAGAGTTCGAAGGGACCTTATAGGTCATCTAGTCCAACCCCCCACTCAAGCAGGAGACCCTACACCATTTCTGACAAATGGCAGTCCAATCTTTTCTTGAAAGTCTCAAGTGATGAAGCTCCCACAACTTCCAAAGGCAACTTCTATTCCACTGGTTGATTGTTCTCACTGTCAGAAAGTTCTCTCCTTGGTCAGTTTCCATCCATTGTTCCTTGTCTGGCCTTCAGGTGCTTTGGAAAATAGGTTGACCCCCTTCCTCCTCTCTGTGGCAGCCCCTCAAATATTGGAAGACTGCTATCCTGTCTCCCCTGGTCCTTCTCTTCACTAGACCAGCCATGCCCAGTTCCTGCAACTGTTCATCGTATGTTTTAGCCTCCAGTCCCCTAATTATCTTGGTTGCTCTTCTCTGCACTCTTTCTAGAGTCTCCACATCTTTTTTATAGTGTGGTGACCAAAACTGGATGCAGTACTCTAGGTGTAGTCTTACTAGGGCTTTAGGTATTAATACCTCACTTGATCTTGATTGCATCCCTCTGTTAATGCAATTTAGGATTGCACTGACTTTTTTGGTTGCCGCTGCACACTGCTGGCCCATATTTAACTGGTTGTCCACTAAGACTCCAAGATCCCTCTCACAGTCACTGCTATTAAGCCATATCTAAATCCTGCAACTGCTCTTTGTATGTTTTAGCCTCCAGTCCCCTAATCATCTTTGTTGCTCTTCTCTGCATTCTTTCTAGAGTCTCTACATCTTTTTTACATCGTGGCAACCAAAACTGGATGCAATATTCCAAGTGTGGCCATACCAAGGTCTTATGAAGAGGTACTAATACTTTATAATGTTACATTATAAACATTGCTCAGGATTGCCTTGCTTTAAAACCAAGGTCAGACACAACCCACGAATTGGCCTCAAGGGCTCTCTTTGACTGCAATGTTGATTTGTGGTTCCCTAGCATTTTTCTACCAGATGTATGTGAAAACTGTTTTATAAGGCTAAAATAGCATGAATACTGCTTTAAAAAAAAAAAGAAAGAAAGAAACCTCTTCCAAAAAAAGTGGGAGGGGGAGGCATGTATGGAAATAATCCACATCATGCTTGTTCCAACTGTGCCTTCCCAAAAGGCACTTGGATTTTTTTTTTGTTTTCCTTTGAAAACATTTCACTTCTCATCCAAGAAGCTTCTTTAGTTCTGACTGAGAAGGCTGAATCCTTCCATTCCCCACCATTCAGCCAGAACTAAAGAAGCTTCTTAGATAAGAAGCAAAATGTTTTCAAAGGAAGAAAACAAAACAAAACAAGGAAGTCCGGTTCCCTTTTGGAAAAAGGAGCCTGAGTGGCGTAGGAGGGTAATGCCTCCTACTAAGGCAGCATTTAACATCCAGCTGCCTGCAATTACTGCGAGTTCAATTCTCACCAGGCTCAAGGTTGACTCAGCCTTCCATCCTTTCTAAGGTGGGTAAAATGAGGACCCGGTTTGTGGGGGCAAAAAGCTGACTTTGTATAAATATACAAAAGGATGAAGGCTATTGCTTAACGCATTGTAAGCCGCCCTGAGTCTCCGGAGAAGGGCGGCATATAAAAATCAATAAATAATAATAATAATAATAATAAAAAAGCACATTTGGGACAAAAATAGGGGGAAAAATAGCCAGCCTAGCTCAGGTTTAGATCTCCCACACCATGGTATCACCCTATCTGCTATGGTCCTCAGGCCCTTCACGGCCGTTGGCCATCAAAGCATTGCCCATCCTTACTTTAAAATTCAAATATTTTCTTTTGGTTCACCGGGATGATCAACCTGAGCTTTTGAACCCCATTCAGAAACAACCCTCATGAGGACTGCCATTTCTCATTGCTCTGTTTGGCTTCCAGTGAGGGACGGGACCTTATCCTTCTAATTAGGCTTTAGAACAGGGGTCTCAAACTCAAGGCCTGTGGGCCTGTGGGGTGCTTAGATTTGGCCCACAGGGCCCCTCTGGAAACAGCAAAGAACTCTGCCAGTGGAAACAGGCTCCCAATCTCCGTTTTTGGCTGGGATGTCCTCCTGCAACCCTCTGCCAGCGAAAACAGAGCTCTGTTTTCGCTGGCAGAGGGTTGCAGGAGAACATCCCAGCCAAAAACGGAGATCGGGAGCCTGTTTCCTCTGGCAGAGTGCTCAGGCCACCACAGGTGCCCCCGACATGAGTGACGTCAGGCTGGCCACGCGCACCCCGGCCCCCCGAGGTCAAACACGACCCTGATGCGGCCCTCAATGAAATCGAGTTTGACACCCCCGCTTTAGAACAAAAAAATATAATGTTACACCTTCTCCTCTTATCACCCAAGGGTGTGTAAATCAGAAGATCTGTGTCAGCATTCTGATGCTGCCATAAAAAGACGAGGCTTGACTTTTCACCTACTTATTTCTCTGTAGATAATATCCCCTAGGAGATGGGATGGTGGGGGGAACATTCCTGTGGGGTGAGATCAGAAGCTGGGGAGACTGACTTGGAAGATGGCCAATGAGAAGATGAGAATTGGGGAACGGAAAGGGAAGGGTTTGGGGGTCAGAGGGTTAGTATCAGCTACGACGAAGTCAGGGTTAGATCTGTCGTACTCAATAAATGGAATATTTCAGCAAAGATTAATTGTTTGGGAGTGCAATTTATTTGAGATGACATCGAAACTTGACAATCTGGACACTACTTCTCTATGACACAATCCTCTCTACTTTGCATCAATCCTTTGTCAGATAGCATTGCCCTCTCCGCAATTGTAAAGCTATAAAGTGCAGGTGCTGCTCATCCAAAAATTATCCAACCCAAGGGAGGGGAAAGAGGAATAGGAGAGAGGGTCAGAAAGGGTGGAAGAAGAGAAGAGTGGGGCAGGGGTGAAATCCAGCAGGTTCTAACAGGTTCTGGAGAACCGGTAGCGGAAATTTTGAGTAGTTCAGAGAACCAGCAGATACCACCTCTGGCTGGCCCCAGAGTGGGGTGGGAATGGAAATTTTGCAATATCCTTCTCCCAGGAGGGAAGGGAGATTTTGCAGTATCCTTCCCCTGGAGTGGGGTGGAAATGGAGATTTTGCAAGATCCTTCCTCTGCCACCCCCACCAAGTCACACCCACAGAACCGGTAGGGAAAAATTTTGGATTTCACCCCTGGAGTGGGGGAAGGAAAGGGGAAGTAGGAAAGAGAAGGAGAGGAAGA
Source organism: Arizona elegans (assembly GCA_022577455.1). NCBI lineage: Eukaryota > Metazoa > Chordata > Lepidosauria > Squamata > Colubridae > Arizona > Arizona elegans. Next base: position 10,783 of record JAKOOJ010000013.1, read on the forward strand.
ATGAAGAAAGTAGGAAGAGAGAGAGGAAGGAAGAGAAGAGAAGGAGAAGAAGAAAAGGTGGCAAAATAAAGAAGGGTAAATGGTAAAAGAGTAGCCCCGAACAACTAAAAATGAAAGTTAAAAGATGAATGGAAAACGATGGATAAAAGATTGTACATCTAAATATGTTTATGAGAAATAAAAATAAAAACTTCTTTGGAAAAAAAAAAGATTATCTAACCCTGCCTTGAATAATACAAGCTCTATATACCCTACCTTTGAAGTAGTTAACCGCAAAGCCAGCCTTGTTGATGGACCCATCGGACACAAACCTCATCCATAACTTGTTGGAGGTGCTCTTGATATCGTCGGGCCTGTCATAACCACAATACCTTCCAATCACAGGGTCTGACTCTGAACTACCATCCCGAATCTCCAGATAGTCGTAAGCACAATTGTCGTGGCGCTCGATCTGTGGAGATGTGGAAAAAAAGGGAAGAGGACATGGACATCTCGATAGAGTGCTGAATTTTCTTTTTGAAAATGTCTATCAGCTCTTGGTGGCACCTTAATCTATTTTAAGCCATGGTAGCGCATGTTGTGGCTCCGTTGCCTGAGCCTGGGCTATCGACAGATGCAGACACTGAGAGCGAGGGAGAGGAGTTGGCAAGGCCTCCCTCTCCAGGACCCTCCTCTCTGGCAATGCCTCCGGAGGACACCAAAGGCCAAGAGATAGGCCCAGAGCCAAGCACGTCCCCGCAGCCACAGGTGGACAGCGACGAAGGAGATAAGTGCTGGCTGGATCCTCGACAGCAGCGCAGGGAGAAGTGTGCGCAGCAGAGGGGAAGACGTGCCAGAGATTAGCTGAGTCACTGGACCACACCCCACAGGGTATAAATGTGGGTGTGGTGGCCGGTTCAGTTTGTGACGAGCAAAAACTAGAAATAATCCATGATCTCTGCGTTACTGGACTTCTGCCTGCCTTGTCGGACTGCATTTGGACTAATTCTTGTATTGCTGAAACTTTGCCTGCTTTATCAGAAAGCTTGCAGTCTAATCTTTGTTTTGTGTGAGTAAAGTCTGAATTGGCAGCTAGCCACTGGGTTGCTGCCAGCTTTATCTTCAAAAACTTTCTTTGTGTGGCTTATTAACTCCGGGCCGTCTGTGGGGGTGCGTGTGTGGGACGGGGACAGAACAGTGCAGTGGTTAGAGTGCAGTACTGCAGGCTACTTCTGCTGCCTGCCTACAATTTGGCAGTTGAAATCTCCCCAGGCTCAAGGTTGCTTCAGACCTCCATCCTTCTGAGGTCAGTAAAATGAGGACTCAGATTGTTGGGGGGCAATAGGCTGACTCTGTAAACCGCTTAGAGAGGGCTGGAAAGCACTGTGAAGCGGTATATAAGTCTAAGTGCTATTGCTATTGGATGGACAAAACAGAAAGGGGAAAGGCAGTTGACTAAGAGGTTCTACTAGGGATAAAGTAAGAGAGTTCCAAGAAGATTATCCTTCATATTTTATGAAGCTAACCTAACGTTAACATTCTAGATCAGGGACCTCCCAACTTAAGACTTGTGGACTTTGACTTCCAGTATTTCCCGGCCAGCATGGCTGGCTAAGGAATTCTGGGAGTCGAAGTCCACAAGTCTTAACATTGCCAAGTTTGGAGACCTCTGTTCTAGATCCTAGATTCCACTCTGTTGACTAACTCAGAAAACAGAGGTCTCAACAGAGGACAATCCAGAAGGGATGTGATGATGTGATGTTTAAACGGAGCACCGTATTTAAATGTGAACAGCAGTCATGGCAGTCTCAGTTCAGACAGGAGCTTCAGAGAAGCCATTTTTAACTGGATGGGGCCTAGAGCTGAGAAAGTAGAACCTTCCACTTCAGCTGAAAGTACCGGTGTCTTATTTTGCTGAAAAGAACCACGAGGGAAGCATCCTACAGCAGTAGCCAAAATTGTGGAAACCTTTTGGGAAAAGTATATTTTCTAACACTAGCTAATAACACCACTGGTTTTTTTTTGGAGCAGTAGCATAAAATTATATATCAATGGAAAGATAATTGAATCAAGAATGTCATGTAATAACTTTTATGAAGGATTTGCTGTTAGAATAGCAGTTACGGTATAAAGAAGAAAAGTGAAACACGTAGAAAAAAAATGAGATATATAAAAATTATCTCCATGTCAGTTAATACTTAGTTGGGGGTAACCTTTAGCATGAATTATGGCCTTACAATGTCTTCCCATGGAGCAAACCAAGTCTTTTAGTTCTGCAGCTGTTATAATGTGAAACCAAGATTGAATGATGGCTTCTATTAAGTGGGTTTTATTGCTGGGTCGCTTCTGGCGAACCAGTTTCATTAGTCGGCTCCATCGATTTTCAATTGGGTTAAGGTCTGGGCTATTCCCAGGCCATTCCAGCAGTGCAATAGGATTATCTTGAAACTTCCAAAAAAAAAGGGGGGGTGTTATTAGCCATCAAACCTCAAAAATACACTTTTCCCAAAAGGTTTCCACAATTTTGGCCACTACTGTATGTTTCTGTCCACCTCTGCATCCTCCTTGCGGTAGTCCTCAGCATACCACCATTCATTTAGTGACCGTTTGTGGCACTGGGAAAAGTGACTTATGACCGTTTTTCACACTTACGGCCAGTAGTGGGATTCAAATAATTTAACAACTGGTTCTCTGCCCTAATGACCAGCTGGGTAGGCGTGGCTCGGTGGTCATGTGACCGTGTGGGCATGGCCAACTCAACATCACTCAGGTCAATGGGCACTTCGCCTTAGCTGTTACAATGTAATAAGGGTTAACCAGAGAGGCAGTTTCTGTAGGCAGGGCAATAAAGATTAGTCTAGAAACAACACCAGAATGTTGTAATTCCTTACAGAATTAGCTCTGTAAAGTGGGAAAAAACAAAATGCTATTTCTTCCAACAACTCGTTCTCCAAACTGCTTAGAAAGTTAACAACCGGTTCTCCCGAATAGGTGCGAACTGGCTGAATCCCACCACTGCTTACAGCCCTTGCAGCATCCCCATAGTCATGTGATCAAAATTCAAATGCTTGAATTCAAAAATGGCTCATGTTTATGATGGTTGCAGTATCCCAGCATCACGCGGTCACTTTCTGTGATCTTCTGACAAGCCAAGTCAATGGGGGAAGCTGGATTCATTTTACAACCGTGTTACTAACTTAACAACTGCTGCAGTGATTCACTTAGCGACTGCGGCAAGAAAGATGGGGCAAAACTCACTTAACAACCGACTTGCTTGGCAAGGCAAATTTGGGGCTCAGTTTTGGTCATAAGTCAAGGACTGCCTGCATTCTACTGCTTCTCTCCAGCTCTGCATCGTCCTTCCATTTTTAAAGAAAGGGATGTGAGTCTCTTTTCCTCTGTCTCCTGAAGCTCCAGTTATAATTAATGTTAGCTTTCCTCCATGTTGGCATTTTCAAAAATATGCTCATTCATGTACGTAAATACACACTCAATGCTCAGCCAGTTTGGCTGTGAGACCCACTGTGGCCTTGCCTGTCTTTATGAATGAGCTAAAACTCAACCCCTTTTTGATATTACGATGTGGTAGCAGTGGTGGGTTTCAATTTTTTTTTTACTACCGGTTCTGTGGGTGTGGCTTGGTGGGCATGGCAGGGGAAGGATACTGCAAAATCCCCATTCCCTCCCCACTCCTGGAGGAAGGATACTGCAAAATCCCCATTCCATCGCCACTCCTGGGGGAAAGATTCTGCAAAATCCCCATTCCATACCCACGCCTGGGGGAAGGATACTGCAAAATCCCCATTCCCTCCCCACTCCTGGGGAAAGGATACTGCAAAATCCCCATTCCCTCCCCACTCCTGAGGGAAGGATACTGCAAAATCCCCATTCCCTCCCCACTCCTGGAGGAAGGAAACTGCAAAATCTCCATTCCCACCCCACTCCTGAGGGAAGGATACTGCAAAATCGCCATTCCCTCCCCACTCCTGGGGGAAAGATTCTGCAAAATCCCCATTCCTTCACACTCCTGGGGGAAGGATACTGCAAAATCCCCATTCCCTCCTCACTCCTGGGGGAAGGATACTGCAAAATCTCCATTCCCACCCCACTCCTGGGAGAAGGATTCTGCAAAATCCCCATTCCCTCCCCACTCTGGGGGAAGGATACTGCAAAATCCCAATTCCATCCCCACTCCTGGGGGAAGGATACTGCAAAATCTCCATTCCCACCCCACTCCTGGGGGAAGGATACTGCAAAATCTCCATTCCCACCCCACTCCTGAGGGAAGGATACTGCAAAATCCCCATTCCCTCCCCACTCCTGGGGGAAGGATACTGCAAAATCCCCATTCCCTCCCCACTCCTGGGGGAAGGATACTGCAAAATCCCCATTCCCTCCCCACTCCTGGGGGAAGGATTCTGCAAAATCCCCATTCCCTCCCCACTCCTGGGGGAAGGATACTGCAAAATCCCCATTCCCTCCCCACTCCTGGGGGAAGGATACTGCAAAATCTCCATTCCCACCCCACTTTGGGGCCAGCCAGAGGTGGTATTTGCCGGTTCTCCAAACTACTCAAAATTTCCGCTACCGGTTCTCCAGAACCTGTCAGAACCTGCTGAATAGCACCCCTGTGTGGTACTCTTAGCGCAAATGCTAAAACGCTGTGGGAATTTCTTCTGATACCTCAAAGGACAGGAACGTGAGGCCGACGTGGTATCCTTCCGAAACAGTAATCTTCCAAGTACACAATTTATTGGGTCGGTAGTCATCAGGGTAGTTGGGAGACTGGATGTGCCCGTTGTCTTTCTTCATGTCTCCTCCACAGATGGCTGGAAGAAAAATATTTATTGCATTGATAACTTTATGATCTGTCCCCGTCTACACACACACACAAACACAGCCAGCCGAGGGTTAAGAAAGTACTTGGCACGCACACAGGTTGTTATCTAAAACTTGGCAGCAATACAAGCACCGTCTGCCAAGAGCTTTACTTCAACAGATAAACATAAAATACATACAAATTGTAAATAGTCCAGCTCAAAACAATAACCCTTTGGCTGATTTAGACGTTGTTCAAGTGACTAGCCAGAGTTAGTTTTTGTTCGTCACAGAGTCTTAAACAGCCACCACACTCTCTTATATAGTCCCTGGGGTGTGGTCCAGTGACTCAGTTCTAATCCCTAGCATGCCTCCTTAACTGCTGCAACCGTTTATCACGCCTTCGTTGGCGTGCATCCAGGAACAACGGCTCTCCTTCCTCGCTCTCATCCGAGACACCTGGCTCCTGGCTAATCTCCTCTCCCTCGGCCGGCACCTGAGACAGTGCCAGAGGGGAGGGGCCTGGAGAGGGAGGCCTGGCTGACTCCTCTCCCTCATGTTCGGAGCCTTCTTCCTCCGATGAGATAGGCTCAGAGGGCGGGGCCACAACACTTTATCAGCGAGAGCGAAAGGCAAATTACACCGAGGAGGGTCTTTCGTTATTTCATCCCCACAAAATTGACCCCTATAGGCAGGTTGGGCTAAAAGAAACTGACTGAAGAACCAAAGAAACCAAGGGCATCAAGGGCACCTTGGCAACTTTAAGACTTGTGGACTTCAACTCCCAGAGTTCCTCAGCCAGCAAAGCTGCATGCGGCCCTCCTGAGCTCCATTTTCACTGGCAGAGGTCTGCAGGAGGCCCTGGAGGCCATAAACGGAGCTCAGGAGCCTGTTTTCGCTGGCAGAGCGCTCGGGCTACCACAGGTGCCCCCGACATGAATGATGTAGAGCCTGCCATGCCCACCCAGGCCCTCAAGATCAAACACAACCCTGATGCGGCCCTCGATGCAATAGAGTTTTACACCCCTGTTTTAGACAGAAGGTGCTTAAGAGGAACCGTTAGAAGGCATTGTGCAGCTATTCGTTAATTCCCTTCTAAAATACCTTTTCTGTAATATTAACAAATATTACATTAGTGTACATTATAACCTGTACATTATAACTATAAAAATAAAACACAGACACACATCCTTCGCGTTCTATATAATTGAATTGAAAACCCCTGATATTGCATTAATATTGCACTATACCGTCGAATTCAATATGGTTACTGCTCTGGGATAGAAGCTGTTTTTCAGCCTATTTGTCCTTGTCTTTATTGTCCTGTACCGTCTGCCAGATGGTAATAGTTCAAAAAAAGGGTGCCCGGGATGAGATGGATCTTTAAGAATGTTTTGAACTTTCTTAAGGCAGCGGGAGCTAGAAAGCTCTTCCAAAGAGGGGAGAGGGCAACCCATGATCTTCTGGGCAATGACGTTGACCCTCTGGAGCGCTGTCCTATCTGCCACTGTGCAATGGGCAAACCATACACAGGTGCAGTAAGTTAAAATACTCTCTCTGGTGCAGCGGTAGAAGATACCTTCATAGACTGCAAAGAATCCTTTGCCAACCCAGTTGCTGCTGCTGCGGAATTCGATCCAAAGGCGGCTGTCGGTGGAGAGAATAGAATCCGGGAGTTTATTTCCACAGAATCTACCTAGAGAAAAACATACACACACACACACATCATTGATGTGGGTTTATTAGGATGATTTATTATTTATTTCACGGCAAAGCATTGATTGAAGAACGGCATGTATTTTTGTTCTGATCAGCTTACTTCTTCCTCCCCGACAGTTTCCTGTAAGTGGAATCTTGGAATCATCTCCCCAAAATTCAAAGGATATTTGCAAACCTGTTTGAATATTAATAGCTCAGGTTGGTAGTTAGGCTTCTGGTTTGAGCTCCGAGCTTGGCAATTTGGTTGCAAACGTTTCGTCACCATTCGAGGAGACGCCGTCAGTGCGTTTCAACTCAAAGCGCACTGACGACGTCTCCTCGAATGGTGACGAAACGTTTGCAACCAAATTGCCAGCCTCGGAGCTCAAACCAACAGCCTAATATTTGTAAAAAAATACAATAAAAATGTTACACCTCCAGAATGTCCCAAAGGTGCTTTTTCAAGAGACAACTGGATTTCCTTGTTTTTCTTTGACGATGCTGAAGAAGCCTCTTGGATGAGAAGGGAAATGTCTTCAAAGAAAAACCAGAAAGTCCATATGCCTCTTGAAAAAAAGCACCGTTGGGACAACCATGACCTGGATGATGGAGAATCTCCATAGATGTGCTTCCAGAATGATCTTGATGTTATCCATTGGGACTTGGACAAATTCAATAATAAAGACAGAAAAAAAAAAGAACTGTCTTGATGAAGCATCATGAAAAGATGGTTTGGTTGTCAAAACTATACCAATTGATAATGCAAGTATGATATAGTTTAGAACAAGTTTCCAACCTTTTCGGCTTGGGGTAGAGGAGGAGGAGGTGGTGGCGATGGCGATGGAAAGGGCAATGTTTTGTGCGTTCATGAGCCACTTTCACAAATGCAGCTTTGTGCATGCATGTGTGTGCTCACCCACTTCTTGGCCGAGCACTGGGTTGTGGATGGGGAGTTCACTGCAGCTGAGCACTGGGTTGTGGATGGGGAGTTGGGGACCTTTAGTTTAGAACAGGGGTGTGCAACCTTAAACACTCAAAGAGCCATTTGGACCCGTTTCCCACAAAAAAGAAAACACTGGGAGCCACATAGGGCCTAGTTATCTTCGAGACCGCCTGCTGCCACCGACGACCTCCCATCGACCCGTGCGCTCCCACAGAGAGGGCCTCCTCGGGGTGCCATCAGCCAAACAATGCAGGCTGGTGACCCCCAGGGGGAGGGCCTTCTCTGTGGGGGCACCTACCCTCTGGAATCAGTTGCCCCCAGAGATAAGGAGAATCCATGACCTCAGTGCCTTCCGCCGTGCCCTTAAAACCTTCTTTTTCCAACAAGCCGGGCTGGCCTAACTCTTTTTAAGTGTTTTTAATTGTTTCTGTTTATTGTTTTAATTAATGGGGCCAAATTTATATATATATTTAACTGTATTTTAATATTTGTATTTGATGTTTTTATTTGGCTGTTCACCGCCCTGAGTCCTCAGGGAGAAGGGCGGTATACAAGTTCAAAAATAAAATAAAATAAAATAAATAAAATAAAAAATCTGGGTGGGCATGGCCAACTCAAAGTCACTCACTTCCACCAGTCACATGACTCCCCCTAGCCACGCCTAGCCAGCTGGTCATTAGGGCAGGGAACTGGTTGTTAAAAAACAGCGGGAACCACAAAACCTTTTGATCTCTCTCCCTCCTTCCCCCCCCCCCTGTCTCTCTCTCTCTCTGTCTCTTTCTCTCCCGCTCTCTCTGTATCTCTTTGTCTCTGCCCCAGCCACTTCTCCATCCCCTGTCGTTGCCCTTACCTTCTCAGGCCAAGCGAGGAATGATTGGGAGGGTAGGGCGAGGGGCGGGGCCAGCCAGTGGTGGGATAACCCGACAGGGAGCCACAGCAGAGGGCCCAAAGAGCTGCATGTGGCTTCGGGGCCACAGGTTGCTGACCCCCGGTTTAGAACAACAGTTAAGGCTCAGCAAAAAAAAAAAAAAAACAAACCAACCCAATTTAAAGAGTTAAATGCTAGATTAAATGCAGTTTTCAAATCAAGAGGGAATTGCATTTGAATGAGGCACTGAATGCTTCTTAGCTCAGATATATGAGTCATTCAATCTTATCTTATCTAGGTTATCTCAGTCCAGATGACTGTAAAAGAAGCCAACTTAACTGTCAAAAGTGAAAATGATGAGCATTTAGGGAATGACTGCAGTACAGAGATGTGTAAACATCTCAGAGTAGATTTACATTCATTCATTCATTCATTCATTCATTCATTCATTCATTCATTTATTGTCTTTTAATGACCCCGTAATCCCTCACGGGGTAGAGTCAGGGCAACTGAATGGAGCAGGGTATTTACTGGCCAGATGCCCTTCCTGTCACCAATGCAGAGTTTTTCTTCAGCAGATATAGTCTCATTTTGCCCAGAGAGAGAAATATCTGCTGCTACCTAGGATCGAACTCACAGCCTTCTGATTGTGAGGTGAGAACTCCACCTCTAGGCCACCGCACCACATTTACCTACCTTTAGTACTATGGTATATTTTAACAAATGAAGTCGCACTTAATGCCTCAAATCCCTACTGCTCCCCAAAACTTTTGTAAGCTGTGAAATAAACAAAACAAAACACACACACACACACACACACACACACACAATCACAACTGGGTTCTGCAAAGGGGAAGGAAGTCAATCAATGAGCCTGGGAGATGTTTTGATTGTTAAATATGTTCCTCAATGAGATTTGGCCACATGTACGACCACCAATACGTTCTCGCTGATTACCTCGTAGGGGAGCTTTCCTCCAGAACCCGTCTCTCACCTCCACGTAGTCATACCAACAAAGCCGGCTGCGGTATAGATCCAGGGATGTAAAGTTCAGAATGATCTGGAAAGCAAGCAGAGGTTATACCACCCTGAGCAGGAAGCAGGCCCTAAATAGTACTTTGGCATACACTACATATTTTCTATTTCTTTCATGAGTTACCATTTCGAAGAACATAAGCCATGTTTTGTCAAGCGCCAGAGAAATCACGAGATCCAGATAGTTAAAATGGATATAAAGATTAATCGCAATGTCAGCATTCCAGAAAACCCCCCAGGTCCAAATAAACAAAGTTTGAACAAAACTTAATTTACTAAAATAACTCAGTCTTTTTCAAAACAAAGGCTGTTAATAAACTTTCTTAACAGCCTACAAGAAACCAAAGATAAAGTAATCACAATCTTACTAAGGTTGGCAGAAAGCCCAGAAGCAATTTGCAGAGAATCCAGACGTGAAGTAGAGTGAACTAAAGTTGTTCCCTACAAATTGCTTCAGTCGGTGTTCCTCCTTAAATAGGTTAAGGGAGTGGCCAATTAGTCCCAAGCCTTACTCTTGAGGAAACCTCCTCCTGAGGCACCACTCCTGCCTTTTGGCAGCTCTGGGCGCCTGTGCATCGAGAAGAGGCTCCTCCTCTTCGTCTTCTTCACTTATGAGAGCTTCTGGAGGTTCTGAAGGCCCTGGCTGAATCCCCGCCTCTGGCACCACATCTTCTCCAGCCTCCTCATTGTCTGATTCGAGTGCCAGCTGCACAGGCTGCTGGCGCAACACCACACCAGCCTCCTTGCTGTCAGAATTAGCTACAATCCGCACAGGCCATTGACGGGCCACAACAAGTAAAGACTCTGAAGCAAACATTTTTCAAATATTTACCTATTTACTAGACTAGGTAAACTGGCACATCTGGGAAAACCCGAATCTGAGAGGTCCGGGTTTTACCTCAGTAAATCAAAACCCCCAAAACCATCCCCTCACGCCTCAGTCGATCACATGCTCCAATCAACCGCCGCACCATCTCGAGACAGCACTCCGACCACTCCTTCTCCAGATGCAGGATCGCCCTGACCTTGACCGATAGGAAGAATGCTATTATCTCTACAGACAACCCCTCTACTAAATCCCCCCTCCTACTTTCCCACACATGAGAAAGTGGCAGCATGGAAGCTTCCGGCCTAATATGGCTTCCAAAGCTGACATGTGAGCTTAAACTGTTGGCAAGAATCTGAACTACTAACAGTCAAAGCAATTTGGCGGCAGATAAGGAATTCCGGGAGGTGGGGGGGATGGACTTAAGATTTCTTGTGGATGTGAAGGGATCTGTGACTGATGACACATTTGACCCCTCCCTCAGGCTCAGCCTCGTTCATCTCTTACACCTTTAACAGTCTGCTTTCCAACTCCTAAATAGCATTCCTCTTCTATGCCAAAATGTAGTAAAGTACAAGCAGCCCTGAACTTACAACCCGTAAGGGGGCCTGCCCATCACAGACATAAGTCCTGGTGACATACTTAACAACTGTGTTACTAACTTAACAACTGCAGTGATTCACTTAAAAACTGAGGCCAGAAAGGTCGTAAAATGGGGCAAAATTAACTGAACAACTGTTCTGCCCCAGCTCCGGATTCCCAAGGATTGTGACACACACCAACGGTTCTTATCAAAGTTATAACATACCAAGAATAAACAAAGTCCGGCAAAGGTTGGTAACCAGCCCAGAAAACAAGATACGATAAGACACTTACTCTCCAAAATGCTCTGTAATGATTACACGTTGTTTCCAGCAAGAAATTACTAACTGCGTGCGACTTAAATAGGCTAAGGGAGTGGCCAATTATCCTCCAACCTTACTCTCGAGGAGACTTCCTCCTCCTTAGTAGCCACTCCTGCCTTTTGGCAGCCCTGCGTGCTCGAGCATTGAGGAAAGGCTCCTCCACTTCGCTCTCTCCATTTGAAGGAGCCTCTGTAGGTTCTGAAGGCCCTGGCTGAGTCTCTGCCTTTGGCACCACATCCTCTTCAGCCTCCTCGCTGTCCAACGCGAGCTGCTGGCGCGACCCCACACCAGCCTCCTCGTCGTCGGGATCAGCCACGATCCGCGCAGGCTGCTGGCGGGCCACAACAACAACTGTCTTGCTTAGCAACAGAGATTTGAGGTTCACGTCAAGGACTACCTGCATGTTCTTTTGTTACGTGTGGAAAACAAGTTGGCTGGAGACATTCCTGAGCCAGACAGTTAAGCTGTGCCAAACTAGCAGTAATTTAGACTCCGTAATCTAAAAAAATGGTCCCAAATCTCTAGGCTTGATTCAGAATTTGCCTGACATGAAGACTTGGATGCTTTTCCAGAAAGAATATTCTTTCCCAAGCCAGAAAAAACAGAGATAATACCGATGAATTACATTACAGCATCGCATGAGATAGTAAATATGGCAGAAGAACCTAAGGAGAGAAAATGTTAATTACTGTCTGCTATCTTCATCAAGTATTGACACAATGCAATAGGGCAGTGATGGCTAACGTTTTTGCCATCGCGTGCCAAAAGCAGGGGGAACGCGGTGGCGCTGCGCACATGTGCCCCCACCCATAATTATATGCACCCCACCCCATGCATGCGTATGCGACCCCCCGCGCTCGCCCCGCTTTTGGCACGCGATGACACGGTGGGCTCAGTAGGCCTGTTTTTCACCCTCCCCAGGCTCCAGAGCCTTTCTAGGAGCCTGGGAAGGGCAAAAACGGCCTTCCCCATCCCCATGGAGGCCTTTCGGAGGCCGGAAACAGCCCATTTGCTGAGTTCTGGTGGGACCAGGAGGCCTGTTTTTTACCCTCCCCAGGCTCTAGAGTCTTTCTAGGAGCCTGAGAAGGGCAAAAACGGCCTTCCCCACCCCCATGGAGGCCTTTCGGAGGCCGGAAACAGCCCATTTGCTGAGTTCTGGTGGGACCAGGAGGCCTGTTTTTTACCCTCCCCAGGCTCCAGAGCCTTTCTAGGAGCCTGGGGAGGGCAAAAATGTCCTTCCCCAACCCCCTGGGAGGCCCTCCGGAGGGCGGAAACAGCCTGTTTCCCGACTTCCGGTGGGCCCAGAAGGCCTGAAAATCAGCTGGCCAACACATACATGCGTGCTGGAGCTGAGCTCACGTGTCCACCGATATGGTTCCGTGTGCCACCTGTGGCACGCGTGCCATAGGTTCGCCATCATGGCAATAGGGCATCTGTTATTTCTTCTCCTTACTCGAATTTTGAAAGGATGATGTACATACACATCTTTGTAATGATGTGGGGGGGTGGGGAGAACCCTATGAAATATGCTAATGTAGATTTGAACCCTTCTTCTTATGGCAAGCAGCTGACATCTTGGCTTCCCAATATTACAATAGGTTTATATTCCAGGATGATGAACTGCCTCCAGCTGTTTCTCTGGGTTTTTTTCCCCTATGTTCTCAAAATAGGATGAGGAAACATGATACCAGAAGCAATATTAAAAATGGATTAAGAGAGGAAGGGACTGGGATTACGGGAACCTGATGTCTTCCGTATGTTTTGAACAACTCCTGTCATTCCTTGCTATTTGCCATCATGACTGGGGCTTATGGGAGTTGGAAGTGCAAAACATCTGTAGTACATTAGGATACTTTTCTCTGCAACAGCTTTTTTTTGGGGGGGAAGAGGAGAGTAGCTGTCCGAATTGACAGACCCAGTTTAAACTGTAATAAGGTGATTTTAGGTTACGCTGGTTCATCTTTTAGGTGGTTCTAACTTCAATGGGACACGGTGGCTCAGTGGCTAAGACACTGAGCTTGTCGATCGAAAGGTCGGCAGTTCAGCGGTTCGAATCCCTAGCGCCGCGTAACGGGGTGAGCTCCTGTTACTCATCCCAGCTTCTGCCAAACTAGCAGTTCGAAAGCATGTAAAAAATGCAAGTAGAAAATTAGGGACCACCTTTGGTGGGAAGGGAACAGCGTTCCCTGCGCCTTTGGCATTGAGTCATGCCGGCCACATGACCATGGAGACGTCTTCGGACAGCGCTGGCTCTTCAGCTTTGAAACGGAGATGAGCACCGCCCCCTAGAGTCGGGAACAACTAGCACATATGTGCGAGGGGAACCTTTACCTTTTTTACCTTTATCTGAAGGCAATAATTCTCAAGAGAAAGCATTCCTGGCAAAGAAGACCAGGAAGACCAGCATTTTGTAAGATGGTTTGGATGATTTCACAAAAAAAGGGGGGAACCAAACCAGCATCTACCTTTTCCCCCGGTGTGACAGATATCCTCCAGATACAATGCTTGTGTGCAGAATATCCATTGGGGAAGTCAGGTGAGGAGAAATTCCCTTGACTGTCTTGCAGTGTTTCTCCACAAGCTGCAGGAGAAAATAAAAAAAAATAAAAAATAGGAAACACAAAAATAAATATACATAAATAAAAAGAGTAATAAAAACAGGACACTGCCTGAATTTAGGATCTGGCCCCTCCAGCAGCCGAATCAGACGAGGAGGCGTCGTCAGAGTCTTGCAAAGCTTTCAAGTTGCCATGAGCAGGAGGGAGGGAGAACTGAAGTGAATTCCAAACATTCTTTCTGACTGCAATCAGAAGGAGGGTGTTAGGTTTCACAGCCAGCCAAAGTGGTTCATTGGAGAATGTGATTTATGACATGGCCAGAGAGGAGGGGAGAGACAGGGTCATAGGGGAACGTAAATCTACGTGGGATCAGTCCTAACTGCATCCGAGTATTGCCGGAATGTTGCTCCTAATAAATGACTGTATTTCCTTTGAAGTTTGGATCATGGCTCATGAATTAATTAGGGCATCTTTTGGAAACTTGACAGGTCAGCATCAAGGCTGCTTGAGAGCTCTGACGGGGGAGAGGGAATGGAGCTGGCAGAGAGAGAGAGAGAGAGAGAGAGAGAGAGAGAGAGAGAGAGAGAGAGAGAGGGAGAGGCGGAGCCTGAGCCGTCCATCAGCCCTCAGATGGAGAGCCAACAGCCCCCAGGTCTGGAGGTGGCTGAAGAGGAAGAGGAGGAACAGCTGGGTCCAGTGCCTGATACGTGGATGTGCAGAAGAGAGAGGAGAGGAGACCAGTGGAAATCTATGGGCCGGTCCTTGGGACGGAAGAGTCACCGCTGCTAGCGAAGCCCCACCCTAGCTCTGGGGATAAAAGGCAGGGGGCAGAGATGAATAGATGTGGCAGAATACTATTCATCTCCCTGCTGGACAGACTTGTTAGCCTGTTGTGAGAGAGAAACTTTTTGCCGGGGCTGCCGGTGCTCCTAATAAAGGAATCATTGTTTCAACTACAGAGGGTTTGTCGTATTTGGGGAGCTGGGTCAGAACAGATCCCCCCCCCCAAACATATTCTTAAGGCGATCCAAGGGATTCCAATTTCAGGAACCGAACAAGCTGTTTCTAGAGTTCAGGCATTACCAGATTGTTATGGGAAAAATGAAAGTTGTCCTTCTCGAGAATATTTCCTGTCCATTCGGTAGTCTAACTCAGTTAGAAAACTAGGTGTAAATTATGACCACGTGGACAAGATTTGCACACAAATGCCCTTTCTCCAATTAAATGCCAAAGTAACACAAATTTCCACGATGAGAAAACACACAGCCTTGCAAAAGGCACACTTTAGGTACCGTAAATAGTTCAGTTTTATAGATATCAATTTTTCAAAGTCAATTTTCTCCTTCGCAGGGGCAGGATCAACAAAGGATGACCAGCTCTCCTTTTCCTCCCGTTCTCTAGTTTCTGAGATTTGCCCAGGCATGGGTGACATACTTTTCATTTCCATCCTATCTTTGCCATTGTGCATTGAGAAAAAAAGAGCACGTATTTTCACAACACCGGTTCCAACATCATCCTACTTAAGGTAGGATGCGTAGAGGAGGGATTACAGAATTGCCCTAGTCTTCCTCCAATGAACTGCATCCGCTACTACTTACCGTATTTCTTATCTCTTGTTTGGCTTCTGAAATTGGCTCTCATTTGTGATAAGTCCCTACCACCCCCTCAATCCTCCCCCAAAGTATCTAGAGCTTGTTCTGCAGCTGTGAAGGTAACTATGGAAACCAAGAGGATGCCATGTTGCCACAGTGACAGAAGTCGAGACTTCAGCGCCATTCTTACAAGACTTTTCATGTTCTCCTGTGTTGCTGCGTTCTTCCTTTTACAGCAAAACAACGGGGGGGTCCAGATTCTTCTGAGAAACAGACCTTCTTTCTCTTCCCCCCCTTTTTTTTCCTCCAGACATGCCAGAGCCCCAATCCTACCCAGGTCTTTTAAGGTCCACGATGGCACCGATCCAAACTCCCATTCCTTGCAAACTCCCCTCGAGACATAGAAGACAACTCCTGCCTATCACCTCATTATTAGGTTCAAAATTTTATTAGTTTATCGAAGCATAAGATAGAAAAAAAAATATTTTGGCGCAAGGCATGATTCGAAGTTGATTTTGTGTATGTGTTTGACTTAGTGTTGATTTCTGGTTACAAAAGGTACTAGAGAAAAGTCAGTGGAATTGAAAGAGGCCTAGATTTGCACCACTTGGGACAATTTAATAACTCTCGACCAGTAATGGCTAACCTTTTTGCCATCGCGTGCCAGGAGCGGGGGTGGGTGGGTTGCGCAGGTGCATGCCCTCACCCATAATTCTATGCGCCCTGCCGCCGCGCATGACCTCCCCCATCCACCCCCTGCTCTTGGCACGCGATGGTCTCACCAGAAGTCGGCAAACGGGCTGTTTCTGGCCTCCGGAGGGCCTCCTGGGAGGTGGGGAAGGTCATTTTCGCCCTCCCCAGACTCCTAGAAAGGCTCTGGAGGCTGGGGACAGCAAGAAATGGGACTTCCGGTTCCACCAGAAGTTGGCAAATGGGCCGTTTCTGGCGTCCGGAGGGCCTCCTGGGAGGTGGGGAAGGTCATTTTCACCCTCCCCAGACTCCTAGAAAGGCTCTGGAGGCTGGGGACAGCAAGAAACGGGACTTCCGGTCCCACCAGAAGTTGGCAAATGGGCCGTTTCTGGCTTCCGGAGGGCCTCCTGGGGGGTGGGGAAGGCTGTTTTTGCCCTCCCCAGACTCCTAGAAAGGTTCTGGAGGCTGGGGAAAGAGAAAGGCGGGCCTTACCCACCACCACCCCGAGGTCCTCCGGAGGCAGGAAACAGCCTGTTTCCCTACTTCCGGTTGGCCCAGAAGGCCTGAAAATCAGCTGGCCGGCATGTGGATGTGTGCCGGAGCTGAGCTCGCGTGCCCACCGATATGGGCATAGCGTGCCATAGGTTCGCCATCACGACTCTAGACTGATAACTTTCTTAATTCTGCCTCTAATTCTGCTTCTTTTCCTATAAATACATTCTAGAGAGGAAATTTGAAAAATGTCTTGGTTCTCCTTTAACTTGACTTTTAATCTTTAACCCAATCTGAGACAATTGTAGTTTTGGAAAGCCCTATTCTTTTAAAAACTCTTCTAGGCTGATTTGTGATTTTCATTGAAATACTGTTATGTGGACTTTTAATTGTGAAACCTGTTGATTTCTTAGGAAAACATGTTTCAGATTATATCTTGCTGTACGACTGATCTTCGGACAAAATTTTTTTATTATTATTATTGCCTTTGTAATTAATGCAATTATGCCCAGGCCAAGAGATCGTCTGGGAATTCAGGAGAATTTTATGTAAATTCTCACAAATGAGAAATGTCTAAGAGGAACAAGTATTTGACTCATGCCTCTGACCACATTTCCATGACAATGGCATATTGGACTGACTACATTCTTGGGCCTTGAACTAAGATGTGGAAGTATAAAACAATGGACTATGAGTTACCCATATCTCACGCTGACATGTCAAAACCAACCCACATTTTCTCGATCAAGGGCAAAGGGTCACTCTCTCAGCAAAGATTCCCAAACATCAGATGGTCATTTATGTTGGCTAGAACATGGGTCCCCATCAGGGGTGCTATTCAGCAGCTTCTGACCAGTTCTGGAGAACCGGTAGCAGAAATTTTGAGTAGTTCGGAGAACCAGTAGTAAAAATTCTGACTGGCCCCGCCCCCATCTATTCTCTGCCTCCCAAGTCCCAGCTAATCGGGAGGAAATGGGGATTTTGCAGTATCCTTCCCCTGGATTGGGGACAGAATGGAGATTTTACAGTATTCTTCTCCTGGAGTGGGGTGGGAATGGAGATTTTACAGTATCCTTCCCCTGCCATGCTCACCAAGCCACGCCCACCAAGCCACACCGTGCCCACTAAGCCACACCCACAGAACTGGTAGTAAAAAAATTTGAAACCCACCACTGCCAAAGGTAGTATTCAGCCGGTTCAGACAAATCGGTAGCGGAAATAGCTCCGGCTCTATGATGTCCTATTTAGGCACGTTTTTGAGGCAGGGTGCATTCACGGAAAGTGATCGAGCGAGCAAAGCGCCTGCTTTGGTGGAAGGAGTGCGCGCGGGGCGAACCGGTGGTAAGAATATTGGAAACCTAACCGCTGGATGCACCCCTCTCTTCTGTCTTTGATCTTTACATTCGTCTTCCAGAACACACCTGGGGGACTTGCGATCCCTTTTGTGATCGTCTGACAAGCAAAGTCCATGGGGAAGCCACTTAACAACCTCATTATTTACTTCACCAACTGCATTGATTCAATTAACAACGATGGCAAGAAAGGTTGTAAGATGGGGCAAAATTCATTTAACAACTGTCTTTCTTAGCAACAACTTTGGTCATACATTGAGGACTGTTGGTAGTACATTACACAAAGCCATCAACGCTTTTAGAATAGAATAGAATAACAGAGTTGGAAGGGACCTTGGAGGTCTTCTAGTCCAACCCCCTGCTTAGGCAGGAAACCCTAGACCATTTCAGAGAAATGGTTATCCAACATCTTCTTAAAAACGTCCAGTGTTGGAGCATTCACAACTTCTGGAGGCAAGTTGTTCCACTGATTAATTGTTCTAACTGTCAGGAAATTTCTCCTTAGTTCTAAGTTGCTTCTCTCCTTGATTAGTTTCCACCTATTGCTTCTTGTCTTGTCTTCAAGAATAGCTTGACTCCCTCTTCTTTGGGGCAGCCCCTCAAATATTGGAAGACTGCTATCATGTCTCCCCTAGTCCTTTTTTTCATTAAACTAGACATATCCAGTTCCTGCAACTGTTCTTCATATGTTTTAGCCTCCAGTCCCCTCATCATCCTTGTTGCTCTTCTCTGCACTCTTTCTAGAGTCTCCACATCTTTAATAGTCCCAACTCCAAACTAGCTCCTTCTTTCAACCCCAATTCTGTTTTTCTCCCTAATAATTTCCCTGCACAGGTCCCATCTCCTTCCTTATATTTCTTCCCTCTTCTTCGTACTGGCTCAATCACCCATTTCCTGCAGGAAACGTTGCATTCCTTACTAGCAAAACAATTCCTTTCTGTTTGTAAACGTCAGTCCTCTCCACGGAGACAGACACCCAGCAGGGGATGGATGCTGGAAAACTCCAAGCCAGATCAGGTCTTGGGAATCAAGCAGGAAGCAAGAGTTTCACACACTCCTCTGTCTTTGGCTCCCGATTCCTTGCCTTCTGTTCTGACATCTGTTTGGTTTACAGAGCCAAAACTGGCGTGGACTGGACGGTCTCCAAAAACTTGGGTGACGGTTGGAGCCCATCCATTGCGCTCCAAAGTCCTGCATTATGTCATGCTTCTATCCATTTGAAAAGGGAGAGGTAAGATTGGAGCCTGGAGTGAAATCCTGGGAGATTGTGAGATGCAGCAGAAGGATGGAAACATTCTAGGTTTAGCTAGTTACACACAGGCTGACCTCAATAATCTGAAGGAAACATAACTTCTACCATAGTAACACTCCAAAGAGGAGATAGGACACTGTAGTGTACAAGTCAATGGTTTAGTCCAGGAGTCAGCAACCTGTGGCTCTGGAGCCGGATGTGGCTCTTTCATCCCTCTGCTGTGGCTCCCTGTCGCCAGTCAGCTCCACAATTGATAGGGCTTTTGGTTAGGGCAGGTAGAGGAAAAAGGATGCTGCGCTAGGAGGAGACTCTATGGTGGGGGAACCGGACTTCCAGTCAGCTCCAGAATTGAATTGAGGGGGTGGGACGACTTCCAGTTAGGACCTTTGCAGCTCTTTGAGTATTTAAGGTTGCTGACACCTAGTTTAGTCTAAAGAAGACAGGGCTGTGGGGAGACATGAAGGCAGACTTCTATGGATTCTCAGTATTGGACACGATGGCTCAGTTAAAGATTCTGAGCTTTTGTCTACTGGAAAACTGTCAGCCCTGGCTCAAGACCCAAGCACCATCCAATCCAGGGGTGTCAAACTCAATTTCATTGAGGGCTGCATCAGGGTTTGACCTTGGCAGGGCCAGGGGGGCATGGCCAGGGTGAGCATAGCTAGATCGATGTCACTAGTGTCAGGGGTGCCTGTGGTGGTGCAAGCGCTATGCCAGAGAAAATGGGCTCACAACAGCGGTGGGCTTCAAAAATTTTAGCAAGGGGTTCTCTGCCCGGTTGCTGGGGGGCATGGCCATGGTGGGCGTGGCCTAGTTGGACTCCTGCACCACAGCAGAGGGGGCTTTTTGCCCTCTCCTGACTCCGGAGGCATTTTTTGAGCCTCCTGGAGGACGAAAACAGCCTCCCCAGGCTCTGGAGGCCCTCTGGAGGCCAGAAACGGGCCCATTTCCAGCCTTCCCAACTTTCCCGTAGGCCCGTTTTTCACCCTCCCCAAGGCTTCGTGCATGTCCTGCACTTACCTGCATCCAAAATGGGCCACGTGAGGACTCCTGGGAGGGGTAGCCAGGAGTGGGATTTGGGGGTTCTCCAAATTGCACAGAATCTTAGCTAGAGGTTCTCCCGAACCCCTGCGAACCCCCAGCAGCCCAACCCTGGCAAATCCTCTAAATCTTATAATTAAATATACTCCCTCCCAGGAGTTCCCACGCGGTCCGTTTTGGATGCAGATTAGTGCAGGGTGTGCGCAGAGGTTTGAGGAGGGCGAAAAAAGGGCCTACCGGAAGTTCATGAAAGCCAGAAATAGGCCTATTTCCAGCCTCCAGAGGGCCTCTGGAGCCTGGGGAGGCCGTTTTTGCCCTCCTGGAGGCTCAAGGAAAGTCTCCAGAGCCCGGGGAGGGCAAAAATGCTCCCCCCTCATGGTGCGGGAGGCCGACTAGGCCACACCCACCCAGCAACCAAGCAGAGAACCCCTTGCTAAAATATTTGAAGTCCACCCCTGGGTGTTACCATTAGAAACATAAACATTATGTTTTAGTCAAGCTGACTGGCATGAGGATGATAGATTACAGTTTTCTCTTTGTCAAACGTCCCACTGGGGTAATACTACATTTTAACATGATTGGGGTCAAATTGGATTGTGTTGTAGGTTCAAGGCCTAACTAGATAGTCTTATTCTATGGCGGGAATTTAAATCATCAGCAGAAAGGATGAGAGATACAGAAGAGAGACATGGGAAAGATTTATGGAAAGAAGTTGTGGTCCCAATCCAGGGATGCTATTCAGCAGGTTCTGACAGGTTCTGGAGAACCGGTAGCGGAAATTTTGAGTAGTTTGGAAAACCGGCAAATACCACCTCTGGCTGGCCCCCGAGTGGGTTGGGAATGGAGATTTTGCAGTATCCTTCCCCTGGAGTGGGGTGGGAATGGAGATTTTGCAGTATCCTTCCCCCAGAAGTGGGATGGGAATGGAGATTTTGCAATATCCTTCCCCCAGGAGTGGGGTGGGAATGGAGATTTTGCAATATTCTTCCTCCAGGAGTGGGGAGGGAATGGGGATTTTGCAGTAACCTTCCCCTACCACGCCCACCAAGCCACACCACGCCTACCAAGCCACGCCCACAGAACCGGTAGTAAAAAAAAATTGGATTCCACCACTGCCCCAATCTAAAGACTCTGTATAACCACTTAATTTCCCTTTCGCTACCTTATTTTCCTAAGAAAAATAAAATAGAGAAGGACTGGTGAGATCTTCTGGCAATGGAAACTTAAAATTAGTTGAACAGAAACTTAAAATTACAAATAGAAGCTTCCCCCAGAAGCACTTCTAGATTCCTCTTTTGTAAGATGCAATTAACAATACTTACCCGGGCATTTGTAGAGTTTGCGCGCCTGGGCAATATCTCCTTTGCTTAGCCGGGTTCTCTGTCCAATGGAAGGCTGCATCCCATTCACATTATATTTGGGAAGAATGGTGTCCAGGAAGATCCCTCTGAAAAGACACAATGGAAAATATTCTCAGCTTTTGAGCTGCCTTGCACAGGCACAACCAAAAACCTTGGTTCATAAAATAACTGGTGACTGGGAGTCAGCCATCTGGGGAAAAAAAGAGATTGGTCATTTTGCAAAAGAAAAAGTAACGGTGATGATGGCTGTCATAAATTTAGGCTTACTTTTTTTTACTTAATCCCTTTTTCCAGTGAATAGATATCCTTTGAACTGATGTGAGGTTAGACTGGAAAGTTATTCATGTTTCACTTTCAATCAATGTGGCAGTCTTTGGGGGCTATCTAACAAAATGAAATTCAATGGTGAAAAAAGTAAGGATCTACATTTAGGCAAAAAACCCCAAAATCTACAGGTACAGTATATGTGTTACTTTACTCAATGGTAGTAACTGTGAGAGGGATCTTGGAGTCCTAGTGGATAACCATTTAAATATAAGCCAGCCGTGTGCAGCAGCTGCCAAAAAAGCCAACACAGTTCTAGGCTGCATAAACAGAGGAATAGAATCAAGATCACAGGAAGTGTTTATAATGCCTTGGTAAGGCCACACTTGGAATATTGCATCCAGTTTTGGTCACCACGGTGTAAAAAAGATGTGGAGACTCTAGAAAGAGTGCAGAGAAGAGCAACCAAGATGATTAGAGGACTGGAGGCTAAAACATATGAAGAACGGTTGCAGGAACTGGGTATGTCTAGTCTGATGAAAAAAAGAACCAGGGGAGACATGATAGCAGTCTTCCAATACCTCAGAGGTTGCTACAAAGAAGATGGTGTCAAGCTATTCTACAAAGCACCTGAGGAGGGGAGGAGAAGAAGCAATGGGTGGAAACTAATCAAGGAGAGAAGCAACTTAGAAATAAAGAGAAATTCCCTGACACTTAGAACAATTAATCAGTGGAATAACTTGACTCCAGAGGTTGTGAATGCTCCAAAACTGGAAGTTTTTAAGAAGAGATTGGATAACCATTTGTCTGAAGCGGTGTAGGGTTTCCTGACTAAGCAGGGGGTTGGACTAGAAGACCTCCAAGGTCCCTTCCAACACTGTTATTCTATTTTCTATTTTCTTGATATTATTCCTCTATAGGCATTAACAGTGATGGATGGTGGAGTTATATCAAACTTTTACTCTTAAGGATTTCTAAAGGGTTTTGAAATAAGAAAGCTAAAGAATGATTAAGGAAATATAAAGAATTTAACCCAAGTATTTCTGGTTATGTACAAGTTGTCTTGAAACTGGAATAATTACAAAACAACAACAACACTATGTAGGCCAGCATGTCCAATATCTTTCTAATGACCTACTATGTAAAGGGGTCAGCAACCTGCGGCTCTGGAGCTGCATGTGGCTCTTTCACCCCTCTGCTGCGGCTCCCTGTCACTCAAAATATGTGTCACAACCGCCAATGTGCGACACCCGCCAGCACGCAATTTATTGAGCTTTTCAACCCCCGGTAGGCCAACCATGGAAAATCCAAGAAAAGAAAAGTTTCGGAAGAAAACAGAACGTTTCATTCAACTACATATGCTAGTTTTGTGGCCGCTCAAGAAATAGTCAGGCACAGGAAGGGTTTTGTGGCTCCCGGTGTTTTCTTTTCTGTGGGAAATGGGTCCAAATGATTCTTTGAGTGTTTAAGGTTGCAGACTTCTGAACCAGTTGCTTTATTTCAGCCTTAAATTGGAGGCAATGCCCGTGCTCTAGAAGATTCTGATAGGAGTTCATTCATTATCATTGTCTCTCTGGGTGGCAAGAGGAACAGTAATTTGGTAATCACAGAAAGATTAGTAGATCTTATAGAGCACTGAGTTCTGCAATTGTGTTATTACTGTAGCAGGGAATCAAATATTTTACACTGCTGTGATTGCTACTTTTCCATAGATGGAGATGGGAGCTGAAATGGAACCTAACAGAAAATATGGACGGTGGGATCATCGTTAGCTATTTCTGTAGTGGATCAATTCCAAGTTGGGTCTGGGTGCATCTGAAAGCTGTGGGCATCCCTCACTTAGGTCTTGATTCCTCTTCTTGGCCACGTCATGCTCACTCATGTCTTCTCCCAAGTTTCCATGTAATTCTTAAACCGGTTGCCCTTATGAAGGATTCCAACTTGGCTGCAAGAACATAGGACGAGTTACTAAAAACAGACATGGATGCCCTTGTAATTAGAAAGGCACAAGGGCGTAAATCCAGGAGCCTCACCACAGGAAAGGAACTGCCCACGCAAAACTTTGCAAGCCTGAACAGTTTAAGCTCTTGCAGTAGTTCTAAAGTGGTTCCAGACCCATCTGACATCACAGGACTAGCTGGTTTAATCCAAGAATATCTGGTTATACACGAGTTGACTTGAAATTGGAACAATTTTTCTTTCCCTGTCAACCTGTAGATTATGGATGGACTATTTCAGGCTTACATGCCTCTCTAGGAGTCTCTGGAGGCTGGGGACAGCAAAAAACGTCACTCCCTGTCCAATCGGAAGTTGGGAAATGGGTCATTTCGAGCCTCCGGAGGGCCTCTGAGAGGGTGGGGAAGGCTGTTTTTGCCCTCCCCAGATGCATAAAGAGGATCTGGAGCCAAGTGAGAAAGAAAAACGGGCCTTCCCCCCACCCAGGCCCTCCGGAGGCAGGAAACAGCCCATTTCCCTACTTCTGGTGGGCCCAAAAGGCCCAAAAATCAGCCGGCCGGCACGGGCATTTGTGCCAGAGCTGAGCTGGCATGCCAGGCGACATGGTTCGGTGTGCCATGTTTGCCATCACAGCTATAGGGCATTGCACACTAGAGCAACTAGACACAAGGACAGTTTTTCCCCCACATGCCATCACTCTGCTAAACAACTAATTCCCACAACACTATCAAACTGTTTACTAAGACTGTATTACTATTATTTTTCTCATCCTTCCTTTTACCTATCTCCTTTTCTACTTACGACTATAACTTTGTTGCTTTGTATCTTTACAATTTATATTGTTTTATTTACTTTCCTAGTATGATTTATGTTGATTGCTTATTTATTATCCTATGACTATCACTAAGTGTTGTATCTCATGATTCAGGATATTTATGATGACGATGATCATGATTTATTACTTATATCTTTTATGTACACTGAGAACTTATGCACCAAAGACAAATTCCTTGTGTGTCCAATCACACTTGGCCAATAAAGAATTCCCTTCCCTTCCCTTCTCCTCCCCTCCCCTCTCCTCTCTTTGAATTATATAATTTTGCTGAATTTGCAGGTGAGATTTTTATCAACCAGAATCCATCTTATTGATCATGGTGACATTGACACACTCTGTTTCTTTACAACAGGTCAGACAGTGGGAGACTCAACAATCAGTATCAGGCTGATTGTGGTTCTTCTGGAAAGATCAAACTAGAAAGTAGAGGTTTTTTTGAGAAATCCTGGATTTCCTACGGTGTGAAGCAACCCATTTTGAAAATTGTGACAATTTTCTCCTAGAGCTAAGACAGTACAGAAGTCATCTCAAGAAATTTACCTGAGGAAAGAATAATTTGAATCACAACAGAAGCCATTAGCGGTGGAAAAACTAACAGCTGCTAGGATCAACCTTTGTGGCTGAGAGCAATTAGGAACAAAAGGAAATATGTGATAATAGCAGTAATTTCCTACATGTGCCTTTACTGAAGCACTTAATAGATGCCTGAACCTTTTCTGAAATCTCTCCTATATATAGACCTGCAGGAAATATGACCCCAGGTAAAGCTGGGACTAGAGATTTGCAGTTAAGCGGCCAGGAAAAAAAAAATTGGATCAGCTGGTCTAGACCAAAGAATCAAAGCTTAAAGCTTAAAGACTTTGTTTGCAGAAACAGCAGGAGAAGGTTTAGGCCAGGGGTCGGCAACCTTAAACACCCAAAGAGCCACAAAGGTCCTAACCGGAAGCCCCCGTTCAATTCTGGAGCTGACCGGAAGTCCAGTTCCCACATCATAGTTTCCTCCTAGCGTGGCGTCCTTTTTCTTCTGCTGACTGGAAGTCAGTTCCCCCACCATAGAGTTGCCTCCTAGTGCGGCATCCTTTTTCCTCTACTTCTCCTAACCGAAAGCCCTATCAATTGTGGAGCTGACCAGCAACAAGGAGCCACAGCAGAAGGATGAAAGAGCCACATGCGGCTCCAGAGCCACAGGTTGCTGACCCCTAATTTAGGCTATAATTTCAGGGAACTTTAAATTGTGAAAAATAATGCATAAAAAATCAACCTTTAACACAAAGATAGTGTTGCAATTAGCAGTAGTAAAAAAGCATCATCATTGCCATATTTTGTATGAAGGTGGGGAGTGACATGAAATGGGAGAAGAACAGGACCAAAAATGGACACCTCATGCCAGACTGGCCTGAGGAAATGGATAGAAATTAGGAAGAAAAAGAAACTTAGAAGAAATAAGGTGAGGTGAGGTGAGGTAGGATAGGATAGGATAGGATGAAGTAAGGTAAGACAGGATAGGATAGGATAGGATAAGATCAGATAAGATCAAATATCCTTTGTTGTCACTTTTTTCTGTGAACACACTGGCACTTGTTAAATAATGAAATTCAGGATAAGTTAACACTTACAATTAACGAAAAGAAAGAAACTGAATATTTTTTGACCTGGGACTTATTTTATCAATGCTTAACTGACAACATCAGGAGCTAGAAACGGGGAAATATATGGAAGGATTAGTGATATGAGGAAGATATGTTAACTTGGTTAAACAAACATTATGAATATTATTATTATTAATAATATAATTGATATTAATACAATGAATATTGTTGTAAATATCTCAATTACTATTTCCTAAAATGTTTTGTACCCAGACAACATACTGTTCAATTGAAATTGGAATTTTTGTGTGTTATAAAACAAAATAAAAAAACTTATTACCAAAAAAAAAAAAAAATGAAATTCTGATGCCTGCTCTCAAAAGAGAATAAATATATAACCATTCACATACATGTGTACACACACACACATATATTGAATATATAGTGGTAAAAAGAGTCTCGAAAGTTAACAAGATTAATAATATATGGTATAAAGCTATTACAGAATCTAATTGCTCTGCGTCGGAGACCACAAAGCCAAGAATTTGGCTTTTCTGAAAAGAGGCCTCCTGTATCTTATGGGATTGTACAAATGTATCCTTTTTAATGATAACTGTCCAGTTGATTCCTGAAACAGATGTGTTGCTGCATTGGCTTCCAGTGGTCTTCCGGGTGCGCTTCAAGGTGTTGGTTCTCATCTTCAAAGCGCTCCATGGCTTAGGACCCAGTTATCTACGAGACCACCTTCTGCCTCCGATAACCTCCCACCGGCCAACACGCTCCCACAGAGAGGGTTTCCTCGGGGTGCCGTCTGTCAGGCAGTGTCGGCTGGCGACCCCCCAGGGAAGAGCCTTCTCTGTGGGGGCACCCGCCCTCTGGAATGAGCTACCCCCAGGGATACGACTAATCCCGGACCTCCGGACCTTCCGCCGGGCCCTGAAGACTTTTTTATTTCAGCAAGCCGGGCTGGGTTAAAAATTTTTAATTGGGTGAATTTTATGGGTAAGGGGTTTTAAATTGGAGAAGCCTAGATAATTTAATTTTGTTTTAATGTATTTTAATATTTGTATTGTGTGTTTTTAATTCTGGCTGTTCACCGCCCCGAGTCCTTCGGGAGAGGGGGGCGGTATAAAAATTTAATAAATAAATAAATAAATAAATAAATAAATAAATAAATAAATCCTCCCACTTTCCCCCAGCTTTTGGCACGTGATGGAACGGTGGGCCCAGTAGGCCCATTTTTCGCCCTCCCCAGGCTCCAGAGGCTTTCTAGGAGCCTGCGGAGGGCGAAAACGGCCTTCCCCACCTTCCCGGAGGCTGGAAACGGCCCATTTCCCGACTTCCAGTGGGACAGGAAGGCCCATTTTTTTGTGCCCTCCCCAGGCTCCAGAGGCTTTCTAGGAGCCTGGGGAGGACGAAAACGGCCTTACCCAACCCCCCGGAGGCCCTCCAGAGGCCAGAAACAGCCCATTTCCTGACTTCCGATGGGCCCAGAAGGCCCAAAAATCAGCTGGCCGGTGCACACATGTGCGCTGCAGCTAAAGTAGGGCAACATTCACATGCCCACAGATATGGCTCCGCGTGCCACATGTGGCATGTGAGCCATAGGTTCGCCATCATGGTTCTAAGGTCTATGAAGGATTTCCCGCAACTACTGTATGTCGAGATTATCACTGAGAAGAAAGAAGTGAAGATAAGTTTCTGAGCATTGTGTACCTCTTTCTTAACCGATGCATAAAGTCTCATTACTTAATCAATGGAATCTTTGTCCCAAAGGTGCTTTTTTCAGGAGGCAACTGGACTTCCTTGTTTTTTTTTCTTTTGAAGACGTTTCGCTTCTCATCTGAGAAGCTTCTCCAACTCTGACAGGATAGGGTGCCAGAGCTGAAAAAGCTCCTTGGATGAGAAGCAAAAGGTCTTCAGAAGAAAAAAAACAAGAAAGTCCAGTTGACTCCTGAAAAAGCACCATTGGGACAAACATGACCTGAATGACTGAGAATCTCTACAGACAATAGTATCTTTGTTGTCCACTGTTCCCAATGTATAGTGGAAAGAAGAAGAAAGATAATTTAGGCCAGGGGTCTCCAACCTTGGCAACTTGATGACTTGTGGACTTCAATTCCCAGAATTCCTCAGCCAGCGCATGCTGGCTGAAGAATTATGGGAGTTGAAGTCCACAAGTCATCAAGTTGCCAAGGTTGGAGATCCCTGATTTAGGCTGTATTCTCTGGTGCTTACAGTTTTCATCCTTCTGTGTGAATGATTTTCAGGATTTTTTCCCTCCGGCCTGGTATACTAATTGTTACCCTTTCCTCTATTTGGCAAAGAATCTAAACTAGCAACTGAAACTGATCAGTTGAAGCACTGAAATGCTCTAGAGGTAGAAAGGAAAGTCTGATGAAGGGAGGTTACCCTCAACATCAACCAAAATATTGTGCGTCATCCTGGATAAAACATATTTTTTTTCTTCTTCCTGCTCTGCTCCAAATAAACCATCTAGCAAACGCAATGATAGCATCCTAGAGAGATAATGTCATCAGCATACAGAAACAGGCAGGAAAGCTTCCTGTAAAACTTGGAAATCCGAGCCGTGAAACAGCTACGCGTCTGTTTGCAAAACTGACAGCTGGGCTTCTAATTTCCTACGCAAGTTTTAAAAACTGCCAGGCTCGTTCTTGGAAGATGCTCCTAAAACTGGTGGGGTTTGAGTAATGCTCTTCAGAGAAACACTGGAAGATCTGGGAACACAGAGACATTAAGTTCTCCAAACAATGCAACTTGCTGTTGACTCAACTGACAAAAATGGATTTGGGATGGTGGAAATGAGTAGAAAGACAGAGAAAGGGAGGGAGGGGGGTAATAAATCACTCCGTGTTATGACTGCAAATCTCCACGTCAATTTTGGATCTTCAGCTGAAGATGTTCCAAAGCTCTGAAATGTAAAGGGATAGAGAAGAGAATTTCCAGGGAAGCAATGGTGGACCTAAGATGGTGGACCCATAGAAAGCAGATCCAACAGACATGGTGGAAAGAGGAGCCAGTGAATGGATTGGCTTCTCTGATTGGCTTCCTCTCAGGAGCAAGTAAGATGGCCCACAAGTGCTCCATACAGTGCTCCTCATGAGGAAATCATTAGTAGTACTACTACTAGTAGTAGTAGTCCCTGGATAGCAGACCTCTGGGACTTCATCTCAATAAGCTTCAATTAAGTGTCTTCAAATGGACATTGAGTTGGCTTACTTCCTCTCTTAAACACTTCAGGGCAGGGGTCTCCAACCTTGGCAACTTTAAGACTTGTGGACTTCAACTCCCAGAGTTCCTCAGCCAGCTTTGCTCCACAAGTCTTAAAAGTTGCCAAGGTTGGAGACCCCTGCTTCAAGGAATTGCTTGTTATGGGTTTTTGGATGTTGACAACCTTTAGAAGGCAAGTTTTATTATATCATATGAGTTTCTTTCTATCTTTAATGAAAGACATTTCATGCAAGTTTAAGAAGACTTTTTAAAAAGTTGGAATAAATAGCAAAAGTGTGACTAGAATGTTAATTTTGGAAAGTTATAAGCAGATTAAGGGGCCAGGTGGACTTTAAATGTGTTTTTTTAAAAAAAAAATCATTACAAGAATGTTGTCTTTGGGTATTGTCTTTATAAATATAAAGGTTCTGAATTAGCTGTAGGGAAATCTTCCAACTATGGAATGGTCATATGGTTATCTAATATAGAAAAAGGAAAAAAAACCTTGAACAAATGGAAAATATTGTACCGGTAGTAACAGCAGAAACTGTAAAAGAAAACAAAGAAGGAATGCACTAGGAAAAGATTAAGTTATGAATTTTGGCCCAAACTATCTATCCATTTTACATTCTATTAACTGTTGCAGCAAGGATTAACATGATTAATTCTAATCAAAGAGAGAAGCAATTTAGAACTAAGGAGAAATTTCCTGACAGTTAGAACAATTAATCAGTGTTCTGTTCTGTTCTGTTCCGTTCCATTCCATTCCATTTCATTCCATTCCACTCTATTGTTCTGTTATGGAAAATAATAATAGAACAGAATCAAAACTTCATTGTCACTTTAAATGTACACCAATTAGCATACATTAAAATGAAATTTCATTGCATTCAGCTCTCAAAAGATAACCATTATGGATATACCCACATACACACACATATATGGCACAAAGAAACATCACACTCTAGTTTGAATGTATACATGGCAGGGGAAAAATAGAATTCTGCGAGTTTACAAGATGGATGGCATAAGGAACAAAGCTGTTACAGAATTGAGTAGTCCTGCTAGAAATACTTCAAAACTCCTTCCAGAGGGGAACAACAGAAACAGACCATGAAGTGCGTGTGTGGGGTCTCTAACAATACTTTGAGCTCTAAGCACACAGAGCTTGTAAGCAGTATCCTGAATAATGGGAAGCGAGCTTCCTACAATCTTCTCAGCTGTCCTTACCACTCTCTGTAGGGACTTTCTATCTGAGGTGCTGCTGCCACCAAACCAAACAGCGATGCAGTTTGTTAAAACGCTCTCAATTGTGCCTCTGTAAAAAGTGGCCAGGACAGAAGGAGAAAGGTGTGTTCTCCTCATCTGAGGCAGGAAATGCAAACAAAATGCAAATGCTTTTTTGAAAAAGCACCTTTCTGTACATATATTGCAATACTACCGTGTTTCCCTGAAAATAAGACCCTGTCTTATATTTTTAAACCCCAAAATAAGCGCTTTGTCTTATTTTTGGGGAGGTCTTATTATTATGGGGCGTGTGGAGCAAGATGGGGCTCCTCTTGCCATCTTACCTGATTTCCAGTTCTGTGTTTAAATATTTTCGGGGAGGACTTATTTTCAGGGCGAGGCTTATTTTAGCTCATGCACTCAAAAGCCCAATTATCAGAGGATGTCTTATTTCGGGGAAACAGGATAAATGATACCAGAGTAGCTCAAAAAGGACCAGAAAAAATTGTATAACATCAGGATTTAACAAAATGAAGAGGCTATGGAATACATCGACAAAATATTTCCCTGTAATGATTGGATCCGTAACAATGGAATTTGCAAAACAGAGGGCAGCATTACTTCATCTCACACCATTTTCAGCTCAGCCACGTATATATTATGCCAGCGTTTACACAGTTCCTAAATTTGAATAAAGCTTGAATTAATCCTAAATTACCAGGAGCTGCTGAATAGTCTTCAGAAGAGATTATACAACAACAACAGTAGCAAAAACGGTTGTTGCCCGAAGGTTATTCATTGCAGTAGCTAAATGAAGAGCTGAAACTTTGTCTCCTAACTCAGATTCCTGAAAACCAACTGCTAAAATTTGAGTCAGAAATAATTTATAAAATCATGGAATGTGCAGAGTCCGACAGACTTACAAAACTGATCAAGGGTAAAAGAGACTCAGACCTTTATGGTAGTTGGAATATGTGGTATGATTGGACCCAGAAATGATGGGAGAGAGACAAAGGATAATGTTGGATAATAATTATAGATGGTTGTATATTTATGGTAATCAATAAGTATTGGAAAGGTTAGTTTAATTTAGTTTAGTTTTATTAAATTTGTATACCGCCCTACTCCCGAAGGACTCAGGGCGGTGAACAGGCACAGAATAAAATACATAAATACAAAAGTTAGAAACAATTTAAAACCAAATTAAATAATTTAGCCCAAAACAATTAAAAATCCCAATAATTTAAAACAAATTAAAATTTCAGTTTAAAAATTTAAAAGAAAGGGGAGAAAATTAGGCCAGGCTGGCTTGCTGGAATAGGAGGGTCTTAAGAGCACGGCGGAAAGTGCACAGATCCGGGATCCTCCGTATCTCCGGGGGGAGCTCGTTCCAGATAGTGGGTGCCCCCACAGAAAAGGCCCTCCCCCTGGGGGCCGCCAGTCGACACTGCTTGGCTGACGGCACCCGGAGGAGCCCCTCTCTATGAGAGCGTACCGGCCAGTGGGAGGCTTCTTTTTGATGCTCTAATAAAATTTATTTTAAAAAAAATTAAATTCAAGTCAGAAAAAGATTTTTGAATGGAAGGGCACTAAAGAAATGATCTGCTTCTGATAACTGGGTCACAAATTCCTAAACCAGATTCACATGACTTAGAAAGTTCACTCCCTCTGTTACTCAGAAAAGACAATGCTGCAACTTTAATTAGACACACCAACTATCTTAGGTAGATCAACGGGGTTCCCAATTCATAGTCTGGAGCAGAGGTGTCAAACTCAAGACTCGGGGGCCAGATCTGGCTGACCGGGTTGCTTAGATCGGGCGCCATGGGGCTGCCCTGTGAAACAGCCTGTGGTGCTTTTGTCAACAAAAACGTGGCCCTCCTGAGCTCCGTTTTTGCTGTCAGAAGGTTGCAGGAGACCGTCCCAGCTGAAAACAGAGCTCGGGAGCCTGTTTTTGTTGGCAGAGCGCTCGGGCCACAGGCGCCCCTGACACAAGTGATATCAAGCTGGACACGCCCACTCTGGCCACCCTCCCCTGAGGTCAAACACAATCCTGATGCAGCCCTCAATGAAATCGAGTTTGACACCTTTGGTCTGGAGTTTCTGGAAGCTGGTACATCCAACTGAGCCAAAACACCCCGGCAAAATTGTGTCCTTAAACTGCATTTGTGCAACAGCGGTTATAGCAGGGGTGAAATCCAGCAGGTTCTGGAGAACTGGTAGCGGAAATTTTGAGCAGTTCCGAGAACCGGCAAATACCACCTCTGGCTGGCCCCAGAGTGGGGTGGGAAAGGAGATTTTGCAATATCCTTCCCCTGCCATGCCCACCAAGCCACACCCACAGAACTGGTAGTAAAAAAATTTGGATTTCACCGCTGGGTTGTAGGTAACTGTAAAGGCAAAGATGCTGAAGGCAAGATTGTTCTCCAGGAAAAGAGTAACAGGATTGATAAGCAGATCTTCCTCGTACAAGGGGAAACTTTGGCACAATAAATATCCATCTGGAACAGTCTGGGTTAATTTTTCGGAGGAGACACCCAGAGGCATGTCCTTGGTATCCAGGATAACGCAGACAATACCAGCCCAAACCTGCTGAGATGCAGAAAATTGCTGAGCAAGAATGAACATTGAGGGAGCCACACCTTCCCAGCCTGTGGCCATTAACGCTCACATGTAATGTTGCTTGCAAATCCAGTCTCCTCATGGAACAAGGTTGAGCAGCCACAAAAAGGAAAGGCGAGCCTAGAGACAAGAGGCCTAGGAAACAACAGTGCAGCTTGACAACAAGCAAAAGGCATGATGTGATATATCGTGGTCTAATCCTTAAGATTTTAGTGACTGTTTCCTAATATGATTTGATTGCTTATTTGTTCCCTATGACTATCATTAAGTGTTGTACCTTATGATTCTTGACGAACGTATCTTGTCTTTTTATGTACACTGAGAGCCTATGAACCAAAGACAAATTCCTTGTGTGTCCAATCACGCTTGGCCAATAAAGAATATTCTATTATTCTATTCTATTCTATTCTATTCTATTCTATTCTATTCTATTCTATTCTATTCTATTCTATTCTATTCTATTCTGTTCTACTCTAATCCTTATTTCTACTCTACTCTACTCTACTCTACCCTAGTCCTAATCCTATTCTATTCTACTCTACTCCTATCCCTGTTCTATCCTATCCTATCCTATCCTATCCTATCCTATCCTATCCTATCCTATCCTATCCTATCCTATCCTATCCTATCCTATCCTATCCTATCCTATCCTATCCTATCCTATTCGAGGATCAGTTTCACAACCTGCACTCAACTCTGTTGGCTTTCTTCCTTGAGTTGGTTTACTTATTGATAAGATTACCAGCTTGTCTCTCTTCCAAGTCTTCCATGGGGATTTCCCTTTTTTTAATTCCCACTGCAGCAACTTGATGAGGTAAATTGAACCTAATGAGAATATCTGGCTTAAAATTATTTGGGGATTTCCATGGCTGTGCACAGACTGGAGCATGGTTTTCCCTACTCCTAGTACAGCTCCAATCCCACTAGACTAGTCTGGAGCTCAGAGCCCATCTCTGAGTCTCAAAGTCTTCCAGAAACTTCCATGGCCAAGGATACTGGAACCCTGGTCTCCTAAATCCCAGTCCAACATCTTAATCTTTCTACCACCCTGGAGGTCAGATGCAATGTGAAAGTTAATTAGTCAATTACAGACACTGAGGGACGCGGTGGCTCAGTGGTTTAGACGCTAGTTTGTAGATCGAAAGGTCAGCAGTTCAGCGGTTCAAATCCCTAGTGCCGCATAACGGGGTGAACTCCCGTGACTTGTCCCAGCTTCTGCCAACCTCGTAGTTCGAAAGGATGTAAAAAATGCAAGTAGAAAAATAGGGACCACCTTTGGTGGGAAGGTAACAGCATTCCGTGCGCCTTTGGCGTTGAGTCATGCCGGCCACATGACCATGGAGACGTTCTTTGGACAGCGCTGGCTCTTCAGCTTTGAAACGGAGATGAGCACCGCCCCTTAGAGTCAGGAACGGCTAGCACATATGTGCGAGGGGAACCTTCCCTTTACCTTAAGTCTTGTCATCCCACTTGCAATACAGGTAGTCCTCGAATGATGTTCACAATTAAGCCTCAAATTTATGTTGTTAAGTGAATGCCCCATTTTACGACATTTCTTCAGCTGTTAATTGAATCGCCGCAGTTGTTAAGTTAGCAACATGGTTGTGAAGTGAATCTGGCTTCCCCATTGAGTCTGCCTGACAAGAAGGTCACAAAAGAGGATCACAGGATCCCGGGACAGTGCAGCTGTCATAAATATGAGCCAGTTGTCAAATGTCTGAATTTTGACCACATGACCATGGGGATGTTGTAACGGGTGTCGTTGTGGAAAACGGTCATAAGTCACTTTTTCCCCAATGCCTTTGTAACTTTTCAATGGTCACTAAGTGAACAATTGCAACCCGGGGACTACCTGTAATGAACTACAAGGAGACAACTGACAGTGAGAGCAATCAACCCATAGAACAGAAGTTGCCTTCAGAAGTTTATTTATTTATTTATTATATTTCTATACTGCCTTTCTCCCGTGGGACTCAAGGCGGTGTACAGTCAAGAAAAATATAGACACACAAACATCATAAAATTGCTAATTAAAATTATTACTTAGTTTGGTCAATTAAATAAAACCCAGAATTAGATAACATTTAAAAAAAAAATCATTGACATGTTTGTATGTTTAGCCCCGTCTGTTGGAACATCAGGGTCTTGAGGGCACGGCGGAAAGCACGGAGATCAGGGATATTTCGTATCTCAGGGGGCAGTTCATTCCAAAGGGTTGGAGCCCCCACAGAGAAGGCCCTCCCCCTGGGAGTCGCCAGTCGACATAAGTTGTGGGAAGTTGTGGGAGCTTCATCACTGGAGGCTTTCAAGAAGAGACTGGACTGCCATCTGTCAGAAATGGTGTAGGGCCATGATGGCGAACCTATGGCATGCATGCCACAGGTGGCACATGGAGCCATATTGGTGGGCACGTAAGCTCAGCTCCAGCACTCATGTATGTGCTGGTCAGCTGATTTTCAGGCCTTCTGGGCCCACCGGAAATCAGGAAACAGGCTGTTTCCGGCCTCCGGAGGGCCTCCCGGGGGGTGTGGGGAGGACATTTTCGCCCTCCCCAGGCTCCTAGAAAGCCTCTGGAGCCTGGGGAGAGCGAAAAACGGGCCACCGGAACTCAGCAAATGGGCTGTTTCTGGCCTTCGGAAGGCCTCCAGGGGGGTGGGGAAAGCAATTTTCGCCCTTCCCAGGCTCCTAGAGAGGCTCTGGAGCCTGGGGAGGGTGAAAAAAAACGGGCCTACTGGGCCCACCGTGCCATCGTGTGCCAAAAGCGGGGGGAGTGTGGGGTGTGTGTGTCGCATGCATATGCATGGGAGGGTGGGGTGCATATAATTATGGGTGGGGGCACATGTGCGCGCAACGCCACCATGCTCCCCCCACTTTTGGCACGCAATGGCAAAAAGGTTAGCCATCACTGGTGTAGGGTCTCCTGCTTGGGCGGGGATTTGGACTAGATGACCTATAACAGCGATGGCTAACCTTTTTGCCGTCGTGTGCCAAAAGCGGGGGGAGAGTGGGGGGGAGTTGTGCGCGCGTGTGCCCACACCCATAATTCAATGCGCCCCGCCCCCTGCACATGCACACATGACCCCTTCACACTCCCCCCACTTTTGGCATGCGATGGCATGGTGGGCCTGGTAGGCCTGTTTTTCACCCTCCCCAGCCTCCAGAGGCTTCCTAGGAGCCTGGGGAGGGTGAAAACGGCCTCCGCCCCCCCCCCCCCGCGGGAGGCTCTCCGGAGGCCGGAAACAGCCTGTTTCCTGACTTCCAGTGGGCCCGGAAGGCCCAAAACTCAGCTGGCCAGCGCGTGCATGCATGCTGGAGTTGACCTAGGGCAATGCTCGCGTGCCCACAGATATGACTCCATGTGCCAACTGTGGCACGCATGCCATAGGTTCGCCATCACAGACCTATAAAGTCCCTTCCAACTCTGTTAATCTGTATCTGTAACTCACAGCCTCTGCGTTCAGAATATTAAATCGTTTACGTTTTGCAAAGAGTGGAAGGATTTGATCTCAGATGGGAGATGGAAAGCAAGAGGCTGAAACAAAACTATAGCTTTTAGTAGGTTCTCAAGGAAAGGGTTAACATCGCACATATAAAATTACTGACATTCAAGCTCGAGATTATTTTCTAGAGAACAATCCTCTATTGAGTCTGGGGAGGGAAAGGGCTACCACAGCAGGAAATGCCAGATATGTTTTTTGACCCTTCCTTTCCACTGGGATTCTATATATAATCTCTCCGTTCATTTATCAAATTTCATTCTGTGGAATTAGGTCATTTGGCTGAAAAGCCGTGAACTTAATTTGGTTCTGGGTGGGTGGGAAATAGTTGATGGAGGTCAGGGAAGATACGATCCTTTCCATTTTGGGGTTTGTTTGTTTTTTTGACTCTACTGTTATCAGCAGAAAAACGAGGCAAGGAGGAAGAATGTGGAACTTCTTAAAGCGACGGCCCCCAACTTATCTAGCTTTGTGGACCAGCTGGGGGAGAGAGATGGTTCTGCAGAAGCGATGGGCATCGCTCCCGCCACTCACATGCTCCTCATGCAAATGGAGCCGTGCACACATTCATATGCTCGCCCACAACTTCTGTTGTGGTCCACCAGCAGCCTGTGGAGCTGGCAGTGGGGTCAGATAGCGATGAGGCTGAGGAAGAACATGGGCCAGTCCTGGAGGCTGGGGAAGGCCCGGATGAGGGCTCTGCATCGGAGGCAGAGATGGGGCCAGGGCCATCGGGGAGTGATGTGCGGACTCCGGACATCACTCCCCGAGTGACAGCAGAGAGGCAGAGGAACAGGAGGAGCCTGTTCCTAGTGCATGCATGCGAAGAGCTGCCAGAAGACAAGAGCAGCTAAAGCAAAGAGGACAACTCAGGAGTAAGGCCAAGAGATGATTGGCCCCTCCCATAAGGCTTAAAAGACCAGCAAAGGCTCTTGGACTCTTTGTCGGAAAACAACGTTGATAGATTGGTTTCTTGTCTTGCTGCATTTATTTCTTGTCGGCGCCTTCTGCTTCTGAACTTTTGCCAAGGAAAGCCTTCGGCAGGTTGCCTAATTAGACCAAGGTTGGTGATAAGGCTGAAGGATTGTGTTAGGAAGAATTTGTTTTGATTTAGTTTGGACTACGCTGAGAATGAGTTAATTCTCAGCTGTTCTAATAAAATCTATTTGTTTAGAAATGATGGCGTCTGATGATACCTACTTGGGCCTAGGTCACAACACACGGCCCTGTATTGGACTGTATCCAGTGGTGGTATTCAACCGGTTCGGACCAGTTCACCTGAACCGGTAGCGGAAATC
Organism: Arizona elegans; assembly: GCA_022577455.1. NCBI lineage: Eukaryota > Metazoa > Chordata > Lepidosauria > Squamata > Colubridae > Arizona > Arizona elegans. The sequence goes on from JAKOOJ010000013.1 coordinate 48,712, forward strand.
GCAGGTGGGCCCACCCCCCCTGCCCAGCTCTATGCCATCCTATTTAGGCATGTTTTTGAGCCCAGGGGCATGCATGGAAGGCAGGTGTGTGCATGAACGCGAGTGCACACACATGGGGCGAACTGGTAGTAACATAATGTGAAACCCACCGCTGGCTGTGTCCTGGGGTTGGGGACCCCTGTCTGAAAGGGTCGACATCTAGAAAGCTATAGTTGTGTTCTCAATTGCGATGCAGAAAGAGATGGTTAGCTTTTATTTTGTTTTTGAGCAAGACGAGTTCTGGAAGGTCGCTCTTTGGGTTCATTACGAGTATAGAAATGAGGCAAACACAGGTGTTTTCTCCTAGTTTGGTAGACCCGGGTTTAAATTCTGCTGGGACTATTTCAAGGGGATGGTTGTGTTCCTCTTGAGCCATCACGCAACGTATTTTTCCCTCTGAAAAACTGTGTTCAAGTTGACATCACAAAATGATCCTCCAGCACAAGGCTCTCCCACCTTGGCAACTTCTAAGACTTGTGGACTTCAACTCCCAGAGTTCCTCAGCCAGCTGGGAGTTGAAGTCCACAAGTCTAAAAGTTGCCAAGGTTGGAGACCAGGGGTGGGGTTCAAAAATTTCAGCAAGGAGTTTTCTGCCCAGTTGCTGGGTGGGCGTGGCCATGGTGGGAGTGGCCTAGTCGGCCTGATGCACCATGGCGGCGGTGGTGGTGGTGGGTGTTTTTGCCCTCCCCGGGCTCTGGAGGCTTTCCTCGAGCCTCCAGGAGGGTGAAAACAGCCTCCCCAGGCTCCGGAGGCCCTCTGGAAGATTCCATTTCTGGTCTTCCTGAACTTCCAGTAGGCCCGTTTTTCGTCCTCCTCGAGTCTCTGTGCGCGCCGTGCACTTATCTGTATCCAAAACAGGCCACATGGGGACTCCTGGTAGGGGCAGGGCGGAGTGGGTGGGGCAGCCAGGAGTGGGATTTGGGGGGGTTCTCCGAACTGCACAGAATCTTAGCTAGAGGTACTCCCGAACACCTGCGAACTCCCAGTAGCCCACCCCTGTTGGAGACCCCTGCTCCAGCACATGTCTTTAAACAGGATAGAAAGCAAATCCCTTTAAGATTGTTTCAGAGGATGACCCCAACTCTGTAACACTTCAGAATAGGAAGAGAGATTCAATAACGTTTCCTCTTTGATGCCCCTAACAGCCGTTCTCTCTCACCCCCACCCTTCCCTGGTTCCCCAAGTCCTCCTCATGCCTTCTGGCCCCCGGCGCATCCCCTGCCATGTGGGTGAGGCAACTGCTTCTCTCACTCCCAAGCTCCCAGCCCTTGCTCAGGCATTCGCCAAACCCACCCACCCACCCACCCACCCACTCGTTCTGCGCACAGGGATGCAGAAGGGAAGTTACACAGCAGACACTGGCTATTTTCTGCACCTGGGGAAGAAGCAGCCATCCAAATAGATAAAACCATGCTACCCTGATCTGACAAGTTTTATCTGCTCAAAGTATGGGGTATAAATGTCCACAAGACATAGATAGCTGACCTATCCAGAGGTACTGATCAGGAAAGGCAACTTTCTCAGATTCCTTCCTTCCTTCCTTTTCTTGCCTTCCTTCCTCTCCTTCTCCCTCCCTCCCTCTGTCTTCCTTCCTTCCTTTCTTTTCCTGCCTTCTTTCCTCTCCTTCTCCCTCCCTCTGTCTTCCTTCCTTCCTTTTCCTGCCTTCCTTCCTCTCCTTCTCCCTCCCTCCCTCTGTGTTCCTTCCTTCCTTCCTTCCTCTCCTTCTCCTTCCCTGTCTTTCTTCCTTCTCCCTTCTGCCTTCCTCCCTCCCTCCCTTTCACATCCCTCCCTCCCTTCCCCACTTTTAATATTTTTACAAATAATTCAAGGCGACGAACATATCTAATCTACCTTCCTCCTCCTATTTTCCTCCCAACAACTCAGCCCCTCATAGGGCTGAGAGATAGAGGGACTGGCCCAAAGTTACCAGTAACTTTCATGGCTAAGGCGGTACTAGAACTCACTCTCTCCCACTTTCTAGCCTGGTGCCACTAGACCAAACTGGTTCCAGACTCCGTCCATCCGTCCTAACTCTCTCTCCCTCCCTCTCTCTCTCTCTCTCTCTCTCTTTCTCTCTCCGTCTCTCTCTCTCTCTGTGTCTCTGTCTCTCTCTCTCCTCTCTCTGTCTCTCTCTCCTCTGTCTCTCTCTCTCTGTCTCTCTCTCTATGTCTCTGTCTCTCTCTCCTCTCTCTCTCTGTCTCTCTCTCTGTCTCTGTCTCTCTCTCCTCTCTCTCTGTCTCTCTCTCCTCTGTCTCTCTCTCTCTGTCTCTGTCTCTCTCTCCTGTCTCTGTCTCTCTCTCCTCTCTCTGTCTCTCTCTCTCCGTCTCTCTCTCTCTGTCTCTCTCTCCTCTCTCTCTGTCTCTCTCTCTCTCTGTCTCTCTCTCTCTGTCTCTGTCTCTCTCTCCTCTGTCTCTCTCTCTCTGTCTCTCTCTCTCCGTCTCTCTCTCTGTCTCTCTCTCCTCTCTCTCTGTCTCTCTCTCCTCTGTCTCTCTCCTCTCTCTGTCTGTCTGTCTGTCTGTTTGTCTCTCTCTCTAATCTAGAGACAGTTTGGTCTAGTGGTTAAGGCACCAGGCTAAATGCGGGAGACAGTGAGTTCTAGTCCCGTTTTAGCCATGAAAGCACGAGATGATTAAATCTGACTTGGACTTTCATGGCCCTCCATTATTTTGGGTGGTTCTCAAGGTATATGGTAAGGAATGAAATACGTTTAAACCTTGAATATTTTTTTTTAACCCAGGTGTGTCATTCAGCTGAAGAAAAATAAGCTAAATACGCGTAGGCAAAGTGAACAAGAAAAACTGGGAGTCTCACTTGGAAAAGGTGTTTCTGGCGTAGTGCATGATGCTGTCAAAATCGTACGTTTCGCCTAAGGACTCCACCTCTTCAGGTTCCATCTTCAGGAAGTTGTACTCCTGCCCTGCAGAAGGACCAAGGGGGAGAAGCGTGAAAATCGCAAGATAGCTTAGAGCAGAGGTGTCAAACTCAAGGCCGGGGGCGGGGGGTGGATCTGGCCTGTGGGGCTGCTCTGGAGACAGCAAAGGACAAGCCCACGGTACCGCTGCCAGCAAAAACAGAGCTCTGGTAGAGGGTTGCAGGAGGTTGTCACAGCCAAAGATGAAGCTTGCAAGGGACACGGGTAGCAAGCTCCATTTTTGCTGGCAGAGGGTTGCAGGAAGCCACCGCAGCTGAAAACGGAGCTCGGGAGTCCGTTTTCGCTGGCAGAGTGCTTCGGCCACCAGAGGTGCCCCCGACACGAGTGACGTTGAGCTAGCTGGCTACACCCACCCGCCCCCCCACCCCCAACATCAAACATAACCCTGATGCAGCTCTCAATGAAATCGAGTTTGATACCCCTGGCTTAGAGGGTCTGGAGCAAATAATGTCCTCCCCAAGAGTTAGCCGATTCGGTGTTTTCCCTGCTTGTTAATGGCAGCCTCTGGTTTCTCCTGTGGGATCCCCCAAAACACAGAGCCATGATCTGAGCCCATAACCCTACATTGAATAGGGCAGGGGTCTCCAACCTTGGCAACTTTACGACTTGTGGACTTCAACTCTCAGAATTCCTCAGCCAGCGCATGCTGGCTGAGGAATTCTGGGAGTTGAAGCCCACAAGTCATAAAGTTGCCAAGGTTGGAGACCCCTGGAATAGGGACCAGGTTTACCTACAAAACTGTCTTTGACCCATTAAATCAGCCCCTCCCACCTGGTCAGGCAGGGAAGGGATATGATGGACCCAGTCAGTCAAAGAATTACCACCTGTGGGGTCCAGGAAAGGAACCTTTTCTGCCATTGCCTCTACCGTGGGAGACATCCCTCCCCCCACCAGAGACAAGGGGTCCCCATTTTCTGGCCTTCAACTTTGCTCTGCAACCTGTTGTGGCTTGCCGGTGGCAGCAGAGTCAGACAGTGAGGAGGTTGGGGAGGAATTTGGGCCAGTCCTGTAGCTGATTCTGATAACGAGGAGGCTGGTATGGTGCTGCACTAGCAGCCTGTGCAGCTGACGCTCGAGTCGGACAGTGAGGAGGCTGGAGAAGATGTGGTGCCAGAGGAGGGGATTCAGCCAGAGCCTTCAGAACCTCCAGAAGCTCCCATAAATGAAGAGGAAGAAGAGGAGGAGCCTCTTCTCGATGCACGGGTGCGCAGAGCTGCCAAAAGGCAGGACTGGCTCCTCAGGAGGAGGTCTCCTCGAGAGTAAGGCTTGGGGCTAATTGGCCACTCCCTTAGCCTATTTAAGAAGGAACGCCACTTGCAGCAACCTGTAGGGAACAACTTTAGTTCAATCTCCTTCCCGTCTGGATTCTCTGCAAAATTGTTTCTGGGCTTTCTGCCAACTCTAGTAAGACTGTGATTACCTTATCTTAGAATTCTGGTAGGCTGTTAAAACAGTTTATTAACAGCCTTTGGTTGATAAAGACTAAGTTATTTGAGCAAAATAAGCTTTGTATAGAGTTTGTGTGTGCTGCGTTCTTTGGGGACCATAGTTGGGGCAGAACAGATATGGAGTGTTTTCATGATTCATTTAGGATGGAAGAAGAAGGAGAAGTAGAAGTAGAAGGAGGAGGAGGAGGAGGAGGAGGAGGAGGAGGAGGAGGAGGAGGAGGAGGAGGAGGAGGAGGAGGTGGGGGAAAGCGTTTACCTGGCTGGATATTTTCACGAAAAATAGACACATGGGCATCCCGGTCTGGACGAGTGTGTTCATGCCAAAACCCAATGACGTGGCCCAACTCATGCACCACAATGCCAAATTTGTCACAGTTTTTCCCAATCGATATGGCCTGGGGTCCTCCCCCTCTGCGCCCCACATAGGAACAGCACCTGTATTGGGCACAAATGATAATTAGATTGAATGCATGACTTTTGTAGGAAGACCATGGAAGTAGAAAACATGGAACAAATGTCTTTAGGGTCCGTCCGCCCTCCCCCCCCCCCATTCTAAAAAGTAAACTTTTTGGAACATAGAATAACAGAATTGGAAGGGAGCTTGGAGCTCATCTAGTCCAATTCCCTGCTCGAGCAAGAAAGTCTATATCAGTGATGGCTAACCCTTTTGCCGTCGCGTGCCAAAAGTGGGAGGAGTGCAGGGGGGTGACGCGCGCATGTGCCCACACCCATAATTCAATGCGCCCCACCCCCCTGTGCATGCCCACGTGACCCCACCAAGCTCCCCCTGCTTTTGGTACACGATGGCATGGTGGGCCCGGTAGGCCCATTTTTCGCCCTCCCCAGGCTCCAGAGGCTTTCTTGGAGCCTAGGGAGGACCCTCCCGGAGGCCCTCTGGAGGCTGGAAACAGTCTGTTTACTGACTTCTAGTGGGACCTAGAAAGACTCTGGAGCCTGGGGAGAGCGAAAAACAGGCCTTCCCTTTCCCAGAGACCCTCCAGAGACTGGAAAGTGCCTGTTTCCCAACTTCCAGTGGGCCCGGAAGCCCCGAAAATCAGCTGGCTGGCGTGCGCATGCGCGCCAGAGCTCAGCTAGGGCAACGCTCGCGTGCCCACCGATATGGCTCCATGTGCCACCTGTGGCATACGTGCCATAGGTTCGCCATCACGGGTCTATATCATTTCAGACAAACGGCTGTCCAGTCTCCTCTTCAAAGCCTCCATTGATGGAGCATTCACAACCTCTGAAGGCAAATTGATTCCATTAGTTGATTTCTCCTTAGTTCTAGGCTGTTTCTCTCCTTGATTAGTATTTCTCTTGCCTTCTGGTGCTTTGGAAAATAGTTTGCACCCTTCGTCTTTGTGGCAGCCCCTCAAATACTGGAACACTGCTATCGTATCTCCCCAGTCCTTCTTTTCACTAGACAAGACATATCCAATCCCTGCAACCGTTCTTCACATGTGGTAACCTCTAGCCCCCTCATTATCTCTGTTGCTTTTTTCTGTACTCTTTCCAGAGTCTCAACATCCTTTTTATATATTGTGGTGACTAAAACTGGAGACAGTTTTGAAATATTCTCCTTTCCCATATTTCTTTCCCCAAGAGAAGTGATCCAAATAATGATAACTACACATAAAAATAAAGATAAATACACATAAAAATAAAGATAAATACACATAAAAAAGAGCCTTGGTGGCACAGCAGACTCAAGTGCTGTTAAGTAGCACCAGCTGCCTGCAATTACTGCAAATTCAAATCTCACCAGGCTCAAGGTTGACTCAGCCTTCCATCCTTCTGAGGTAGGTAAAATGAGGACCTGGATTGTGGGGGCAATAAGCTGACTTTGTATAAAAAAGAACACCGCTTAGGGGGGGCCCAAAGCCCTACTAAACAGGTATATACAAAAGTATGAAGGCTATTGCTTAACACATTGTAAGCTGCCCTGAGTCTCCAGAGAAGGGCGGCATATAAATCAATCAATCAATCAATCAAACAAACAAACAAACAAATATTAAAAAGTGTGTTCCAAAATAAAATTAATTTGGAGAATGTTACAGATGGCTCCTAGAGCCTTTGAACTTCTGCTAGGAAGAGAAAGCAAATACAATTGATTTGTAATTTAGTGCTACCACAAATCTAAGTTCAATTATCATGCATGGAGCATTTTTTTTTTTTAAATGAGGACCCAGATTGTTGGGGGCAGTATGCTAACTCTGCATATTGCTTAGAGAGTGCTGTAAAGCACTATGAAGCGGTATATAAGTATAAGTGCTATTGCTATTGCCGCTCTTGAAGGAGGAATAAATAAAGAGGATTGGAATATGATGCTTACTTCAAGTGGCTTCTATTTCTAACTAGCTGATACCCCGGCATTGCCTGGTTATTTATTTATCCCAATCCCCCTTACTAGAAGGAGCCCCCTTGTGGAGTACTGTGAAGCTGTTACCATGGCAACTCCACTGTGTTGTACAGTAGAAGCCATTTTAAGGCACAACAGGCTGTTTCTTAACAGAACTTGAATCCAAAATGCACACTATCACTGTCAAAAGTACTGTGATTTGACACTGTAGATATAATTAATTGCTTTTCATTTCAGCGGCCCAGGCGTTCCAGAGTTATGTTAGAACACACACACACAGACACACACACACTGAGGAGTGTTAGGGCTGTCTTACTCTCACAGTATTTTTTTCCAGAGAGTAAGTCATCTGTGTACCAAGTTTGGTTGAAATCGCTCGAGGCGTTCCAAAGTTATGCTGGAACGTACACACACACACACACACACACACACACACACACCTAGGAGTGCTAGGGGTGTCTTACCCCCACAGTATTTGTTTCCAGAGAGTAAGTCATCTGTGTACCAAGTTTGATTGAAATAGCTCAAGGCGTTCCAGAGTTATGCTGGAAAACACACACACACCAGTGGTGGGTTGCTCCTGGTTCTGTCCGGTTCTTTAGAACCGGTAGTAAAAGTGGCGGGAGGCTCCGCCCACTCACCCAGACGTCATAATTGACTATCTGCGCATGCACACGCGCATGCTCATTGCAAACCAGTAGTGAAGGTGAGTAGAACCCACCCCTGACACACACAGCCATTTTTATATATTTAGATGATAGTGTCATGTTCTAGAGATACTTGTAGCTTTCATATGGTGCCATGGAGAACTCAAGGTGAGTTCTGTGTCCTGATTGGTTATCTCTGTTGCCAATCTCCTTAAGAGGGAGCTAGAAACATGGCTTGTTCTCTTTGTTGTTCTTGATATCTCTGTCTGGTACTGTTTGCAAGTCCAGAAGAACTGTTTACCGTGAATGCCTATTACGACTGGTAAGAAGACTTTGTTATTGGATTTTCCCTGGACTGTCATTTTGGCTATTTCTTGATTTATATGTATATAAATACATATGGACTGTTTATTGGACTATGCTTTACTTTTTCCTGAAAGTAAACTATATCACAACTCAGTGTATCTGTGTGGTGACTGTGCTTATTCATAACTACTCTCAACCGTTTTCATGTGCACACCCTTGCTACTGAAGGGTTACTCTGCAAACTACTTAACAAAGTTACTCTTCCTGGGATTCTGCTTCTTGGTTTCAAAATCATTCCGATCCCTGATTTTGGGAAATGTTCTTCCAGAAACTCTGACAGCATAAACATGACTGCACAACAGACACCGGATGAGCAATCGACTGTCTTTGACCTTGGGTCCAATGTATTAAGCAATTGGCAATATTTTATATTCCTTGGCCAGCCTTTGAGACTTTGAGAGTATGAAGGCTTCCTCCTTCGTACTAGAGAAAGACTTTACGCAATTGACCAGATGACGAGTGTTCCTGTTGCTTACCCACATGGCCTGTATGTAAACACAATGTAGCTATCCTCATCGGTTCGTTCCAAGAAGGTCACGCATGTATACTTCTCCCAATGGCGCATGGCCTGTCGAAAAATAGCTCGCTGAATGCCTGTAAGAAACGGAAAGACTCTCAAAAGTGGTCGGAGACAGAAAAAGACCCTCCATCCATTATTTCAAATATGAAGTCTACAGTTCTGAAAAACATAATGAAGAACTCTGCATCCCAACAAGACAGACACCGACTTCAGAGGATAATTAGAAATGCAGAAAAAACAATGGCTACCAAGCTGCCTTCCGTTGAGGACCTGTCTACTGCACGAGTCAAAAAGAGGGCTGTGAAAATATCTACAGACCCTTCGCATCCTGGACATAAATTGTTTCAACTTTTACCCTCAAAACGACGCTATAGAGCACTGCACACCAGAACAACTAGACACAAGGACAGTTTTTTCCCCCATGCCATCACTCTGCTAAACAAATAATTTCCACAACACTGTCAAACTATCTTACCATAATTATTCTCATCTTCCCTATTAGGTAAAGGTAAAGGTTCCCCTTGCACATATGTGCTAGTCGTTCCCGACTCTAGGGGGCGGTGCTCATCTCCGTTTCAAAGCCGGAGAGCCAGCGCTGTCCGAAGATGTCTCCGTGGTCATGTGGACGGCATGACTCAACACCAAAGGTGGACGGAACGCTGTTCCCTTCCCACCAAAGGTGGTCCCTATTTTTCTACTTGCCTTTTTTACGTGCTTTCGAACTGCTAGGTTGGCAGAAGCTGGAACAAGTCACGGGAGCTCACCCCATTACGCAGCACTAGGGATTCGAACCGCTGAACTGCCGACCTTCTGATCAACAAGCTCAACGTCTTACCCACTGAGCCACCACGTCCCTTTTAGTGCTGTGATAGAGAAGTTCAAATAATATTGTTTGGTAGATAAGACCCAAAGCATGCCAACTCAGTCCAATTTTAAGGGTCTGTTTTGGGGATATTCCTATGTATCTTCAGTTATGCCTGATGGTTCAACAGAAACTCTAGGTTATACGCTATTATAGGTAGTTCTCAACTTACGACCACAACTGAGCCCAAAATTTATGTTGCTCAGTGAGACACTTGTTAAGTGAGTTTTGCCCTATTTTGCGACTTTTTTTTGCCACAGTTGCTAAGTGAATCACTGCACCTGTTAACTTAGTCATACCATTGTTAAGTGAATCTGGCTTCTCCACTGATTTTGTTTGTCAGAAGGTCGTAAAAAGGGGATCACATGACCCCAGGACACTGCAACCGTCATAAAAATGAACCAGTTGCCAAGCATCTGCATTTTGATCTTGTGATTATGGGGATGTTGCAATGGTTGGCATGTGAAAAATTGTCATGAGTTAATGTTTTCAGTTCTGTTGTAACTTTGAAGGCTCATTAAACAAACTGTTGTAAGTCGAGGACTACTTGTATACTGATCCTTATACAAGGAATCTAGACAGACCCTTACATACATACAGGTTGGCCTGGAGACCAAATAGGGGAGTTCCACACTGAAGGTGGCTGCTAGATTGATGAGAGACTCCTCCTCCCTGCTCTCTACCCATCCACTTTTATTGATGCAGTTATTCTTGTTGTGTTCCTTTGTCATTGTTTATTCTATTTGTTCCATTATTTTACTTCTGTTCTGTTTACAGATAAGAGAGAGATGATGGATAGATGATGGATAATAGATGATAGATGATAGATAGATAGATAGATAGATAGACAGATGATAGATAGATAGATAGATAGATAGATAGATAGATAGATAGATAGTTAAGAGAGAGATGATTGATAGATGATGAATAATAGATGATAGATAGATAGACAGACAGACAGATAATAGTTAGATAGATAGATAGATAAGAGAGAGATGATTGATAGATGATGGATAATAGATGATAGATAATAGATAGATAGATAGATAGACAGATGATAGATAGATAGATGATAGATAGATAGATAGATAGATAGTTAAGAGAGAGATGATTGATAGATGATGAATAATAGATGATAGATAGATAGACAGACAGACAGATAATAGTTAGATAGATAGATAAGAGAGAGATGATTGATAGATGATGGATAATAGATGATAGATAATAGATAGATAGATAGATAGATAGACAGATGATAGATAGATAGATGATAGATAGATAGATAGATAGATAGATAGATAGATAATTAAGAGAGAGATGATTGATAGATGATGAATAATAGATGATAGATAGATAGACAGACAGATAATAGTTAGATAGATAGATAGATAAGAGAGAGATGATTGATAGATGATGGATAATAGATGATAGATAATAGATAGATAGACAGATAGACAGATGATAGATAGATAGATAGATAGATAGATAGATAGATAGATAGATAGTTAAGAGAGAGATGATTGATAGATGATGAATAATAGATGATAGATAGATAGACAGACAGACAGATAATAGTTAGATAGATAGATAGATAAGAGAGAGATGATTGATAGATGATGGATAATAGATGATAGATAATAGATAGATAGACAGATAGACAGATGATAGATAGATAGATAGATAGATAGATAGATAGTTAAGAGAGAGATGATTGATAGATGATGAATAATAGATGATAGATAGATAGACAGACAGACAGATAATAGTTAGATAGATAGATAGATAAGAGAGAGATGATTGATAGATGATGGATAATAGATGATAGATAATAGATAGATAGACAGATAGACAGATGATAGATAGATAGATAGATAGATAGATAGTTAAGAGAGAGATGATTGATAGATGATGAATAATAGATGATAGATAGATAGACAGACAGACAGATAATAGTTAGATAGATAGATAGATAAGAGAGAGATGATTGATAGATGATGGATAATAGATGATAGATAATAGATAGATAGACAGATAGACAGATGATAGATAGATAGATAGATAGATAGATAGATAAGAGAGAGATGATTGATAGATGATGAATAATAGATGATAGATAGATAGACAGACAGACAGATAATAGTTAGTTAGATAGATAGATAGATAAGAGAGAGATGATTGATAGATGATGGATAATAGATGATAGATAATAGATAGATAGATAGATAGACAGATGATAGATAGATAGATGATAGATAGATAGATAGATAGATAGATAGACAGATAATAGTTAGATAGATAGATAGATAGAGAGATAGATAGATAGATAGTTAAGAGAGAGATGATTGATAGATGATGGATAATAGATGATAGATAATAGATAGATAGATAGATAGATAGATAGATAGATAGATAGATAGATATGATAGACAGACAGATAGATGTAACTTTTATTCAGTGTTTTGTTTGTATCTGGCCTTAGGACTAAAGTTGAATTGTACAATATGATCAGAAATATCAAGACTGGCTGTTCCTGAGGCAACCCACCCCGATCTGTCCATTTCAGGGACACTGTGGACAGGTACATACAGTACAAGGCTAGATTATAAAGCACAATTGATACGTCACAGACTCATGAACAAATGTCCCTCAAGCTTCGATTCCATCTAAAAAAAAATACAGCTGTATTCAAAAATTAAAGAGACGGCATTTGCCGATTCTGGCCAGAATAAGAGCCATTTCTAAAGATGATGTTCCGTTTGGAACAGCTGCACGGAATCCATTTATCTCTTCCCTTTCCTCGCCTGTTTCCTCTTTTCAATAGCTCCTCAAGAGAAGATCAAATTGTGATTCAAGGATTTCTCAATTGCTACGAGAAAGGGAACGAAGAGAAAGGGAAACAAAGATGGCCCAGCTGCAAACACTCCAATATATTATGCATTTGGCATATGAATATTAATTTTCAGGGAGTAACAATGCACCTGTCAAATGCAAAAGACATTTGCAGTTATTTTGCCGTTTTCTTCTGTAACAACTCTCCCTCCCTCCACAAAGAGGGAAGAACAGCAGTGGGAAAAGTCAGACTAGTCACTGAGAGGAGATAATGATGTTAAAATTGTGTTAACAAAATTGGATTGCGCAATTAAAAGCCATCTCTTGGAAATATGCCAAGAGCCTTTATAACACCCATTAATACCCACGAAATGTAGAGAAGGAAAGAGTTGGGTCTCAAAGCAGAACCCGCCACGAATGAACATTTTAAACTCCTCTTCAAATTCCAACTCACCGCTGAAATTTCCGCTGATCACGTATGGAATGACTCCATCTGGCCACACCCTTTCGGGGCGGGAAGTGGCAGCCCGCCGAGTTCGAGGCCGTCCCCAGCCCTGTTTCCATCTTCTCCTCTGCTGCCTTCCAGGTCGGATGCTGGTGCTGTTTACATCTTTCCCTGTGATGAGACAACAATTGAAATCAGGGGTGTCGAACACAAGGCCTGAGGCCAGCATCCGACCCACAGGACTGTCCTGGAAAATGTAAGGGGCTGGCCCGTGTGGTTTCGGCCCAGTCTACCCAATGCCAAGAGGAAACATCGGGCCAGTGTGGCTTCGGTCAGGTCTACCAAATGGAAAGACGAAACATGCCAGCAGTTTGGGGAGTGGTGTCAAGCTGGCCATGCCCACCGGGTATGAAATCCAGCAAGTTCTGACAGGTTCTGGAGAACCCGTAGCGGAAATTTTGAGCAGTTCGGAGAACCGGCAAATACCACCTCCAGCTGGCCCCAGAGTGGGGTGGGAATGGAGATTTTGCAACATCCTTCCCCTGGAATGGGGTGGGAATGGAGATTTTGCAATATCCTTCCCCTGGAGTGGGCTGGGAATGGAGATTTTGCAGTATCCTTCCCCTGCCATGCCCACCAAGCCATGCCCACCAAGTCACACCATGCCCACCAAGCCATGCCCACAAAACCGGTAGTAAAAAAAAAATGGATTTCACCACTGATGCCCACCCAGTTGGCCACATCCACACAGTCTGCCACGCCCCCCGCCTCCGAGGTCAACCACAGCCCTGATGTGGCCCTCAATGAAGTTGAGTTCAACACCTCTGATCTATATGATTTGTGAGCATCACTTCTTCCCCAGGGCTTAACCCGTTGCATGAACTCAAATCTGCTAAAAATAAATTTGGACGATCAGCTTGTTCTGGAGAGGTTTATATAGCACGGCCTTCTTCCTAAGTCCAAACTTCAATACCCTGGATCTCATTGTCCTTTTACTGTCTGTTGAGACCAGCCACCCAAAATTTTTCAAGTGGAAAGCCAGTAGAAATCATGAGGATGAGGAACTGGCCTTCCTTTCTCCTGAAGTTCTGAACTGAGAATGGGAAGTTGCTATTGTGCATTCTAATGAAGAGAAGGACCAGGGGTGACGTGATAGCAGTCTTCCAAAATTTGAGGGGCTGTCACAGAGAAGAGGGGGGTCATTTCGAACATCCAACCCTTTGTGACACAGACGTGTCAACACACTGCAGCCTCCTGAAACAAACAATTGAGCCAGCTACTGCCAAGGGATTTCACTTTCTCTGTCACCCTTGTGCCAAATCGTAATGGTTTCTAAGACAGACAGTAATTTAGCTGTCCCAAACGGTAGCTAGACAAATTGGTTAGCCCCCCCCCCGCAACTTTCACAAATCAAAATCGGCTTATTTAACCAAAGACACAGCTAAGAGTTTTGTTCTGCAGGCTCAAAACCAGTTAAAAAGAATTTAATTATTTGTTCTGATAATGAGGTTTGGAAAACCAGGAGGTGGGGAATAGGTTTGAATTGGTTGTCTGGATCTAACTGAAATGACAAGACCTGTCTGCTCTTATTAAATTAGGTGAGATGCTGGTTGTGTGGGTTGGTTGAGGGTTGTGTTGTGACCTCAGCTTCCTGAGTCATTAAAACACACGAGTAGTCCCCAAAACCTCTTTTATTGCAACAGCTGTGAATTACGTTCATTCACAGCTGAGTCCCAATTAGATGCAAAAAGTCCTTCGGGAGAAGTCCTTCACCAAATTTTATCTCCCTTGACATGCTGCCAAAGACCTACTTGGCAAAGCCACATGGATTCCAGAATCAAATAAAGATGCCGACTGGGAACAGAATTAACAACGTTGCTTTCCTGCAAAGGGTCCACGTGCTTTTGCTCCTCTTTTAAGCCTTCCTTCCTTCCTTGTTTGTTTGTTTGTTATTATTTATTATTTATTTATTTATTTATCAAATTTCTATACTGCCCTACTCCCGGAGGACTCAGGGCGGTGAACAGCCAAGATAAAATACAGATAATACAAACATTAAAAGTCCATTAAAATTATTAAATATTTTGGCCAAAAACAAATTTAAAACACCCAATTTGTAAAACAGATTAAACAATTTAAAAATTTAAAAGGGAGAGTTAGGCCAGGCCAGCCTTATGGGCCAAGCCTTATGGGAGGGGCCAATCATCTCCAGGCCTTACTCCTGAGTCGTCGCTTTTGTTTTAACTGTTCGTGCCTTCTGGCAGCTCTGCGCATGCGCGCACTAGAAACAGGTTCCTCCTATGCCTCTGCCTCTCTGCTGTCCGACTCTGGAGGCTCTGGAGTCAGCGCACCACTCCCAGATGGCCCTGGCCCCATCTCTGCCTCTGATGCAGAGCCCTCATCCGAGCCTTCCCCAGACTCCAGGACTGGCCCATGTTTCTCCCCAGCCTCCTCACTGTCTGACTCGGCTGCCAGCTCCGCAGGCAACAGGTTGGTGCCATCATGGTTAGTGTTGCAGGTTAACTCTGCCCACTGTCAGCAGTTCGATCCTGACCAGTGTAAGGTTGACTCAGCCTTCCGTCCTTCCGAGGTGGGTAAAATGAGGATCCAGATTGTTGGGGGCAAGAGGCTGACCCTGTAAACAGCTTAGAGAGGGCTGTAAAGCACTCTATAAGTCTAAGCACTATTGCTATTGCTACTGTTGGTTCCATTTTGGTCACATCATTCCAACCAGAAGTCCACAAAGAAGACAGGACACTCTTTCCCACAATCCAACTATTACCTTCAAGACTGATGACGCTGACCATCCCTTTGTTCAAAAGCCCACAACCTTCGTGAGTTAAAACCAACAGGGCCAACCGTTAACACTTGAAGAGCATGTCTGGGATGGCCAATTTGCGTAGGATGGATATACTATGGATCAGGGATCTCCAACCATGGCAACTTTAAGACTTGTGGACTTCAACTCCCAGAATTCCTCAGCCAGCAATTCTGGGAGTTGAAGTCCACAAGTCTTAAAGTTGCCAAGGTTGGAGATCCCTGCTATGGATCCCATAATTTTTCACTCCTTTTCTCTTATGGAAAGGCTACTTTGATGTAGGGACAAAGGCACTAGGCGGAGATTGTGAGTTCTGCATGAAGCCAAGAGGATGGCTTGGAGCCAGCGTTTCTCTCTCAATCTTAGGAAGAAGAAAAAAGGAAGGCAAGAAAACACTTCCTAAAAATGTTGTTAAGAATACCGTGGGGACCAGTCTAGGCAGTTGCCAGGAGTCAACAATGACCCAAAGGTACACACACACACACACACACACACACACACACACACACACACATATATTTCTTACGGACATTCGTATACAGTTGAGCAAATGTCAACGGTAGGGAGATTTCTAGAGTCCAAGGAAAAATCCTTCACACCATTGTCCTACTAAAAAAAAAAGCACAGCTGATCACTTGCCCCTCCTTAAAGAGGGTCGGTATCTTTGGTACTTTTGTCTTTTTTTTTTTCCCCCTGATGACCCAGGACCCTGCCAATGTTATCGGTGGACGTGTGCCCGCTTTCAAATCTCTGCAGGAACAGCAGCTGAGCTAACAGCAAGTATTGCAAATGTCTGATTTTTCTGTTCGCAGGAACATGATGGATGGAACAGTCTGTGTTCACGCTCTTGTTTGTTTTTCCTGCAGTGACTTTTGCTCATCACTTTCGTCATCTTTGGTTACGCCCTTGGGGAAGGCCTTCTCTGCAAAAGGTCTATACAGGTAGTCCTTGACTTATGACCACAATTGACTAGTCATACATACCGTACTTTTTGGAGTATAAGACACAGTTTCCCCCCCCCCAAAAGAGGGTGGAAATGTTGGTGTGTCTTATACACCGAATACAGCCATTTTTGGGCTCCCGAAACCCCACCCCACGTTTTTTCGCAAAAACGAGATGCGCAGAGGATTTGGGAGGCCTGCAGAGTGCTCCTGGAGGCTGGGAAGGGCAAAAAAAACGATGCATTGAGGGGTTTTGGGAGGGCAAAAACGGGATGTGCAGAGGGTTTGAGAGGCCTGCAGAGCAGTGGTGGGTTCCTCCTGGTTCGGCCGAGCCGGTAGCGGTGACGATATGACGTCACCGAACCAGTTCTCTTTGTTCTGGAGCTGGGCCCCCCCGCCCCCCCATGGTTTTCTTACCTTTTATTTGCCCCCACCCCCAATCTATTGCTGCCTCCCGAGTCCCAGCTGATCGGCTAGAAGGAAAAAAACTGTTTAAACTCTTGCCGCGGGCCTTCAAAGGGCTGCCCTACAGCTGATCAGTGTTAAAAGGCAGTGTGGTGGTAGACCGGTGCCTCCAAAAATGAATGAGTAGACCGGTGCCTCCAAAAACAAATGGGTAGCCCGGTACAGCTCTGCAAGCAGTTAAAAGCCTGGTAGACCAGTACCTCTGCTAAATCCTAAAGAATTGTCACATGACCATCAAGCCACGCCCACAAAATAAGCCACGCCCACAGAACCAGTAGTAAAAATTTTTAGAACCCACCCCTGCTGCAGAGTGCTCCTGGGGGCTGGGGAGGGCAAAAACGCAGTGCGTTGGGGGGTTTGGGAGGGCAAAAACTGGATGCACTGAGGCCAAAATCTATTTTTTTTTTCTTGTTTTCCTCTTCAAAATCTTGGTGCGTCTTATACTCCAGTGCATCTTACAGTCCGAAAAAATACGGTATTTTAATTGGGAAGTCATTCCACAATATTCAGCAAGTGTTTTAAATTGTTAGTCTGGGACTGCAGTCTTCATAATGCAAGTTGTGGTTGGCAGCGAAGAATAAATGTAAAAGTTAATTATTGTCAACTCCACTAAAAGGATTTATGGATGGTGAGCGAGGCAAATGTTAACATAACTTCATTTCTACTAGAAAAGCAAACAGCCTGTAGATCTACTGTACACAGACTTGGTTTTAAAATTAATAGATGCTATTAAGATTAACAGAGTTGGAGATCTTCTAGTCCAACCTCCACCCAAGCAGGAAACCCCTACACCCGTGATGGCGAACCTGTGGCACGCGTAGCCATATCATATGATTCTTGACGAACGTATCTTTTCTTTTATGTACACCGAGACCGTATGTACCAAGACAAATTCCTTGTGTGTCCAATCACACTTGGCCAATAAACTATTCTATTCTATTCTATTCTATTCTATTCTATTCTATTCTATTCTATTCTATTCTATTCTATTCTATTCTATTCTAACATTATGAAGATTATTAACCCTACCTGAAGTATTTGTAGCAGTTCTTTCAATTTTATGCCGTGTGAGGTCCACAATTCTGTCCACCTGGAACAACTTCAGGTCTTCCTCATCCAAGGCGATATCTCCTATAAAGGCAGCTGGAAAACAGAAAGGAGAAAAGGAGCTGACATTTTTCAAACGGAATGGATTTGAAAAGTACGGTCTTTACAATACAATACATTTAACGTAAGCATTGCTATTCGTCAAACACTGCGAATTCACTGCACAGCTTGGGACACAAAGAAGGCAGCAAAGACCCCCTTTTAAGCCCCACTTTCTCTTAAAGGTAAAGGTTCCCCTCACACATATGTGCTAGTCTTTCCCGACTCTAGGGGGCGTTGTTATCTCCGTTTGAAAGCTGAAGAGCCAGCGCTATCCAAAGACGTCTCCGTGGTCATGTGGCCGGCATGACTAAACGCCAAAGGCACATGGAACGCTGTTATCTTCCCAGCAAAGGTGGTCCCTATTTTTCTACTTGCATTTTTTACCTGCTTTCGAACTGCTAGGTTGACAGAAGCTGGGACAAATAACGGGAGCTCACCCTGTTACGCAGCACTAGGGATTCAAACTGCTGAACTGCTGACCTTTTGATCGACAAGCTCAGCCTCTTAGCCACTGAGCCACCGCGTCCCTCCAACTTACTCTTAAGCATCTCTAAATTTGTGCTTGGGGCTTAAGGTTTGCATAAGAACGAATATGGAGGATTTTCTCTTTGGATCTTGATGTGCCTTTGTATGTTTACATTATTATTTTTTTCCAAATTAAAGCAGTAAAAAAGAATCTTTGAAGAAGGGCTTCAAAGAAGGCTGTCAATTGTTACAGAAAAAGAAATTGAATATTTTACGAACAACGAAAGAGCTAAGAATTCCTCCGCAACCAGAGTAGGCAAAGAGACATCCAAGGCAAACCTTTTTTTTTTAAAAAAAAATGTTTTTAGATATAATGTTAAAGAGATGCTGAACCAGGTGGCCCAACTCCTCCAGCTGGTTTTTTTCGCTTAAGAAAGGGTAGAACTCACAGTCTCTCATTTTCTAATCCAGCACTTTAACCACTACACCAAACTGCCTTTCGGTGTTAAGAGTTCAATCCTTGCCCCAATTCATTTTCCAAAATTATTTGCACTGTAAGATACCATCCAAGTTCCCTATCAAACTCTATGCTCCTGCCAGAGTCCTAAAAATAACCATATTCATGAACAGTCCATTGAAGCTGGATCACACTGTATTTCAAATTTTTCATTAGTCTCCCAATCAGACTCCAGGTACTTATTATCATATGTGGTGGACTTGTCTGAAAGCAAGAAAATATTGGAAGAAAATACATACTTGGTTGGAAAAGATGATTAAGCAACTTATAGATCTGAAACCAGAAATATTTTTGTTGGTTATAATGCCAGTGTCAGCGTTCCAGAAAAACCCCAACTCCAAGTGAAGACGCGGAAGCAAACATTTTTCCAAAGTTCTCTTTACTAGAATAGAATAGTCAAAACTCCCAAAACCATCCCCTTTCCCCCTAGTCGATCACATGCTCCAATCAATGTCCGTTCCATCTCGATCCAGCCCCCTGACCACTCCTTCTCCAGATGCTGGATCACCCTGACCTTGACTGACAGGAAGAATGCTATTATGTCTACTAAC
Organism: Arizona elegans; assembly: GCA_022577455.1. Lineage (NCBI taxonomy): Eukaryota > Metazoa > Chordata > Lepidosauria > Squamata > Colubridae > Arizona > Arizona elegans. Next base: position 68,065 of record JAKOOJ010000013.1, read on the forward strand.
AACCCCTCTCCTTAATCCCCCCCTCCTACTTTCCCACACATGAGAAGGTGGCAGCATTGAAGCTTCCGGCCTAATATGGCTTCCAAAGCTGACAGCCGGAGGGTTATGATAAGGGGACTATATAATTAGTTTTGCATGTACTGACAGCAGCAAGGATTGTATTTTCACAATATTGGAAAAATGAGAACAACCCATCGGATGAGGATGCAATTTGGAAAATATTAGACTGTGCAGAGATGGACAGATTGACTTTAAAAATAAAAGACAAAGAAGACACCGAATATTACTTGATATGGAATAGATTTTATGAATGATTAGAGATAAGAGGTAGAAATTAGATGAAGAAAGATTATTGTTATATAGGAATTAAATATAAGGCTGGTTTATAATGATAAATATGCCAATATAATTTAACAGAATTATAAATAAGATAATATAAAGAGAAATTTAGTCAAAACTATTCTGTTATATTATTACTATTGTTACCAGTATGTGTGTTAATATTTCTTTTTGTTCTCTTTTTGTTTTTCTTTTGTAAATGATATACCCTGACAATACACTTTATTCAAAACGTTTATGAATAAAAATAAATAAATAAATAAATAAATATTCATTAGTCTCCACCTGCTTTCAGGAAGTTCATATGGATGCTTGCAAAAGTGTGGGGAAAAAAATTCCTAAAATCAGCTACCATAAAGGCAGTCTTTGTTTAACAATGCTAACTGGGACTGGAAAGTCCATCATTAAGTGATGTGGTTGTAAACTGAAAAACCATATGGCTGTGCCACTTAGCGATGGTCATTCCGGATGCCCTGGTTGCCACCATTAAGTAAGGATCGAGGAAGTCATTTAAGTGAGGATCTTTCATGACTGCAACTTCTGACTTCCCACTGGCTTCCCCAGTGACTTTGCTTGTGGAAAGCCAGCAGGAAGCCAACAGACTTCCCTATGGTTGGCTGGGGAATTCTGGGAGTTGAAGTCCAGAAGTCTTAAAGTTGCCAAGTTTGGAGACCTCTGGTATAGAGGAAAGTTGACTACTCTGATGGACGATTCCTCCCTGTCTCTCCTTGTTCCATCAGCTCAGCTGGCAACTTTAATGTTTAAACATCTGGTCTCCATAAAGTCTGCTGCATGTGCTAGAGATTTTTTTTAAAAAAATTATTGTTATATAAATTGTTTTAACCTCAAGCTTCTTTTGAAAGTTCTCTTTCTAGTACATTCTCCATCTCTCTCTCTCTCTCTTGGCGCACAGATTTTGCCAAGCCAATTGGAGCTCGTATAATCCAAGGGATACTCAAATAACCTCCCGATCGTCGGCCATACAAAGAATCAAAATCATATGGTTCAGCTGAATGAAAGCAGATAACCATGCACAGACTGGATTCATTTCTTTTTCAGTTCAGTTCCTAGCAAATTCGAGATCCTGCTTCCCATTCTGCGATCACAATGCCAAAGGACCAAACATTCTGGCCATGGATATACAATTCCACTTTTTACAGCCAGAAAGCTGTAATTAAAACCAAACCAATTTTCACAAAAATCCTTATTTTTGCATTTTCCATCAGCACGTTACCACATTTAAAGGCAGAACAAAATCTATAGGAGTCCAGGCAGAAGGCAGGAAACCAATTCTTCCAAAAAGACATTGGACTGGTTAGTCCAAGGATTGCAGATGCTCCTTAAGCTACGAATGACCATTTATAGAATTGTATATTATAATGGTATTATAATATACCATTATAAAAAAGTATTGCTTATGTCTCTAAGGATGCAAATATTTGAATGTCCAACACGAAAATACAAATACAATAAATGCTGTAAAAACATCATCTTCACTCGACATGATGCTAATATTAGAATAGAATAGAATAGAATAGAATAGAATAGAATAGAATAGAATAGAATAGAATTTTTTTGGCCAAGTGTGATTGGACACACAAGGAATTTGTCTTGGTGCATACGCTCTCAGTGTACGTAAAAGAAAAGATACGTTCATCAAGAATCATAAGATGCAACACTTAATGATAGTCTTAGGGTACAAATAAGCAATCAGGAAACAATATCAATATAAATCGTAAAGATACTAGCAACAAGGTTACAGTCATACAGTCATAAGTGGGAGGAGATGGGTGGTGGGAACGATGAGAAGATTAATAGTAATGCAGACTTAGTAATAGTTTGACAGTGTTGAGGGAATTATTTGTTTAGCAGAGCGATGGCATTCAGGAAAAAACTGTTCTTGTGTCTAGTTGTTTTGATGTGCAGTGCTCTATAGGGTCGTTTTGAGGGTAGGAGTTAAAACAATTTATGTCCAGGACGTGAGGGGTCTGTAAATATTTTCACAGACCTCTTTTTGACTCGTGCAGTATACAGATCCTCAATGGAAGGCAGGTTGGATATTTGAGGAATGGCTAATATTTGCTCTGCCTTTTTGCTGCACAATATTGTGAAATTAAATTGCTGGCTTATCCATTGTGTCTTAATTTGCTTTGTTATTATAAACTGCCTTGAGAGGGAAAATACTGAGAGAACGCCAAAATCTTTGCACAGTAAGCAACGCATGAGGGAAGGAAGAGCAACGTAGCAACGCAGTTCAGGAATGCAACTCGTGAAAATTTCTGGAAGGTGAAATGGAAAGAGCTACGGAGAGTGAGTGAAAGCAAGCAAAGCATAACTTTTGGGTACTTAGCTTCCAAGAAGCTCCTGGACATCCTGCTTAATCATCTTCTCTTGGAAGCAGTAGAGTTGCCAATCTCTTCCATCCTACTCCCTCCCCGCTTCCTTTTTAACTATGGACACCCAACATCAAAAACGTCATCAAAAAAGCACAACAATGTTCTTTCTGTGCCAACTCAGAAAGCTCAAACTGCCCACAGAACTGCTGATCCAGTTCTACAGAGGAATTATTGAGTCTGTCATCTGCACCTCCATAATTGTCTGGTTTGGCTCTGCAACCCAACAAGACAGACACAGACTTGAGAGGATAATTAGAAATGCATTGAGGACCTGTATGCTGCACGAGTCAAAAAGAGGGCTGGGAAAATATCTACAGACCCCTCACATCCTGGACATCAACTGTTTCAACTCCTACCCTCAAAACGACACTATAGAGCACTGCACAGGAGAAAAATTAGACACAAGAACAGTTTTTTTCCCAAATGCCATCACTCTGCTAAACAAATAATTCCCTCGACACTGTCAAACTAGTTACTAAGTCTGCATTACTATTAATCTTCTCATTGTTCCTATCATCCATCTCCTCCCACTTATGAATGTATGACTGTAACGTTGCTGGTATCCTTAAAATTTATATTGACTGTTTCTCTATGAGTATCATTAAATGTTATACCTTATGATTCTTGACGAATGTATCTTTTCTTTTATGTATTACAAGAGCATATACACCAAGACAAATTCTTTGTGTGTCCAATCACACTTGGCCAATAAAGAATTCTATTCTATTCTTTTTAACTAGCTACTAAAATATATCTACTTATTCATCTATTTATTGAATTCGTAGGGCCGCTTAGCTCAGCAAGCAACTCTGGACAATGAACAGTCTTACAATAAGTTAAAAACAAATTCCTAGACATAGTAATAAAGGTTAAAAAGGTAAAGGTTTCCTCTGTCCAGTCATGTCCAATTTTAGAGGGTGGTGCTCATCACAATTTCCTAGCCGAAGGAGCCAGCATTGTCTGAAGATGCTTCGGTGATCATGTGACCAGTATGCCAAGGCACACAGAATGTTGTTACTTTCCCACCCAAGTGGTACCTATTTATCTACTTGCATTTGCATGATTTCGAACTGCTAGGTGGACAGGAGCTGAGGCAAGTAACGGGAGCTCACCCCGTCACGTGGTACTTGGGTCTTGAACTGCCCACCTTTCAGTTGACAAGTCCAGTGTCTTAACTGGAAAAGTTAAGAAACTGATCAAAGAGAGAAGCAACCTGGAGTTAAGGAGAAACTTCCTAACACTAAGGACATTTAAGCAGTGGAACAGCTTGCCTTCAGAAATCATGGGCATCCCATCATTGGAGATTTTTTAAGAAGAGATTGGACAGTCACTTGTCTGAGATTGTATAGGTTCTCCTGTTTGAGCAGGGGGCTGGACTAGAAGACCTCCAAGGTCCCTTCCAGCTTCTCTTCCCTTCCCTTCCCTTCCCTTCTCCTCTCCTCTATTCCTGTTCTGTTCTGTTCTGTTCTGTTCTGTTCTGTTCTGTTCTGTTCTGTTCTGTTCTGTTCTATTCCATTCCATTCCATTCCATTCCATTCCATTCCATTCTCCCATTCTATTCTGTATTCCTATTCCATTCCATTCCATTCCATCCCATTCCATTCTCCCATTCTATTCTGTATTCCTATTCTATTTTATTCCATTCCATTCCAATCCATTCCATTCCATTCCATTCCATTCCATTCCATTCCATTCCATTCCATTCCATTCCATTCCATTCCATTCTGTATTCCTATTCTATTTTATTCCATTCCATTCCAATCCATTCCAATCCATTCCATTCCATTCTGTATTCCTATTCTATTTTATTCCATTCCATTCCAATCCATTCCAATCCATTCCATTCCATTCCATTCTATTCTGTATTCCTATTCTATTTTATTCCATTCCATTCCATTCCATTCCAATCCATTCCAATCCATTCCATTCCATTCCATTCCATTCTATTCTGTATTCCTATTCTATTTTATTCCATTCCATTCCATTCCATTCCATTCCAATCCATTCCATTCCATTCCATTCCATTCTCCCATTCTATTCTGTATTCCTATTCTATTTTATTCCATTCCATTCCATTCCATTCCATTCTCCCATTCTATTCTGTATTCCTATTCTATTTTATTCCATTCCATTCCAATCCATTCCATTCCATTCCATTCCAACTGTTAGGCCACTTCACCCTACCAGAAATGGTAATAGTTAATACCGGTAGTAAATAAGAATAATGAAGAAGAATATTAATGAATAATTATAATATTAGGTGCCTTGGGTGCAATCTCTAAACACCCGGAGCATCACTTGAATATTATCAGCATAGATAACATCACCCTCAGCCAACTGAAGGACCTGAGATATGTCTCAATATATTTTGGGTACAAATATTCTTTTGACTTGATTCTGTAATAAATCAGAAGCTTCCAAAATTCAGAAATGTTTGTAGCCTTCTCTTGATGCTGCTGCCTTTTCTCACATTTTCATTGTTAAGCTGCATTACATCGTCTTGAAGGAATTTTGCTGTAATGATTATCATCCCTTTAAACTAAGGGACTGGCATTAAAGAGCATTAAACTCTCAGGATATATATATATATTTTTTAAATTTGATTTATATGCCGCCCTTCTCCGGAGACTCAGGGCGGCTTACAATGCGTTAAGCAATAGCCTTCATACTTTTCTATATTTATACAAAGTCAGCTTATTGCCCCCACAACTGGGTCCTCATTTCACCTACCTTAGAAAGGATGGAAGGCTGAGTCAACCTTGAGCCTTGGCGAGATTCGAACCAGCAGAAATTGCAGGCAGCTGTGTTAATGACAGGGTGCACCAAACCACTGTACTATCAAGGCTCTTTCAACGGAGGATTCCAAAACTTACTTACTTACTTACTTACTTACTTACTTACTTACTTACTTACTTACTTACTTACTTTATTTATTTATTTATTTATTTATTTATTTATTTATTTATTATTTATTTAGAATTTATATACTGCACCTTCTCCCGAGGGACTCAGGGCAGTGTACAGCCAGATTAAAAAAAAAACAAACATACAATACAAACATTAAAAACAATTAAAAAGATATACCTTAATTTGGCCCCAATTTAAAATAACAAACCAATTAAAAATATTTTAAAAAAATATATTAAGCCAGCCCGGCTTGCTGAAAAAAGGAAGTTTTAAGGGCACGGCGGAAGGCACCGAGGTCTTGGGTTCTCCAAGGAATGTCACAGAGACACCCGCAATTTCAGCCTAACTTTGATAGCGAGCCTAGAAAGGTTTCCAAAGACCCGAGTTGGCAGAGCGGCTGCATGTGTGAACTGGCCCCCTTGTTTCAGAGACTTCAAAGCGTTCGCAAACACAGTAAAGAAATAACAGTTAAATTACAGAGCCCGGTTTTCTAGAACTGCCTGTTCCCGACAGAAGCCTTATGAAAAAAAAAAGCGTAATTACAAAGCCATGCCTATGCAGAGAAAGAATGTAAGAGATTCACAGAAAGTCGGTTGATACAGCTGTGCAATAAATTGTCTGCTTAATCATCTGAGTTGATGCCAGCAACAGATCTGAGCTTTCTTTCTTTTTTTATTGAAAAGTTTTACAAAAAATTTTTTTTTACAGAAATTCCCCCCCCATGTTCCCCCACCCTTTCCCCCACTCATCCCACCCTCCCCCTCAGACTTCCCAGAGCAAAATACAAGGTATTTCATTTAATCAATCATAAACTAGATTAATCTACTTATCCTCAAAAACTGACTCCCCCCCGAAACCTTAACTCCACTATAGATAACCTAATACTTCTAATACTAACATTCATTCATAAGCTATTTGATAGTTTATTTTGAATATATTCAATCCATCTTCTACATTCCGATACGTATCTTTCTTGCGTGTGGTCCTTCAAATACGCTGAGATTTTCGCCATTTCTGCTAGGTTTGTTACTTTCAATATCCACTCTTCAATAGTAGGCAAAGAGTCCTTCCAATACTGAGCTACCAACAGCCTAGCTGCTGATATGAAGTTCAAAATCAGTTTAGTCTCTAATACTGTACAGTCCGTTGTTATGCCCAATAGAAACAACTGAGGAGTAAATTTCAACCTTCTTTTCAAAATGTTCTGCATCACCCACCAAATTTTTATCCACAATGCCTTGATTTTCTTACAAGTCCACCATATATGATAATAGGTTGCATCATTACATTCACATCTCCAACATTTAGCTTGCAAATTCGAATACATACATGATAATTTTTTAGGATCTAAGTGCCATCTGTAAAACATTTTATAAAAATTCTCTCTCAGATTTTGTGCTTGCAAAAATATGGACCGCTTCACGAATTTGCGTGTCATCCTTGTGCAGGGGCCATGCTAATCTTCTCTGTATCGTTCCAATTTTAGTATATGTGCTGCCGAAGGGAGCACAACAGATCTGAGCTTTCAAAGGCTGAGAAGAATGACCAAGTGCCCCTCATCTCATCTTCATAATCATAATCGTAAGTTTATTTGTCAAGCATATATAAGATAAGAGGTAAAAGTATAAACATAATTTGGTAATACATGAAAAGAAAGGAATATTGGGGCAGTAGACGGTAGGCACGCTGCTGCACTTATGCACGCCCCTTACAGACCTCTTAGGAATGGGGTGAGGTCAATGGTGAAATGTAAAATTTGCTACTACTGGTTCTGTGGGCGTGGCTTGGTGGTGGTGGGTAATGTGACTGGGTGGGTGTGGCCAACTTTTTTTTTTTACTTTTAAAAGCAATTTTTTTACAACCTTAAGAGGTTGCAGCAAAAAAATGCTTTTAGAAGCCTCTGACGGTCAGGCAAGTCAGCTGGGATCACCAGAGGCTTTTAAAGGCATTTTTTTTCTACAATCTCTTCGGCCGAAGAGGTCGCAGAAAAAAAAAAAGCTTTTAAAAGCCTCTGATGATCCCAGCTGAGCTGCGCGATCATCAGAGGCTTTTTTTTTTATTTTTAAAAGCATTCCAAAAAACTGCTCATCGTATTTTTTTTGCAAAGAATCACACAACTTACACATGATAATGTGAAGATCACATGCAAGAATTTTCTTGCTTTCCAGCTTCAGTAGGGTGTCTTGCATTATTGACATGAAGAAGTGTGTGAAATATAAATACAATTCTGAAATTGTTGGTTCATCGTCCTTTGCGAGTTCATTTTCCTGATCCGAAATAAGGTTCCAGATAACCTTATGGCACTCATCAGATCCAAGAGAAATAAAATACGATTTTAGAGGTATCCAGTTTAAAAGAAGTCTTTTGACCGCTTTAAACAAACTTAACCAACGTGTTGGAACATGGCGCAAAACTTCATGGAATTCTGACTCGCAAAACTCAAAAAATGATTTCAACTCTTCTCGTTTCTTCGCAGAATTCGAAAATTCGGCAAAAACCTTCAGCACTACATTTTCGATATCAAAAGATAACTGCTTTAATGCATTTTTTGCGCTGTTGTGTAAAATGTGATTATTGCAATGAGCTTTCGGACTTTGTCTCATTCTAATTTATGAAAAAAAAAGACAAAACGTGATTCTCCTATCCTTATTCTCTTAGACTGCACAGCTTTAGATTACATACCATTTCATCATAAAGCTTTTGAATAAAAAATATGTCCACTATTTTGTGAAAAACAATAGTGAACATAATGTGAAAAAAGTGGACTGTCCGCTCAAATAGCGGACACCTGGCAACCCTATAGGATTAGCCATAACATATATGGGAAAGAAAACTAAAAAGAAGAGACAAAATCAAAAGACATTAGAAGAAGAATATAAGAGACTAGTGATAGAATTACAAAAAGATCCACAAAAAAAGAACTTAAAAAAAAATCAAATGGAATTAAAAAAACCTAAACTGAACTTAATCGATAAAAATTCTTCTTCTTCTTTTTTTTTAGCTTCACATTTGTCTTTCTGTCAAAAGACTGTTTAGAATTTGTCCGGACAAATCATTCTGTCATTCTGCGGATGGCTGAACCCAGTAAGTATGCAATTTTACATCTGCTAGGAAATAAACCCTACTGAGCTGCATCCCAACTAAATGTGTATTGAAGGAATTTGAAGGGAGAACACACAGCAACATATAGGCACTGTAGTTGAGAGTACTTTGAGACCGGCTGTGGTTTTTAGTCCCCAATCCTTAGAAATAATTTAAAACCAAGCTACCCTCTCTGCAGCAAACCTCAAAATGATGTTAGCATCACTCATCAGCCAAGCCAGCTGATTCACAAGCAAACGCCAAAATCTGCACACAATTTCCACCCACATTCATGAAGCGCAAAGGGTATGCATGATATTTGTAGCTTTTCAAAATAACCCAAAGTGGTCGACCTGAGAAGACGGTACCATATCAATACATACTGTTCAACTTCCAGCTGCATTAATGAACTTGTGAAGCTTCAACATCAGAATTCCAAGCAATGGAAAAAAAGGTTTGGCCCAAGTTCTACTAAACTCCACTAAGAGCCTTGGTAGTACAGGGGTTTAAGGCACCCTGTTATTAAGATGGTTATTAAGACCAGCTGCCTGAAATTACTGCAGGGTTCGAATCTCGCCAAGGCTCAAGGTTGACTCAGCCTTCCATCCTTTCTAAGGTAGGTAAATTGAGGACCCAGTTGTGGGGGCAATAAGCTGACTTTGTATAAATATACAAAGGGATGAAGGCTATTGCTGAGCACATTGTAAGCCGCCCTGAGTCTTCGGAGAAGGGCGGCATATAAATCAAATTAAAAACAACAACAAAAAACTCCAGCCGTAGGAGATGACCAGGTTGAACCTGAGGGAAGGGTCAAAAACGTCATAAGTTTGGAGTCCCTTCGCACCCACAAGAGATCCAAGCCCAGCTCTCCTTGAATTCCATTGACTCTTACCATCATCATCATCTCCTTTTTGTGATCCCATAACCCCTTGCGGGTTGGAGTCTGGGCAACTGACGCCTGTCGCCAATGCGGAATTTTTTTTCCAGATAAATTCTCATTGTGCCCAGAGAGAAATATCTGCCTCTACCTAGGATCGAACTCACAACCTCTTGATTGTGAGGCGAGAGCTCGACCTCTAGGCCACCACACCACTAATTCCATGGACTCGTTATCTACTGCCAATATGCCTTGACCATTACTAGTTCGGATTCTTGTAGACAGAGATCAGGGAATAAATTTATGCCCATTTGAACAACTTTGGTTCTTGGTTTCTTGCAGCTGACACTAGCTTTTCTAACGAAAACTGAATTAAAGTGGCTCCTTTTGCACTAGAGGTGAGCCAGAAATGAACTACCGTGTTCCCCCGAAAATAAGACCCCGTCTTATTTTTTTTTGAACCCTGAAATAAGCGCTTGGCCTTATTGCCATGCGCTCAAACACCCGATTAGGCTTATTATCAGGGGATGTCTTATTTTGGGGGAAACAGGGTAGTTCAGATGAGGTCAACAGCAAGGCTGGTATTTACTTACTTTCCCTACTGGTTCGCAAATGTGAGTGTGTGGATGCATACACGCATGGGCCCAGCCTTCCGTGCATGAGCTTTGCTGGCACACACGTCTTCCGTACATGCGCCCAGCCTCAAAAATGCACCTAAACAGGATGGCACAGCCACAGCCCACCCGTGATTTCCAATACCGGTTTGGGTGAATCAGTTCGAACTGGCTGAATACCTCTGGTCAACAGGTTCCTTGTCCTTCAAGGTGGCCCAGACAAGAAGTACAATCATGAAGACTAGGTTTATCTTTATTGTAAGGTTGCGTGGACAGAATTCTGCAAGCCCAGCTCTTCTCCTCCTGCCTTTACTTTCCAGGAAGCTAGGGAGAAAATGTTTCCCACGCCCCTCTGCTGCTTCTGTGGTCTGAGATAGTTTTTGCATGATGGCTGTCTAGTCTACGGCTCTTCCTCCTGTCCCCAAGGACATTCGCACACACCATTACAACAGGAGTGGCAATGTGAAATCACAGAGGGCGTGGAAGTGCCTTGATGGGGAATTTGAGGCATGATTAACCATAACAAAGGGCTTTAATAAAACAAGTCTTATGGCATCTTAAAAACTTTAAGATTTATTGTAGCCTAAACATTTATGAAGATCAGATAATCCAGTTGCTATGCTTATTTGGCAACTGTACCAATACTGTTGTGACCAAGGCCCAAGTAGTGATTACCAAACACAATTCAGTCTTCAACAAACTTATTTCATTAAAACATCTGAGAATTAATTCATTCTCACCTTAGTCCAAAACAAAATTCTTAATAATCAGTCCTTCAGCCTTATCACCAACCTTTATCTTCTTTGGCACCCTGCCAAAGGCCTTTCTTGGCAAAGCCCCATGAAGTTCAGAAACAAGAGACGCCACAAGAAATAAATGTAGCAACGTTGCTTTCCTACAAAGAGCCCAAGAGCTGTTGCTGCTCTTTTAAGCCTTATGAGAGGGGCCAATCATCTCCTGGCTTTACTCCCGAGTCATCCCTTTTGCTTTAGCTGCTCTTGCCTTCTGGTAGCTCTGTGCATGCATGCACTAGGAACAGGCTCCTCCTGTTCCTCTGCCTCTCTGCAGTCCGTCTCTGTAGGCTATGGAGTCCTCGCATCGCTCCCAAATGGCTCTGGCCCCATCTCTGCCGAGCCCTCGTCTGGGCCTTCCCCTGACTCCAGGACTGGCCCATTGTCGTCCCCAGCCTCCTCACTATCCGACTCCGCTGCCAGGTCTGCAGGCTGCTGGTGGACCATAACAAATATGTGGATTTGAGAGGGTGAACGTAGGGTTGCAAAGAGGCCACAATCTGTAAGCATGCATTGTGATTTCACTGCTGTTGTGAATGACCACTATGTTTACTCTGTGAACACAATACCGACTGCGCTTGCTTGCCACAAGGTTCTTTTTGTGTGTGTGTATTTGCTAGAACAGGCAAAGCAGAATTATTTCCACAAAACGGATAGGTGTGTGACAATAAAAGATCTCTGTTGCATGCATAATTTCACTGCTCTGGAATAATCTAACCCTTCGCTGCAATATTCTTGCATCGCAGGGGAAGGGTCAACAGAGAAGATATCAGCAGCAAAAAGCACTGATGTTGAAATGGTTTCAGAGGAGCCCACGCAATTACAGGTAGTCCTCAAACTCACAACCACAACTGAGCCCCAAATTTCCATTGTTAAGTGAGACATGTGTTAAGGGAATTTGGCCCCATTTTACAACTTTTCTTGCCACAGTTGTTAAGGGAAAAAACAGGCCTACCGGAAGTTCAGGAAGGCCAGAAACGAGCCCGCTGGAGTTTGGGGAGGCAGTTTTCGCCCTCCCGGAGGCTCGAGGAAAGCCTCCGGAGCCCAGGGAGGGCAAAAGCACCCCCCCCCATCATGGTGCAGGAGGCTGACTAGGCCATGCCCACCATGGCCATGCCCACTCAACAACTGGGCAGAGAATCCCTTGCTAAAAATTTTGAAGCCCACCTCTATTTAACTCTATTAACTCAAAAGAATTGCTGGAGATGACAATAGTTGTCCGAAATGCTGGTAACAGTTTATTCTAAGTAGAGAATAGTTTGGTCAGTTGTTTTGCAGTGTTTCATGCACCCAGGACACACGCACAAGCAGAAAGTTAATTTTTAAAGAGTTATGTTCACCCAATCAAGCTACTGGAGTTCAAATTTACTTCTATCAATGCTAAAAAGAGTTCATTCAGTTAACTTCTCAAGATAGGAATCTAACGATCCATCTGTTAAACTACTGAAGTTCGCAGATGACACAACAGTGATCGGTTAACATAACACGGTCTCATTCGAGACAATGATGAATCCGCATACAGACGGGAGGTTGAACAACTAGCCTTGTGGTGCAACCGGAACAATCTGGAACTGAACACACTCAAAACCGTAGAAATGGTGGTAGACTTTAGGAGAAACTCTTCCATACTTCCGCCTCTCACAATACTAGACAACACAGTATCAACAGTAGAGACCTTCAAATTTCTAGGTTCTACCATATTGCAAGATCTAAAATGGACAGCTAACATCAAAAACGTCATCAAAAAAGCACAACAAAGAATGTTCTTTCTGCACCAACTCAGAAAGCTCAAACTGCTCAAGGAGCTGCTGATCCAGTTCTACAGAGGAATTTTTGAGTCTGTCATCTGCATCTCTATAACTGTCTGCAACCCAACAAGACAGACACAGACTTCAGAGGATAATTAGTACTGCAGAAAAAACAATGGCTACCAACCTGCTTTCCATTGAGGACCTGTATACTGCAAAAGTCAAAAAGAGGGCTGTGAAAATATTTATAGAACCCTCGCATCCTGGACATAAACTGTTTCAACTCCTATCCTCAAAACAACACTACAGAGCACTGCACACCAGAACAACTAGACACAAGGACAGTTTTTTCCCGAACACCATCACTCTGCTAAACAAATAATTTCCTTAACACTGTCAAACTATTCACTAAGTCTGCATTATTATTAATCTTCTCATTGTTCCTATCACCCATCTCCTCCCACTTATGACTGTATGACTGTAACTTTATTGCTGGTATCCTTACGATTTATATTGATATTGTTTCCTGATTGCTTATTTGTAACCTATGACTATCATTAACTGTTGTACCTTATGATTCTTGATGAACGTATCTTTTCTTTTATGTACACTGAGAGCATATGCACCAAAGACAAATTCCTTGTGTGTCCAATCACACTTGGCCAATAAAATATTCTATTCTATTCTATATTGGACAGGAGCGATATGATCGCTTCTGTCCAATACATCACGATTTTGCATAGTTATTGTCACGGACTTCTTTTATGTTCAATGCCATCGTGAACTGTCTCTACAGCCACAAGTAAATGCCCAGGCTGGAAAGCAGCAGCAACAAAAATGATTATTTATCCCAGGAGCCAGCATGTTGCCAAGGAAGAGATGAAAAATTTGGCTGCTTGGTCGTGCCAACCAACCGGACCACAATGGATCTAGAAAATATGAATTAACTGGTCTTCAATATTAGTCAGCATTCTGCAAATATTAAGCTAGTGGGATCCAATTCAAAGTTCATTGGGTTTAAAAATGACTTCAGAAGCCGACTAACTTGGTTAACGTAACTTTCCGAGAAGGACAGAATTGGTGCTGGTACTTCAGGCTACACAGCTCAGAAATTTCATATTCACCCAAATTGTCACCAGATGATGAAGACAAAACCACAGGGCCACCCAATCTAGCTGCCACTCACTCAAGAGAAGCTGGCTGGGAATTCTGGCTGCTGTTGGCATCTACATAACACTGTATTGTTCTACACTTCCCTTGGCACGGCTCAACGGGTAACTTGCCAGCCTGCCTGGGCCTTAACTAACCGAGAAGCACCAGCTGCTTGGGAGGAAAGTCAGAATGAGCAGAAATGAAAGAGAAGAGCTGGAAGGCATGAGACAGCTGCCTTCCACAGTGGTTCCTTTTCACCAACTTTCTGTTCCTGCTTACAAACTCTCGGTGTCCCTGCATGGGGCCTATTGCGAAAAAGACACAGCCCCACAGAGTATCCCACACCCTTGAGATGGAACTGTTGCCCATTCCTGAGGAATGGATGGAAGCTTTGCAGAAATAGACCCAAACTTAAAAGATGAATTTCCCGACTGTGAGGGCTGTTAACCTCCTGCCCTCCTGGAGTTATGGGTGACCCATCACTAGAGGATTTCAAGCAAAGGTACAATAGTGATTGATTGGCTGATTCTTGGCTGGGGCAGTAGTTTGGACTAGAACAGCGTCCTCCAGCTTTTTGGGCACCAGGAACGGGTTCTGTGGAGGGTGTTTTTTCCATGGACTGGAAGAGGGCCTTGTTATTGTGATTCCTGGATCTGGTGTGTGTGTGGATGAGGCTTCATATGCTTGTGAGGGCTAGTTCCTGGCAGGGCGAAGACCAGTGATGATCCACAGCCCAGAGGTTGGGGACTCCTGGACTAAAACACTTCCAGGTCTCTTCCAATCCTACAGTATGTCACAGAAGTGAGCGCAGCCCCTCACATTTTGCAAAAGTGGAATTTTGTGAGAGCAGAATTCAAACCCAAATCGAAGCCCTTCACCTGCTACAAATGTGGAAAGGAAGGCCATCGGGCTGCAGAATGTTTCTCCAAGCCAGTGCCAAAATCTACTGGCTCGGGGCCCAAGAAGGCCAACAAAGCGCCCGCAAAAGGCGGCGACACTGCCCTGAAAGGAGAAGTCGTTGAGTTCGCTCCCCGAAACCAGGGTGAGTTGGGAACTCCAACCTCCGCAGACGACAGCGGGACGGACTCCAACTCCGACGATCTGGTGAGTCACAGAGAGGACCCCATGCTTGTCCCCATAGAAATAAGGGTGCCATCCACAGGGAAACATGCGCAGATGTTAGCCCTGTTAGACTGTTAGTATATCTTTTCATGTGACAACACTGAAGAAATGACACTTGGCTACAATGTAAAATGGTGAGTATACAGCTTTTTTTTTTTTTTAAAAAAAAACAAGTTTTATTGGTTTTTTTCTTTTCTCCCATTTCTGGCCTCCAGAGGGCCTCTGGAGCCTGGGGAGGCCATTTTTGCCCTCCCAGAGGCTCAAGCACAGCCTCCGGAGCCCGGGGAGGGCAAAAACGCCCCCCTGCCGTGGTGCAGGAGGCTGACTAGTCCACGCCCACCATGGCCACTCCCATCCAGCAACCGGGCAGAGAACCCCTTGCTAAAATTTTTGAAGCCCACCCCTGGACTCCGGGAGACAGCAACATATCCTTGCTGGTTGCCAAGCAACCAACTGTGTGGATGCTACAGCAGTCATAGGTATGAAAAATAAGTCACAAGTCGCTTTTTTCAGTGCCGTTGTAACTTTGGACAACCACTAAACAAACTTGTAAGTCAAGGGCTGCCTGTATAAACCTCTCATTGTTGGCTCATGGAAGCTCTTTGTGAGTGTAAATAGATTGGTAGGATCTAGAAAATTATTTTAGATCAGTTTTCATTTTCTCCAACGAGGTTAGACAAAACACATAGCTCAGCAATCATCCATGGAAAAGCAGGAGAGAGAAAAACCAACAACATTTGTCCAACATAAATCCTGCAAAAGGTCAGTATAACTCAATAGTTTTAGTAGAGCTTCCCTCCCAACAAAAAACCACAGATAAGAGTGCAATGTTTTACATTTGCACAATGAAAATAAAATGCCGTGTCTAGAGAAAGCTAAGATAGAACAGAATAAACCCTGTAGGAAAAAAAATATTATCTTAAAGATTCAATGGACTCACCCATGCCTACTAATGAATTGTCTGTGCACGTATTAATCTTTTTTGAACTGGAAAATAGGAAAACGTCATTTGTTTGTTTTAAATTAAGAATCCGTTGGAGTTGGGTGATTGATAAATTCAAATAAATAATAATAGTGGCACATAAGTTATGTCGGCTGGCGACACCCAGGGGGAGGGCCTTCTCTGTGGGAGCCCCAGCCCTGTGGAATGAACTGCCCCCGGAAATACGTAAGATCTCCGACCTCCGGGTGTTTCGCTGCGCACTGAAGACCCTGTTGTTCCGCCAGACTGGGCTATCAACATAACAATTTTAAATTGGGGTATTTAAAATTTCTGGGGTTTTAAATTGAGCCAAATCTATTTAATCATTTTAAATTTTTAACCGTTGTTTTGTCTTGTGTTTTTAAATAGGCTGTACACCGCCCTGAGTCCTTCGGGAGAAGGGCGGTATAGAAATAAAATTATTATTATTATTATTATTATTATTATTATTATTATTATTATTATTATTATTATTATTATTATTATAATCCCCGCTGCCCCCATGGGTGAATTTGTCAGGCAGATAAAAGGTTATATTTCCTAGAACAGAATATAATTTTTAGCGTACATAAAAGAAAAGATTCGTTCATCAAGAATCCTAAGGTACAACACTTAATGATAGTCATGGGGTACAAATAAGCAATCAGGAAACAATATCAATATAAATCGTAAGGATCCAAGCAACAAAGTTACAGTCATACAGTCATAAGTGGAAGGAGATGGGTGATGGGAACAATGAGAAGATTAATAGTAGTGCAGTACTGTATTTTCTTCCTAACCCTAACTCCATCTTATTGATATCACAATGTGTTCCTAAGCATTTTTACCTGAATATGATGAGATCTGCACTGATTGAAAATTTAAAAAGCTCCCTGCTTAGAATCTTTGGAACAAGGCAGTGTATAAATTTAATCAATAAATACGCATATAAAACCAGGTCACCTCAAGACAAGTTTAGACTTAAGGCCTTAGCTCAACATGTTTCAGAACGATTTACATTTTTCTTTACATTATTTCAGTAAGTAACATGAAGTGCAAATTCTTCTTCCTACTTTTGTGATGACAGAGAAGACTTAAATTCGACTACCTCACTTGGCGTTCATAGCCAGGTGAACTCTAATAATCTAGACAGAATTTATGTTGTTCAGCCAGGGCTGGATTATACATACACTTTCATTCTATCCTATCATATACTAATATTACAGTATTCTTTAGTTTGGAGGGATACTGATTATTAGCAGGGGTTCCAACCCAATTTAGACTGGTTTTTGTTTTGTTTTTTAAATTTGATTTATATGCCGCCCTTCTCCGGAAACTCAGGGCGGCTTACAATTCATTAAGCAATAGCCTTCATACTTTTGTATATTTATACAAAGTCAGCTTATTGCCCCCACAAACTGGGTCCTCATTTCACCTACCTTAGAAAGGATGGAAGGCTGAGTCAACCTTGAGCCTTGGAGAGATTCGAACCAGCAGTAAATTGCAGGCAGCTGTGTTAATAACAGGGTGCGTAGACCACTGTACTATCAAGACTCAGGGTGCATAGACCACTGTACTCAAGGCTTTGAAGATTAATATAGCTATTAATAGGGACGCGGTGGCTCAGTGGCTAAGACGCCAAGCTTGTCGATTAGAAAGGTTGGCAGTTCGGCGGTTCGAATCCCTAGCGCCGCGTAACGGGGTGAGCTCCCGTGACTTGTCCCAGCTTCTGCCAACCTAGCAGTTCGAAAGCATGTAAAAAATGCAAGTAGAAAAATAGGGACCACCTTTGGTGGGAAGGGAACAGTGTTCCGTGCGCCTTTGGCGTTGAGTCATGGCGGCCACATGACCACAGAGAGTCTTTGGACACCGCTGGCTCTTCGGCTTTGAAACGGAGATGAGCACCGCCCTCTAGAGTTGGGAATGACTAGCACGTATGTGTGAGGGGAACCTTTACCTTTACCTTTATAGCTATTAATCTTCTATAAATTCTATTAATTAGCTATTCAAGAGCCACAGTGGTGCAGTGGTTAGAGCGCAGTACTGCAGGCTACTTCTGCTGACTGCCGGCTGCCTGCAATTTGGCCGTTCGAATCTCACCAGGCTCAAGGTTGACTCAGCCTTTCATCCTTCCGAGATGGGTAAAATGAGGACCCAGATTGTTGGGGGCAAGAAGCTGACTCTGTAAAACCGCTTAGAGAGGGCTGGAAAGCACTGTTAAATGGTATATAAATCTAAGTGCTATTGCTATCATTGCCGAGGGGATGATTTAACATCAGGAATCAATGCAAGATGAATTTGCTAACTTTACATGCTTGTAACATGGGTGGAACTTGAAGAAGTCTTCACTGACTTCTGACTTGGTCAATGAGGAAATATCACAAAGATCGGTTTTGCAAGTTTTCCTTTTGAGTTGTGGGGAGGTTACTCCTTAGAAGCAAGGTGTCTATTCCTCAGAGTTGGCCGTCCTTCTTGAAGTCAAGGTGCCATCATGCCGTCAATCTTTCAGCAGTGGTGGGTTTCCCCCCGGTTCGTACCAGTTCGCAAGAACCGGTAGTAAAACCGGCGGGAAGCCCCGCCCACTGCCCCAGATGTCGTCATCGGCGATCTGAACATGCACAGAAGCGATCCTGTTGCGAACCGGTAGTAAAGTGATCCCGTTGCAAACCGGTAGTAACGGTAAGTAGAACCCACCCCTGTCTTTCAGCCCCATCAACTGATCTAAGGGACAGTTTCCTTGTTTTTCTTTTCAGTGGCCTGTTATGTTTTCTCACCAAGAAAATTAGCATAGGGAGGAAATGTGAAGAGTCAGTTTTGTGTGTGTGTATGTGTGTGTGTGTGTTTGTGTGTGTGTGTGTTTGTGAACACTAGCCAGAGTACCATTTCTTCAATTCTGCATGTACCAGGTGCAGAGAACGTGAATGTTATTGTACACTGCCGAGAGGCCCTCTCTGAGGGGGATGGGCAGTTCAAAAATATGAAAAATGCATGCACGCAAACAAACATACATACATACATACATACATACATGCATGCATACCAGAGGTGGGTTTCAGCAGGTTCTGACCAGTTCTGGAGAACCGGTAGTGGAAATTTTGAGTAGTTCGGAGAACCGGTAGTAAAAATTCTGACTGGCCCCGCCCCCGTCTATTCTCTGCCTCCCAAGTCCCAGCTGATAAGGGAGGAAATTTGCAGTAACCTTTCCCTGGATTGGGGAGGGAATGGAGATTTTACAGTATCCTTCCCCTGCCACGCCCACCAAGCCACACCCACCAAGCCACGCCATGCCCACCAAGTCACATACACAGAACGGGTAGTAAAAAATTTTGAAACCTACCACTGGATGGGATGGAATGGAATGGAATGGAATAGAATAAGAAAGGGAATAGAATAGAATAGAATAGAATAGAATAGAATAGAATAGAATAGAATAGAATAGAATAGAATCTTTATTGTCACTTTAAATGTACACTAATCAGCATACATTAAAATGAAATTTCGTTGCATTCAGCTTTCAAAAGATAACCATTATGTATATACCCACATGCACATCCTCTACCCCTCTGCTCGCAAGAAAATACTTTATGCCATCAGACTTGAAATTCTGGGCCTAGAAAAATTAGAACTACGCCGTCTTCGGTCTGACCTAAGCATAGCTCATAAAATTATCTGCCACAATGTCCTATCTGTCAATGACTACTTCAGCTTCAACCACAACACATGAGCACACAATAGATGCAAATTTAAGGTAAACCGCTCCAAACTCGATTGCAGAAAATACAACTTCAGCAACAGAGTAATCAGTACCTGGAATGCATTACCTGACTCTGTGGTTTCATCCCTAAACCCCCAAAATTTTAACCTAAGACTGTCTACTGTTGACCTCACCCAATTCCTAAGAGGTCTGTAAGGGGTGTGCATAAGAACACCAGCCTACGATCCCTGACCTAATGTTTCTTCTATTTGAACCTATTTTATGTATTCAATTCATGCTTATACTTATGTATATTACCTAATATGTTCTTGAGAAATAAATAAATTAAATATTGGTTATGTAGGAAAAACCTGGCTAAAAGAAATAACACACCTAAATCCTATGAAGAGTAAGAAAATAGACATTGTACCTTTACAGGGAGGATACATGAGATGTGGGTGTGGCTTACTGATGATGGCTAACGAGCCAGAAATAGATCTATATAAGTCTCTCACCAGGCAGCAAGGGCCTGCTGGCTGCCAGAAGGAAAGGGAAAAAAGCCAAGAATTGAGTGGATGTGACTCCACTGAGCTAGGGCTGCAGAAAAACCTTGGTTACGTGGGAAAAACCTGGCTAAAAGAATATATATATATATATATATATATATATATATATATATATATATATATATATATATATATATATATATATATATATATATATATATATATATATGTTTTCTCAGGTTTTCGCGGGTGTTTGTATGTAGGTCTTTGGTTATTCGGGTTTTCTCCTGCGTAAAATTGGAGGTGTCTTGGCAACGTTTCGACGAAGTCTCATTCGTCATCTTCAGGCTGGTGTTCTTGGCTTCGTGCTTCTAGGAGCAATGTGTGTGATCGCAGCTGTAACTTCCTTTAAGTTTGAGTCTGCTTTCTGCGTGGATGTGTGGTGGTTACATCCACGCAGAAAGCAGACTCAAACCCACACTGATGATCAGGCACGACCACGGACCAGAAGCCAGACCACAGCTGCATCATTAGCCACTTTAAACCCCTCCAATCCATACATGAAGCAGACTGACACCCAACATGAAGAGATAGCACGGCCACAAACACGAAGCCAAACAACAGCAACACAGCTCACCAGCTCAAATCCCTCTGCTACTCAGACTAACTGAGCACAACCAAGCCCCCACCTAAACAGAACACACACCCATCCAATCAGAGCACAGCCAAACCCCTATCCAATCAGAGCACAGCCAAGCTCCCACCCAATCAGTTCACACCTCCTCTGGCAGTTAAAAGAAGAAACAGCTGCGATCACACACATTGCTCCTAGAAGCATGAAGCCGAGAACACCAGCCTGAAGATGACGAATGAGACTTCGTCGAAACGTTGCCAAGACACCTCCAATTTTACGCGGGAGAAAAGCCGAATAACCAAAGACCTACATACAAACACCCGCAAAAACCTCAAAAAACAAATATATATATTCTCATATATATATGATACAGGGAAACATCACAGTCTTTCCTCAATTTGATATCCTGTGGAGGTGTTACATTAACGTTGGTCATCCTGGCTAAAACCTAGAGACTTAAAATCTTGCCATATCTGGAGGACACAAGGTGAAAAAAGGGACTGTTCTAGATCGCCAGGAAGAGCAAATTACTGCCAACAATCACTGGAGAAATTCAGTGTGGAAAATGGAGAGAGAGAGAGAGAGAGAGAGAGAGAGAGAGAGAGAGAGAGAGAGAGGGAGAGAGATAGATAGATTTACAGCAGTGAAAGATATTAACCAAATTTGGCTGCCAAACAGATTGGCACGATTCGAATCCAAACTAAGTGTCATTTTAAAAGATGGGTTTGGTCTTGCCAAATACTGCTGTAAATTAAATGCAACTGCTTGGCAGGGGGGTGGGGTGCCTACTCAGCAGCCAAGGAAAGAGAAGGAGGGAACAACTAAATCCACCTTTTCCAGTCTAACTTTGATGGGCACAAAGAAATGCCCTTGTCCAGATGGATGCTAGAGGAGGCAAGCAATTTAGACTGGACCAAGGTTTCCCAGTGATAGAGCCCATAAATGGGCTGAATCAGTCACTATTTAATCACTGGGCTTATCAGCTGGAAGGTCGGCGGTTCAAGACCCAGGGACTTCCCATGTGAAGGGGTGAGCTCCCGTTACTTGCCTCAGGCTCCTGCCCACCTACATGCAAATGCACATAGATAAATAGGTACTTCCCACTTCGGTGGGATGGCAATAGCATTCCATGCACCTCCGTCTATAGTCATGCTGGCCACATGAGTATGGAAGCCTCTTCGGACTGGCTCCCTCAGCTAAGAAATGGAGATGACAGTGCAAAAATATATACCGTATTTCCCCGAAAATAAGACCCTTATTTTTTTTGAACCCTGAAATAAGCACTTGGCCTTAATGCTATGCGCTCAAAAGTCTGATTGGGCTTATTATCAGGGGATGTCTTATTTTGGGGGAAACAGGGTATATATATTTAAGACTCAAATATGAATGAAACCTGAAAAACCTTTTCTTTTAGGTATGACTTGGAGAAGTCAATTGAAAAACAATTTGGGGTGCTTTCTATGAGCTAAATATAACAACAAATGGTTAACAGAGGGATTTGAACATTAGTGTAATGTTTAGCTCAACCTGTTGACTGCTTTTTCTTCTTTTTTCTTAGATAGATAGATAGATAGATAGATAGATAGATAGATAGATAGATAGATAGATAGATAGATATAGACTATATACAAAATATATTTCTGGTGACATTTTAAATTACTTTGAATTTTTATTTAACACACCTTTTTCTCTTTCTTTCATTTTATCATTCATCCATTAAAAAAAACCTAATTCATCCATTAGTTAAAATCACTGCACATCCGATATTAATGGAAATGTCAATATATTTATGTCCTTTTAAACTCAATAAAGTTTTCAAAAAAAAGATAGACAATGATAGATACAGACAGACAATGATAGATAGATGATAGATAGATATAGACAGACAATGATAGATACAGACAGACAATGATAGATAGATGATAGATAGATAGATAGAAAGATAGATAGATAGATAGATAGATAGAGACAGACGGACAGGCAGACGAACAGACAATGAATAGATGATAGATAGAATTTATTGCTTTTTCTTTTCTTTTAGCACTCAATCACTTTTTTCTCCTTTTTCTCCTTTTTTTGTACACTATTTTTTTGTTGTTGTTGTTAGAGTTGAATGTATGTTTTGGTTTTATTTCATTTGTTTGTTTTACTGTCCTGTATTTTATTCCCTTACGATAAAACAATAAATTTATATATATTTTTTTTTAAAAAAGAAAGAAATGGAGATGAGCACCCACCCTTCAGAATTGGACACACCTGGACAGGGCAAACCTTTATTTAAAAAACAACAACCCTAGAATAGAGACCTCAGAGTTGCCCTAAACCTGAGAT
Organism: Arizona elegans; assembly: GCA_022577455.1. Taxonomy (NCBI): domain Eukaryota; kingdom Metazoa; phylum Chordata; class Lepidosauria; order Squamata; family Colubridae; genus Arizona; species Arizona elegans. Next base: position 91,218 of record JAKOOJ010000013.1, read on the forward strand.
TAAAGAAAATAAGGATTTGACACAACCCGATATAGATGGTCCTTGACATACAGCCATTCGTTTAGCAACCATGCGAAGATATGATGGCACTGAAAAAAGTGACTTAGAAGCGGTCCTTGCACTTACAACCAATACAGCATCCTCACAATCATGCAAAATGTGGGTGTTTGCATGTATTTACAAATTTGCAGCATCTGGGATCATGTGATTTCCCCATTCGTGACCTACCTTCCTAGTGGGTTTCTGACAACCAAACTCAAAGAGGGAAGCAGGATTTGTTTAACAATTTGTGTAATTCACTTCACGGCGGTGATTTGCTTAACAATGGTGGGAAAAAGTCATAAAATTGGGTGTGACTCACTTAACAATTGTCTTGTTTGGCAACAGAACCTCTGGCCCACAATTGTGTTTGTTAGTCGGCTGACTATCTGTACTACCTATCTCTTGGAAGACATACAAAATTATAGTTAGCCCACCAACAATGCAACAATGGCTGGTAGTCTAACTATAACGAGTAATTTCAGCAAACAAACATTTTTTATGGTGGAGACTGTCAGACCTCCCAAGAGGCTGGACATCAACCCGTAAGACTGCCAACTGCCCAAAGTGCGTGCACGTGTGAATGCACGCAAGCGTGCCCCCCCTCTCTCTCTCCCTCCCTCCCTCCTTCCCTCCCTCCCTAAAATAGAGAGAGCTAAAATAGGAGAAGGAAGGTGTGTCAGATACGTTGTCCACCTTGAATTATTTGTAAAAAAAAAAAAAAAAGAAGCAAAATAAAATAAACATTCCGTTTTAACCCAAGACTTCCAGATCTTCTTGGTTCAGACTCACCTCAAGCTTTCACAAAGCAATCTTCCATCTAAAAGGATCACGACAGTGTTAAGATCTAAGGATATTTACCTATGTAGTATGGATATATTATTATATCCTTCTCATCTCTTCTACTACCTTCTCCTCTTGGTACCTTATGATTATATTACCTTGTTGTTTATATGTATACTTGTTGTTTGTATGTACATGTTTGTATGTACACTATATTATCTTGTTTGTATGTACATTGAGAGCTTCTGCACCAGAGACAAATATGTGTCTAATCAACTTAGCCAAATAAAGTAATTCGCAGGGAATCCTTTATTTATTTTTTAACCTTTATTCTATACTCTATAATCCATTTCTCTCTTCTCTTCTCTTCTCTTCTCGTCTCGTCTCGTCTCCTCTCTCCTCCCTATTCTCTAGTCTAGTCTAGTCAAGTCAAATCAAATGAAATCAAGTCAAGTCTAATCTTCTATACTTCCATCAGACACTGATACTATCTAATAAGAAATCAAATCTTTTAAAGAAAAAAAGGGGGAAATTATGCACGAAATCTGGTGCTCATTGATAGAGATGATCAAACCTAAGAATGCCTCTCTTTTTTTGGGTAGCTCACAGTCCAATTATAGGTCCAGCTAGAATTCCATGCTTTGCATGAGAAAACAATGGCCACGAGCTCTATGGTGTTGCAGTCCCTTATTCTCCTCCCTTCAATCTGGCCAACGATGCCATCTCCTCTTGGCCACCAGTCAGCCCTTCAAAAATTAAGCAACTAATTGAGTAAATGCAACAAAAGAAACCCCCGGTGGGAAATGATATTATTCCAGCTGTACTAATTAAGACCAACATAGTTTGATGCGTTCCAGTCTTCACATATCTGTTTTCTTTTTTTTTTTATTGCAAAAGTTTTACAATTACATTTTCACCCCCTTTCCCCCCCCCCCCTCCACCCACCCCAAACTTCCCAACCTCCCTAACCCACCCTAACCTTCCCCTCCCCACGGACTTCCGCACAGTATACTCATATCAAGTAAAAAAAAAGAAAAAGAAAAAAAAACCCCTCCTTTATATAAAACTTAAACCCCTCCTTTATATAAAACTTGAACCCCTCCCTCCCGCTTATAAATTTTCACCTTCATTACATTAAAATATTTCTACCTTAATATAATATAATATAACATTTTCAAATAAAAGCTATTTGATACTTCCTAGTTTGATATTTGTTCTGAACATAATCTATCCACTTTTTCCATTCCCATTCATAAGTCTCTTGTGAACAATCTTTTAAATATGCTGAAATCTTCACCATCTCTGCAAAACTGGCCATCTTCAAAGTCCATTCCTCGATCGTGGGCAAAGCTTCATTTTTCCAGTATTTACCTATCAACAATCTTGCTGCTGTTATCATGTACAATATCAATTTTGTTTCACCCAATGTAAAACCCTTAACTATACCCAATAAAAACAATTGTGGAGAAAATTGATTTTTTTTCTTCAAAACATTCTGCATGACCCACCAAATTTTTATCCAAAAAGCCTTAACTTTCCCACAGGTCCACCAAACATGATAATATGTAGCACATCTCTGTTTTCTTCATCAATGTGTCTGCGTGCATTCCTGTGGCTATCATTGTGTCCTTCTTTTAAAAAGTGGGGTGGAATTCCACCCCCAATCCCCAATTATAGAGTTTATCTATTCTAAATATAATCAGTAAACTGCATATAAAGCATCTATGCAGAAAACTGATGAGAGCAGCTGAGTGACAAAATAGGATAGGATAGGATAATAGGATGGTAATGTTGTACTACTAACTAGAGCATACAAAACATTTGCTAGACCAATTCTTGAATACAGCTCATTCTGTCTGGAATCCACACTGCATATCGGACATAAATACAATCGAGAAAGTCCAGAGATATTTTACGAGAAGAGTCCTCCATTCCCCTAACTGCAATAAAATCCCTTATGCCACCAGACTCCAAATTTTGGGCTTAGACAACTTAGAACTACACCGACTTCAGTCTGACCTAAGCATAGTACATAAAATCATCTGCCACAATGTCCTTCCTGTCAATGACTACTTCAGCTTCAACCACAACAATACAGGAGCAAATAATAGATACAAACTCAAGGTAAACCGTTCCAAACTCGATTACAGAAAATACGACTTCAGCAACAGAGTGGTGAACGCCTGGAATCCACTACCTGACTCTGGGGTTTCTTCCCCAAACCCCCAAAACTTTAACCTTAAACTGTCTACTGTTGACCTCACCCCATTCCTAAGAGGTCTCTAAGGGGCGTGCATAAGTGCACCAGTGTGCCTACTGTCCCTGTCCTGATATTCCTTTTTACTTACTTTTTACTAGGATAGGATAGGATAGGATAGGATAGGATATTTTGAGCAACAGGGAGCCGCAGCAGAGGGATGAAGGAGGGATGAAGGAGCCACATGTGGCTCAGAGCCATGGTTTGCTGACCCCTGATATAGACAGTGAAATTGTTGCTCTTTCTTTATATAGCAAAAATTTAAAAAGAAAAGAAAATCACTTGTAATCATAATTTTCTATTTCTATAGGAATCCAATGCCAGTGAAATATGGACACTAACCTCACAATCGACACAAAAGCTACAAGTGATGTAAAGAGCCATGGAAAGATACACGCTTGTCATCACAAGACAAGATAGAGAGAGCTGCACATGGATTAGAAAGACAACGGGAGTCTACGATGCCATCAAGAGAGTAAAAGAATTGCAAGGGTCACACAGCAAAAACTGATAGCTGGTGGACCAAGGCAGTCATAGAATGGATCCCACTTGATAAAAGGCATCCACGAAAGAGACCTAAAACAAGGTGTGTTAAGGAATATGCGCAGAGTAACCCTTGAGTAGCAAGGTTGTGCACATGAGAAAACAACTGAGAGTGATTGTGAATAAACACTGTCAATATACAGACACACTGAGTTGTGATATTCTTTTACTTTTAGGAAAAAGTAAAACAAAGTCCAATAAACAATCCAGATCATACACAGATAAAGATAGTTAAATTGTCAATCCAGGGATATTCCAAGAACAAAGTCTTCTTACCAGTTGTTGTAGTCATATGCAATAAAACAGTTCTTTTTGGAGTTGCAAACAGGGACAAGAACAGCAATAAAACAATCAGTAAAACAGTAGAAAAAAACAAGTAGCAATGATCAATCAGTGATTATGCAGAGAGAACAGGCAGAGAGGAGCAGAGGTAGCAATAATAATGTAATAAGAAAAATAAGCCATGATTCAAGCTTTCTCTTAAGTACGTTGGCTACAGAGCTAGCCAATCAGAATACAGTATGATGCAATACAGCATTACAGTCTTAAAGCTATACATTACATTTTGACTGAAAACATGCATTGATGGTTTATATATATATTGCCAACCCAACCAGTTAGGCAATAGCCATTCCCTAACAAGATGGATCAATGAGATCAGCAAGTATTGTGGGCCCAATTGGCAAAAGAAAGCTCAGGACCATACTGGCTGGAAACATGGTAAAGAGGCCATCATCCTGGAGTGGATAAACAATGGGTTGAATGAATGAATGGATGGATGGATGAATGAATGAATGATTCCAATTCATGTTACTGGGCGATGAGTGAACGAGCAAGTGGAGGATAAGAGGAAAAAAAATCCATTTCCCCCCCAGATCTATGGAAGAATCAATTTCCAGAAATGGTATTTGTGAATGCAGTTAGGGTTAGAGGAAGCTGGTTGACCTACGATTAATTTTCCATGGTTTCTTTAATTTAGCACTGTCAATATTTACAAGCAAGAACCTTGTTAACGCGTAAGACATTACATGGGGACATTGAATAGAAGACTTTTGCATACCACAAACATAACCTTTCCACGAAATAATGCTTTCCAAGTTAAAATTATATAGCAACACTTAAATGCACACTAAGGATGCTTTGGAATCTCAAAATCAACCACTGCATTTAAATAACATACTGGACATCAGCCCTTCTAAGAACATTTTAATGGGAGTCCCAAACTTTTCGTATGCATCTGTTTATGCATATAAATCCAGATCAAATCACCATCGAACTGGAAAACAAAATGCAAGTTTAAAACTACGAAGCGTTACACTGTAATTAAAAATGGGAATTTAAAACTTGGAGAATATTCAGCAACGGCAAAACTAACAGCAGACATGAATAGAAGATTAACTAAGCAAGAATTAGTTTCCGTAAGCAATTCAGTTTAAGCAAAGATGTTTCCTATTGGCTTTATTTCTAATACTTTAAGCAATAGAATATCAGTAATTTTAATTAATACTGTACACATTTCACAGTATCAAAACCCTACAAAACCCTTATGATTGACAGCAATATAAATAAAAAAAGAGGAGAAAAGGGCTTAAATATAGGAAAAACTCACTATACATTGGTTGTATACTGAACTAAGTGAATTTGATAATAGATAGCGATCTTAATAGTGCTTTTTTTAAAAAAAAAAACAAAGAATAATTATAGGGGAATTAGGGAGAATAGAAAGCTCTGTCCCTAATAAGAATTAATGTAACTGATTTTTAAAGAAAAGCAGACAAGTAGAATCTTTATTCTTGCTGAAAATCTATCTACCCCAATCTTAATTGCAACATACTGTGTTTCCCCAAAAATAAGACCCTGTCTTATATTATTTTGAACCCCGAAATAAGCACTTGGTCTTATTTTCGGGGAGGTCTTCTTATTTGGGAGCGCGTGGAGCAAGATGGGGCTCCTCTTGCTGTCTTAAACTGATTTCCAGCTCTGTCTCCCTAACCCTAACCAAGGAAATGGCGGGGACTGGCTGCGCATGCGTTTAATTATTTTCAGGGAGGTCTTATTTTCAGGGGAGGTCTTATTTTTGGTGGAAGGTTTATTTCCAGTGGAAGGTTTATTTTCGGTGGAAGGTTTATTTCCGGTGGAAGGTTTATTTTTGGGGGAGGTCTTATTTTCAGGGGAGGTCTTATTTTCAGGGGAGGTCTTATTTTCGGTGGAAGGTTTATTTCCGGTGGAAGGTTTATTTTGGGGGGAGATCTTATTTTCAGGGAAGGTCTTATTTTCAGGGGAGGTCTTATTTTCAGGGGAGGTCTTATTTCCAGTGGAAGGTTTATTTTCGGTGGATGGTTTATTTTTGGGGGTGGTCTTATTTTCAGGGCGGTCTTATTTTCAGGGGAAATCTTATTTTCAGTGGAAGGTTTATTTCCGGTGGAAAGTTTATTTTTGGGGGAGGTCTTATTTTCAGGGAAGGTTTTATTTTCAGGGGAGGTCTTATTTTCGGTGGAAGGTTTATTTCCGGTGGAAGGTTTATTTTGGGGGGAGGTCTTATTTTCAGGGAAACACGGTATTTTTGACTTGTTAGTCAAGACGATTTCCAAGGAATTCATCCTATATTAACTTGTTGGTGAAGTTTCCCATCAGACAAGCCCTATTTCCATCAAGTACACTTTTTTTCCCCAGTTTGGCCAGCTGGAAACAGACCAGTCATGTGCCTGTTGTTTCCATTCAAGGTATTCCTTTTCTTATTCTACATTTCAAATTAGAAACACACAGAAGGGCGAGCTGGTCGTGTAAGCAACGTATGCTTGGAATGAACCGTGGCTTTTGCCAAATGCGAGATGTGTGTTGTATTTTGTTTCCTTGTGTGGACACAGATTCAAGAGTCAAACTGGCAGCAGGAAAAGTTGGGGGAAAAGTAGGTGTATGTATGTTCTGAAATTATAGAGGGCGAAATACAGACTCCGCTCTGAAATCTAGTAGAAATGGTGGTCTGTGCGGCACTGTAAAGCTGGCAGAGAACTACCGCCAACTGGTCTATTAATGGCCAAAAGATGAGCATGAAAAGGGACCCAGACATTAGTGGTCAGCTCAATGACTCATTGCACCTCCTTAAATAAGTAGAATTAAATCAATTCCAGGCCTCAAGTGTCATTTCTCTATTAATGAAGCTGAGCTCTCCTGTTGAAACAAGCTAGGAGTCTGGCTGGGCCAAGCATTATTGCAATGGCTGTGCTTGGTCTAGGATGGTGGCAATCCACTTCCCCAGTGGCATTTCCAGCTTCCAAATAGAAGCTGCCCATTGGCACAAAACCTTGCAACTGTCACATGGGAAAGCTGTGGGACTGTAGAAGGAGGAGTGGTAGAACCTGAGGGCGGAGTTAAAAGAGGGATCAGCCTAGAATCCCTACATAGCCACAAGCAAACTAAATCCAACTCCCTTGAATTCTGCAGACGCTTATCTAATTCCATGTGAGTGCTAACCAGTAGTTGAGAAGATTCCTGTGCATAGTAGCCATGAGTAGCAATACATCAATTTAACTAGACCTTCACGTGTAGATCCGATCTTTTGTGCCTGAGAGGGACCGACACAAAGTTCAGTGTCCAGTGTTAGCATTAAACGGAATGTTTAATTAACAAAGCCAGATCTTCATAAGTACTTTTGTTTCCACATGGAAACCGCTTCTGAACTTCGTGCTTGACGTGACTAAGAATGCAGCTTTGACTTTGGGTTTTACAGATTAGATTGATAGATCTTTATAGAAATGGTTTGTTCGTATTATTAGGAAAAGGCAAAAAGTTGTGATTTGATGTTAATGCCTTATTTTACTGTAATAGAGAGAGTCGGAAGTCAATGCTTCTTTTTCTTTCTTTTTCCCTATCTTTCCTCACTTCTCTTTCCCCTTTCCCCTCCCCCCTCACTGCTCTTCAATTTACTTTTGTATTTTGTATTTTATAATACTCTATAATCAATGGTGGGATTCAGCCGGTTCGGGTGAATCGGTAGTTAAATTGCTGACTGGCTCTGCTCCTTCCTGGAGTTCCCACGTGCCCCATTTTGGCTCCCAGGTAAGAGCAGGGAGGTTTCTTAGGCCCAAAATGGGGCATGGGGGGTGTAGTGGGCCCCCCTGCAACCTGTTTTTGCTCCCAGGAGGCTACTAGGTCTACTAGGAGGTCTACTAGGCCCAAAATGGGGCACAGGGAGGCGGTGCATTTCCCCCCTCCCCCACGGCCTGTTTTTGCTCCCAGGGGGGTGGAGGAGGCCGAGTGCCACCCAGCCGGTCATTAGATAAGTGAACCAGTTGTTAAATTATTTGAATCCTACCATTGTCTATAACATAATAAAAACTGTTTTAAAAAACAAAAACAAAGCCAGATCTTCTAACCTTGAGTTTTTAAATGAGAATCCAAAAGAATAAGAGCAAATTCAACCTTTTCTAGATCTATTCTGGTGTGTAGTCTTAATGTTTTAAGAGTCTTAATAATCTTAATCTTGAGGATTCCACTATTTCAAAACTATGTTCTGCTATCCAATCAGAAAAGCAAACAAACAAATAAAGAAGGAAAATTATTAAATAATAATCCCAAATCATATTAAAAGCCGTAACAAGTTGTTGGTTCCTGAATTAAGGTCCCAGGTATCCAAATCACTTCATTTATAAGACTAGATTTAATTCATACTTTTTTTGTTGATTTTTTAAAATTTTATTTTAATATAAACAATCCATCTTCCATTAAACAGTGTGTCGTCTGGGTACAAATGTCTTGCGCAATAACAATTGAAATTTACAACCGTATTCATTATTTATCTATTCTTAAAATTAATATTGATATACATTTCATGTCTAACACTGTAACAATTCTCTTCTTAACTTACTTAATTCTATTAATATATTTTTTGTATTTCACTAGTCTACTTTTATTTCTAACTTTCATTATTTATTCTCTAGTCATCCGTAGAATAGTTCCGATACATTATAATATTCAGTTTGTTCCTTCACTTTAATTGCGAGTGTTAACCTATTCATTTCTGCACATTCTAATATTTCCCTAATCACCTTCTCCTCTGTAGGAGCCTCTTCACTTTTTCAGTCTTGTACAAATATAATCCTAGCTGCAGTTATTACATGAATAATCAAATATACATTCTCTTTACTATACATCCCTGGTAACATCCCCAACAGATTTAATTAATACTGATTATTCAAATAAGCTTTGGTTCAGAATCCTGTTGCACTTTTATTCTGATTATTCTAAGTAATTAGCACTTTTATTCTGATTATTAAAAACGCACAGGACCAACGGCCTTAAAAAGCACTTCCTCACAACCCACAATTCCTCACAATTCCTCACAGAATTCAAAGAGCTATAGTCCTTGCAGCTTGCTTGGAAAATGGTCCCCACAATGCCAAAAATTCTTTTCCTGCTTGCCAGGCCCTTATTAATCAGAGCTGCTTTTGGCTCAGTGAATTGGCAGCCCGGCGTAAAAGAAGGGAGGAAATTTGGTTGGAAACCTTCCCCCACCACCACCAACAACAATACAGGCAGAATGAAGGATGGAGGGCCCAATGCCTGGACCGACAGCTGGCCAGATTGCATCCCTGGGTTTCTCTTTCGGATGAAATGAGATGCCAGATTGCAGATGATCTGCAAATGTCATCACCGCACGCCAGGTGTTTTAAGTTTTCTTCTTCCCTGGAAGAATGAAGGGACTTTTTGGGAAGGAGGGTTGACCTACGTCTCTGGTAATCTAATCTGAACCAGTTTAGGCTGAGCCAAAACTCTCCTTTTCTCTTATTCAAAACAAAACGAAGCAAAACAAAAACATACACACGGAGCAAGATAGCTTGGGAAATTGCTGGGGCAGGTTGACCTGATAAAGTGAAAGGCCAGATGTCTTTGTCCTTCTGCTAATTGTGAGAAAGGAGGAGACATTTCGGTACATACAGCAAGGTCAAAAACAGAACAAAACTTTCTTGTGCTTAACATTCTGGTTTCCCCCCATCCCCTTTTCCTGGTACTGTTTTTCTATCTAAAGCAGTGTTTCCTAACCTCAGCTGCTTTTTAAGACGTGTGGACTTCAGTGCCTAAAATTCCCCAGCCATCACGGATTTGATAAGAGGCAAATCGGATAAATAAAAACCAATGCTGAAATCTGAACCGGTTTGCTGGCTGCATATGTGCACTGCACGCCAAATGAATCATGGTTATGTGCATTCACAGCCCGCGCCAAAAGCACGCTGCCTGCACATCTGCAACACACCCCAAACGCACGCTTCGCGCAGAAAAATAAAACTTTACTAGGTAAGTAGAACAGCGAAGGGGGGGAACAGCTGTGCTGCGCGATTTAGCTTCGCTACAAAGCAGGATTTCCTGCTTTCTAGTGAATATAAACCGTGCGGCACAGCTGATTGTAGGAAATACTGGTTCAGACGAACTGGTAGCTTTTTTAAACTACCGGTTCGCTAGAACCGATAGTTTTTATCACAACCGGTTTGCCCGAACCGGGGCGAACCGGTAGCACTTCACCCCTGATAAAAACGTAATTTGGCTTTCCATTCCTTTTTATTGCTCTCATTGTTTTGTTCAGAGGTCTCTGTCGGGACCACAAAATGATATCCATAGAATTCAACTATAAAGACAAACAATTCATAAATATTCTACGCTACAGGGGCACTCATGATGAGGCAGATTACCAAACATTGGCAGTTCAAATCTCACCAGGCTCCAAGTTGACTCAGCCTTCCATCCTTCCGAGGTGGGTAAAATGAGGACCCAGATTATTGGGGGCAAGAGGCTGACTCTGTAAACTGCTTAGAGAGAGCTGGAAAGCACTGTGAAGTGGTATGTAAGTCTAAGCACTATGGCTATTAAACAAATAAAGCACAAACTTCTAGTCTATTGCTTATTTGCTGTACAGAAAGCAAGGATCCCTAATATTATCTACAAAAGAATGAGTTCATACATTGTGTTAAATTGGTTTGTTGAACAAGTCTTAGTAATTTGGTTCACACAGAAGATTAAGCCAAATCAAATCTTTCCAGATAGTCTTCAACTTACGACCACAACTGAACCCCAAATTTCTGTTGCTAAGCAAGACAGCTGTTAAGTGAGCTTACTCACCACAGTTGATAAGTGAATAACTGCAATTGATCTTTTTATGACATTGCCTTGTCACGGTTGTTAAATGAATCACTGCAGTTGTTAAATTGGTAACATGGTTGTAAAGCGAACCTGACTTTGCCTGACAGGAGGTCACAAAAGGGGATCGCATGACCGCGGAACATTGCAACCGTCATAACTATGAGTCAGTTGCCAAGCATCCGTATTTTGATCAAGTCACCCATGGAGATGCTGCAACGGTCGTAAGTGTGAACAATGAACCCAAGTCACTTTTTTTCCAGTGCCGTTGTAACTTGGAATGGTCCCTAAAGAATGGTTGTAATTCAAGGACTACCTGTATTATGATCACAGAGTAGCACAGAAGATTAAACCATAATTCATCTGACTTTTGACATCCAGAATAAATTTTATGGGGTTTCTCAAGATAGAAGCCCAAGAGAGTTCCTGAAATAGGAATATTTCTCCTAATGTGTAACACCTCTCCTGCGCGAGCTGCACTGGCTCCCGGTGGTCTTCCGGGTGCGCTTCAAAGTTTTTGGTCACCACCTTTGGAGCGCTCCATGGCTTAGGACCTGGTTATTTACGGGACCACCTACTACCACAAGCAGCCTCCCACCAGCCGGTACGCTCTCATAGAGAGGGGCTCCTCCGGGTGCCGTCAGCTAAACAATGTTGACTGGCGGCCCCCAGGGGGAGGGCCTTCTCTGTGGGGGCACCCACTATCTGGAACGAGCTCCCCCCGGAGATATGGAGGATCCCGGATCTATGCACTTTCCACCGTGCTCTTAAGACTCTCCTATTCCAGCAAGCCGGCCTGGCCTAATTTTCTCCCCTGTTTTAAAATTCTTTTAAATTGAAATTTTAATCTGTTTTAAATTATTGGGATTTTTAATTGTCCCGGGCTAAATTATTTAATCTGGTTTTAATTGTGTTTTTTTAACTTTTGTATCTATGTATTTTATTTTGTGCCTGTTCACCGCCCTGAGTCCTTCGGGAGTAGGGCGATATATAAATCTAATAAAACAAACAAACAAACAAATAATGAATCACTGAAAAGCTGCTGCGTCAAAACTTCAGGGAATTCTGTCTGAGCTGTAACAAACAAACCGTTCTGAGCCAACTCTCCAAACACGACAAACCGTCTGCAGTTAGATTCCTTCATTAGGAGCGCCAGCAACCCCGGCAAAAAGTTTCTCTCTCACCACAGGCTAACAAGTCCGTCTGTCCGTCTGGAAGATGAATAGTGGTTTGCCACATCTATTCATCATCGCGGGGTTTCGCTAGCAGCAATGGCTCTTCCGTCCCGAGGACCAGCCCATAGATTCCCACTGCTCTCCTTTCCTCTGCCTTCTGTGCATCCGCGCGTCAGACACTGTACCCAGCTGTTCCTCCTCTTCCTCATCAGCCACCTCCAGACTATGGAGCAAAGCCAAGGCTGTCGGCTCTCCATCTGAGGGCTGATGGACGGCCCAGGCTCCCCCTCTGTCTCGCTCTCTGCCAGCTCCATTCCCTCTTCCCCCTTGGAGCTCTCAGGTTGCCCTGATGCTGATCCTGATTTCCACGCCTCCTCCTCTTCCTCCTCTGATTCGGCTGCTGGAGGGGCCACAACACTAAGGCTGGACCAACTTTTTCCAATGGTTGGAAGAAAGCTTAATCCTTAGTAGACCCTTAATTCTGCCTTTGAAAATATTCTTCAAATGATGATGTCGTCTCGGGACTTCCATCAACGCAAAGCAAAGCTTTTATTATGACAAGAGAGCAGTCTCAAAAGCACCGAATCCCAATAGGGAAAACGGACATACGCTCTTCAATAAATAACCCTAGTCATCCCTTTTGTCTAACTGCTCTTTCGGATGCCTTTGTCGGTACAATTTCTTCTGCCTTTGAGATCATTTCTGTGGCTTAAGAACAGAAAGTGACCTCAAAGGGGGAAGAAACGGTACTTTTCTGACGAAAGGAATTGTTTGGCTTTCCACTGTAATTTTAAAAGCCACTGCAGGAAACTCAAAAGAGATGCAAGAGGCCCAGGATGGGTTGGACTGCAGAAAAGATTTAAGAAAAATTAAGTTGGATTTAAGAAGCCTTGAAAAACTAAAGATGGAATGCTTTATCACGCACCCACATTAGGTTTCTGGCAATAGAAACTTCCAGTGGATTAAACAGGACCACTCTGTGCTATGATCTAAGATCCACGATCCCAACAGGTTGTTGAGAAGAGAAAAGAAGAAACAAACAGAACAATCTCATTATGAGGACATACAAACACTGACCAGAAAAGCTCAAAACTAAAGGGATTTAATGGGTATCAGAAAATGTGAGCAGTTTACTCAAGCCCAAAATCTAAGAGAAAATTTCTACAAAATGTTTTATAGATGGCATTTAGATCCCCAAAAGTTAGCCTGTATGTACCCAAGTTTACAACCTACATGTTGGAGATGTAAATGTGATGATGCAACATATTTTCATGTATGGTGGACATGTAAGAAAATTAAGGCATTTTGGATTAAGATATGGTGGATTATACAAAATATTCTTAAAAGGAAGATAAAATTTACTCCACAGTTGTTTTTATTGGGTATAATTGAAGGATGTACAGTTATAGAGACTAATCTGATTTTGAATTTAATAACGGCAGCCAGACTTTTGGTGGTGCAATATTGGAAGAAGGAAGAAATACCTACTATTGAAGAATGGACATTAAAAGTAGCTAATTTGGCGGAGATGGCTAAAATTTCTGCATATTTGAAGGACCGTTCGAATGAAAGATATGTACTGGAATGGAGAAGATGGATTGACTATATACAAAACAAATATGGGACTAAAAAGTTGCAAATAGCTTACGAATGAAATATTTAGATGATTTTTCTTTTTACTTTGGTATTTTAGTACCTATGGCGGAGTTAAAGAGTAAAGGGAAGTTAAGAGTTTATAGTTAGTTTGCTTATGTTAGATTATGTTTGTTAAATGCAATACCCTGTATTTTGCTCTGGGATGTCGGGGGGGGGGGAGGGAAAGGGGAAGGGGTGGAGGAAGGGGGGGAATTTGTTTGTAAAACATTTTAAAACTTTTCAATTAAAAAAAAAGAAAATGTGAGCATTCCATATTCCTGTTGAATCTAAGGGAAAAAAACAAATCACTTACACACAATGTCACAAAAAGCCACTGAGGGTGAGTTGGGCAGGCATATAAATTTTCTTAAATAAGAATATTTTTTAAAAAATGCACTAGAAATTCCGTAGTGCCACTCATGTAAATGGAAGACCCTAACGATACTCTTTCATTAGTCAAATAATAGGATTTACTAGGAAATGATGAAGGAAATAGCACTATTTTAAAGCTGTCCATTGTAGTCCTCGGCTTACAACCACAACTGAGCCCGAAATTTCTGTCGCTAAGTGAGATAGTTGTTAAGTGGGTTTTGCCCCGTTTGACGACCTTCCTTGCCATGATTGTCACATGAGGGGATCACATGACCCTGGGACACCGCAACTGTCATAACTATGAGTCAGTCACCAAGCATCCGAGTTTTGATCACGTGACCATGGGGATGATGCAACGGTCATAAGTGTGAAAACGGCCGTAAGTCCCTTTTTCCAAAAATGTTGTTACTTTGAATGGTCACTAAACAAACTGTTGTAAATCGAGAACTACCTGTACACCCACAACATCCCTGAAGATTAGGGTGTGCCCCTCTGTACTAAAAATATATAGCACAACATTTGAGGAATAAGAAATATAACAGCCTGTGTAGCAGCCAGTTTGATCTTGTGGTTAAGGCACTAGGTTAGAAAGTGAGAAGTTGTGAGTTCTAGTCCTGCCTTAGGCATGAAAGCCAGCTAGGTGAACTTAGTGTCAGGGTTTTGCCAGATGCCCTAATTAAATCATGAGTCTTGATCCAAGCTTCAAAAGAAATCCAGTCATTTATTAGGAGCTTCATGTGGCACCTTCCCATGTGAAGCCAGCTCTGACCCTACATAATTTACGCTCCAATTATGGCCCTGTTTCCCCCCACCCCCCAGGGTGTGTCATCAACATTCATCAACGGAGCAATTTCGGGGATTGTAGAGATCACTCCCCTTCGACTACTGTAGGTATCCCTGGGATACAGCCTTGAGAGAGATAAGCATGGAATGTGCATCTGTTTTTGGCTGCTGTGCAGTTTCGCCAGTTTCCCATCCACCCCGGCCTATGACAATTCGAGAGCAGGCCAGGGGTGCTTTGCGAGTTGACACTTAGCTCAGTCCCTCTCTCTCAACCCAACCCACCTCACAGGATTGTTGTTGTGAGGAAAATTGGAGGAGGAAGATGCGTTGGATGCGTTTGCCACCACCTTGAGTTATTTGTAAAAATAATAAAGGCAAGATATAAATAAAAAAATAGAAAGATATGCATCTTTGCTTCTTTTGGGGAGAAGGGAGGACCCCTATCTTTAGAAATCCTATTCGGTCTGCCCCACATCACGTGCTCCATACCCGTCTAGGACAGGGGTCTCCAACCTTGGCAACTTTAAGCCTGGCGGATTTCAACTCTCAGAATTCCACAGCCAGCAAAGCAAAGTTGGCTGGGGAATTCTGGGAGTTGAAGTCCTCCAGGCTTAAAGTTGCCAAGGTTGGAGACCCCTAATCTAGGAGATTTTACTAGGCATAGCTATGGGACAACTTCTTCTTCTTCTTCTTTTTTTTTTTCTAAATCAGAGTTGAGATTTCCCGAATGCTGAATTCTGCACCCAACATTAAGCAAGCTTGCACAGCAGACACAGAACGTAAAATCTGCTGCACAGAAACCCACATCATTCTGGTTAATTCCAAGCAAGCCATGAGAGAGAACAAGACATTTTATGATAGAAGTGCACGGCCAAAGTAAAGGATCTGAATAAGAAAACTATGTCAAACGTTAAAAGTAGAGTTATATGTATCTGGCTCTGTCAAGATTAAGATAAGATCCTGTCCCCAGCGTTTATGATTCACAGCAAGCCAAAGCCCACCATTTCTGAATTTAATAGGTCTTCAATACAGCTTTGCCCAAATAAATGCAAAGGATTAAAAAAGCTTGAAAACACAAGCTTTCTCTCTCCCCTTCCCCATGACAAGAGATCACCAAAAGTACAAACTTTTCCTTCCTTCTTTTCCTCTCCCTTCCTTCTTCCATCCCCTCTCTTCCTTCCTTTTCCTTTTTCCCTTCCTCCATTCCCTTCTTCCCTTCCTCCCTTCCTTCCATAGCCTTCCTTCCATCCTCCATCGCCTGCCTTCCTTCCCTCCCTCCCTCTTCCTTTCCTCTCCCTTCCTTCTTCCATCCCCTCCCTTCCTTCTCTCTTCCTTCCTTTTCCTTCTTCCCTTCCTCCATCCCCTTCTTCCCTCCCTCCCTTCCTTCCATAGCCTTCCTTCCATCCTCCATCGTCTGCCTGCCTTCCCTCCCTCCCTCTTCCTTCCTTTTCTTTCCTTCCTTTCCTCTCCCTTCCCTTCTTCCTTCTCTCTTCCTTCCTTTTCCTTCTTTCCTTCCTCTATCCTCTTCCTCCCTCCCTTCCATCCTCCATCGCCTTCCTTCCTCCCTCCCTCCCCTTCCTTCCTCCCTCCCCTTCCTTCCTTCCTTCCTTCCATCCAAAATCAAGCATGACTCATTTAACAACAGCCTTGCTTAGCAATGGAAATTCCGTCATAAGTCAAGGACTACCTATAGGACCAGCAGTGTGCGACTAGGGCAGTGGCAGACTTGAATCTGGAACCCCTTCAATCCTAGGCCAGCGCCTTAATCACAGTGCAACTTTTAATGATTAAAAATTAAGATTAAAACTAATCTACGCACTTCCTTCTTTGGACCCATAAATATTTAACTTGGCAACCACCTTATGGGAGCTGACTTCAGGGTTAAAAGCCAAGCATTCCTAAAGTAAGAAAAATAGGAATCCTTGTCAACGCAAACATGATTCAAATGTTTTCTCCAGGGTTAGGATATTCATTACAAAAACATAAATTAAGTGGATGATGCCTGTCAAAAATAATTTTAGAGAGATCCTAAATTTACCTTGTGTATTTATGGTTGTTAGTTGGATTTGTACAGGAAGATTTGAGAGATAATCTCTGCAACTACAGGTTTCACTGGTTTATATTTATTTTTTGTCTGGGATGATGGCACATGATTCACATCTAAATAAGCGAGTACCTTTTCAGACATCTGTTAGGTAACTTATACACCCCAGACAAAAGCACCAAAGCAGTTCTTAAAGGACAGAGACAATTTTACAATTCAGAAAGTTAAAAAAAAAAAAAAAATCGAGCTAAAGAAAGTAAGAAATCTTTGTAAAATGTGAGTTTATTTTAGTTGAAGACAGTTGACACTGTCAATTCTAAAGAGGAGTAACTCTATTGACACCAATTCAGGGGTGAAATGTTACCAGTTCGTACCGGTTCAGGCAAACTGATAGCCGCGGCGGTGGGTGGTTCAAAGAACCAGTAGTGGTGGCAGCACAAGGCTCCTCCCACCCGCCCAGACGTCGTTTTAACCAGGAAGTAACCTGTTTTGTACCCTCTGTGCATGTGCAGAAGACTTTGCACATGCACAGAGGGTCCAAAATCACATGCGTACAACGTACACACTTCCGAACCAGTAAGTAGATTTCACCCCTGCACTAATTACATTTGGAAGTAATTTACTGGTCAGCCTTGAAAGTTAGTCTAAATTCATGTGACTTGTCTCCTTAGTAGCCTTCAAGGAATTCAGTAACATCTTGGGGATGCTGGAATCAGACAGTAGACATAAAATTTGCTTTTTGAGACAATAAAATTCACAAGGCCCACTCCCTGCCTCTGGATTTCTGGCAATTTTAGATTAATTGTGTCTTAACCCTCGCATCCTGGATATAAACTGTTTCAACTCCTACTCTCAAAACGACGCTATAGAGCACTGCACACCAGAACAACTAGACACAAGGACAGTTTTTTCCTGAACGCCATCACTCTGCTAAACAAATAATTCCCTCAACACTGTCAAACTATTTACTAAGTCCGCACTATTATTAATCTTCTCATCGTTCCCACCACTCATCTCCTTCCACTGATGAGTGTATGACTGTAATTTTGTTGCTTGTATCATTTGTACCCTACGACTATCATTAAGTGTTGTACCTTATGATTCTTGATGAACGTATCTTTTCTTTTATGTACACTGAGAGCGTATGCACCAAGACAAATTCCTTGTGTGTCCAATCACACTTGGCCAATAAAGAATTCTATTCTATTCTATTCTATTCTATTCTATTCTATTCTATTCTATTCTATTCTATTCTATTCTTCCTCCTTGATTGATTGTCATCATAATAATGGGGATGCTAGCAACCACTTGGTTAGATTCTCTACAGAATCATCTGTCTAATGAGACTTTTAAGTAATATATAATCATGTATTAACTGTTGTCAGAATGGAATCTATCCACTGGCCACCTAAAGTCTTCTTCCTCTTCTTCCTTCAAATGTTACAAACATCATAGACTTCTTAAGAAAGCCCAGTCTATATATGTCCCATATATATGGGACATATATATGGGATTATATGGTTTAGGACCGGGGTATATACGAGACCGCCTTCTGACATCAACAACCTCCCACTGGCCAATACGCTCCCACAGAGAGGGGCTCCTCAGGGTGCTGTCGGCCAAACAATGCCGACTGGCGACACTCAGGGGGAGAGCCTTCTCTGTGGGGGCACCAGCCCTCTGGAATGAGCTGCCCCTAGAGCTTCGTTTTAGCCCCGACCTGCGCACTTTTTGCTGCGCCCTTAAGACCCTTCTGTTTCAGCAAGCCGGACTGGCCTAGTATGAATTTTTAAAATGTATGTATGTTTTAATTTGCGGCCAAATTTTTATATTCAATTTTAATTGGTTTTAAATTTTATAAATCTATGTGTTTTAATATGGCTGTACACCGCCCTGAGTCCTTCGGGAGAAGGGCGGTATAGAAATCTAATAAACTTAAATTTAAATTTAAATGTTGTATTTTAACCCTGGTCATTAGTGCTTCAAGGGAGAATTCCAGCCTGATTCATTTTGTGACCCATTTGTTTGTTTCCCTGGATGTCCGCAGTATCTTCTCCAGCACCAAAGAACAAATATATTTAATTTTGCACAGTTTTTTTTTTAACCTGGAAACATTGTATTGCTAATTACAGCTTATAAAACTTATGCTAGACCAGTGATGGTTAACCTTTTTGGTGCCGAGTGCCCAAAGTGCATGTGCCCGAACCCCCAAAATGCAATGCGATCACTCCCTATGCATGAGTCCTGCCCCATCCCTGTGCATGTGCTCCATCCAGCCCAAAACGGGGCATGGGGGGGGCCACCCCCACCCGTTTTGCGCCTGGAAAGCCTCCTGCACCAACCTGGAAGCCAAAATGGGGCGTGAGGGCACCGTGCGAGGGGGAGGCGCTCTCGCGAACTCCCAAAGTACAATGTGACCGACCCCCACGCATGTGTCCCTCCCCCATTCATGTGCCATGCTCCCCCATGCACAAGCCTCCACACATGCGCCCCACCTCCTGTGCATGCGTGGTAGAGATCTGAAGACCAGCTGGCCAGTGGGAGGTGCTTGTGCATGCGCAGTGGAGCTGGGCTGGGGCAACAGCTGGCGTGCCCACTCTGTGTGCCACTAGTGCCATAGGTTCACCATCATGGTGCTAGACCAATCTTAGAGCTTTGGTGGTGCAGACTAAACCACTGTTAAGTAGCACCAGCTGCCTGCAATTACTGCAAGTTCAAATCTCACCAGGCTCAAGGTTGACTCAGCCTTCCATCCTTCCGAGGTAGGTAAAATGAGGACCCGGATTGGGGGGGGGCAATAAGCTGACTTTGTATAAAAAAGAACACCGCTTGGGGGGGCCAACAGCCCTACGAAGCAGGTATATACAAAAATATGAAGGCTATTGCTTAACGCATTGTAAGCCGCCCTGAGTCTCCGGAAAAAGGGCAGCATATAAATTGAACCAATACATAAATAAATAAATAAATTGTTCCACTGTTTCGAATCCCCACCATATATCTAACATCAGTACAATTGAGTGGGTTCAGAAGCATTTCACGAGAAACGTTTGACACTCTTCTGTACACAATAGAATGACCAAGATTAAGGTCATCAGCAAACAACTCATTAATTTACCACTGATAAATTCGGAAGGAATACCATTAGAAAAAGTCGAAAGGATCACGTACCTCGGTTTTAATTTACATGAAAGCTGGGACATGATCAGTGAAGTAAAGGCAAGGATAGAGAAAGCTCGAGCAGCACTCTTCAAAATGAAAAAGTCTTCTGCAGGCACGACATAAGCCTAAGATTGAAAATCAGGCTTGTCAGTTGTTACATTTTTTCTATCCTGCTCTACTGAGTAGAGAGTTGGTATCTGACAGAAAACCCCTTGAACAAACTAGAAGCATTTGAAATGTGGACTTACAGATGGCTGTTACATATCGTAGGAAGTTAGCACCCACCCCTTTCCTAGAAGAATGGAATATTTTAGGAAATATTAAAAAGGCAGAATATTATGGTTTCCCTGTATGAGAAATGGAGAAGCATGTTTTAAAGACGAAGCAGCTCCCACCTTCTTGCCCCCCCCCGCACCCTTTGTTAATGGGCCAGAGGCAGAAACTCAATTCCCTCCCATCTTTGTCAATGGATCATCATCTGCAACACAATAGGACCCATCTAGCAACGGAAACTCACCACATGGCACCTGGGAAGATTACATCAGCCAGCAAGGCTAGCTAAGACCCCCACCCCCTGGGAGTCTGACAACCAATCAGGATACTCCTTCTGGGCCCCAGAAAGTTCAAAGCCAGAGAGGGCATAAAACCCGGAGAGTCGCTGTCTCTGCCCTTTTCTGTTCAGGAACGCAAACCATGTGATCCTGTCCACCATTAAACCATCTTTCCAAGCAGTCTCCATGTTTCCAGTATCTTTTTCCCCACTTGGAGCTGAACCCAGAAGGCTATTTCTTCTTACAGTATAAACTGGGTTAACAAAATCAGAAATGAGGAGGTGATAAGCCGCCTGGGAAAGCCAAGGGAAATCATCAAAGCCATTAAAAAGCAAAATTTAAGAGTATTTTGGGCATGTGATGCGACACCCAGTACAATACAGCATCCTTCACTTAATCCTCCAGGGAAAGATTGAAGGCAAAGGAGGTCCAGGCAGAAGAAGAATATCATGGCTTCAAAACCTTAGGGACCGGTTTGGACAAAACTCAGCAGCACTTTTTCATGTGGCTGTTGACAAAAATAGGATTGACAACATGATCGCCAACGTCCGAAGACGGACATGGCACAAGAAAAAGAAGAGCCGAGGTGGCGCAGTGGTTAGAGCGCAGTACTGCAGCTACTTCAGCTGATTGCTAGCTTAGCAGATCAGCGGATCAAATCTCACCGGCTCAAGGTTGACTCAGCCTTCCATCCTTCCGAGGTGGGTAAAATGAGGACCCAGATTGCTGGGGGCAATATGCTAATGCAATATGTTAATATGCAATATGCTATATGCTAACTTAGTAAACCGCTTAGAGAGGGCTGTAAAGCACTTTGAAGCGGTATAGAAGTCTGGTGGACTTCCGGGTGCGCTTCAAGGTGTTGGTGATCACCTTTAAAGCGCTCCATGGCTTGGGGCCAGGGTACTTACGGGACCGCCTTCTGCCACCAATTGCCTCCCACCGGCCAGTTCAATCCCATAGAGAGGGCCTCCTCAGGGTGCTGTCGGCCAGACAATGCCGGCTGGCGACCCCCAGGAGGAGAGCCTTCTCTGTGGTGGCACCTGCCCTCTGGAACGATCTACCCCCAGAGATACAAGTGATCTCCGACCTCCGGACTTTTCGTCGGGCCCTAAAAACCTATTTTTTTTCAGTTAGCCTGGCTGTCTTGATTTTACGGTTGGTTTTAAAATTTGATATGGATTTTAATTGAAAAGTTTTCAATTACGGGCCAAATTTATTGAATTATTTTAAATCTATTTTTAACTTTTGTGTATAAATGTTTTTTTATCTTGGCTGTTCACCGCCCTGAGTCCGAAAGGAGAAGGGCGGTATAGAAATCTGAAAAATAAATAAATAAATAAATAAAATAGAAGTCTAACTAATCAATCAATCAATAAATAAATAAGAAGAAGTACACAATAGAATTCCCTATGCTACTAGGCTCGAAATTCTCAGTTTGGATAACTTAGAACTGTGTCGCTTGCGGTCAGACCTAGGTATTGCCTACAAAATTATATGTAATGTTTTAGATTGTAGGAAGTTAGCATCCACCCCCTCCTATAAAAATGAAATATTAAAAGGGCAGAATATTTCCCCTAAAAGGCAGGCAGAAACTCACCCCGCCCCGCCCCATCTTTGTCAATGGGCCATTAAGGCCTGGGCCAGTCTATTCTATATAACAAAGATCTACCTCCTTCAGGTGGAACCATAATATGAATCCCAAAGCCCATTCATTACATCATCACCCAGCAAGGCTCAACCAAGCTTGGGATTCAAAAACACAACCTACGAAGTTACCCTTGCGTGGCCCCATGGGAGTCTGACAACCAATCAGAATACAAGCTCAAATTCAAAAACCCAGAGACGGCATAAAACTCAAGGCACTCTCAGCATCTCTGCTCTTTTTTTTTTCCCCAGGACCCCAAACCATGTGGTTCTGTCCACCATTAAAAACCATCTTTCCAAACAGTCTCCATGTTTCCAATTTTTTTTAAAAAATTTGATTTATATGCCGCCCTTCTCCGGAGACTCAGGGCAGCTTACAATGTGCTCAGCAATAGCCTTCATACTTTTGTATATTTATACAAAGTCAGCTTATTGCCCCCACAAACTGGGTCCTCAATTTACCTACCTTAGAAAGGATGGAAGGCTGAGTCAACCTTGAGCCTTGGCGAGATTCGAACCTGCAGTAATTGCAGGCATCTGGTCTTAATAACCAGCTTAATAACAGGGTGCCTTAGACCACTGTACTACCAAGGCTCATGTCTTTCCAATGTCTTTCTTCCCCACTTGGAACTGAATCCAGAAGGACATTTCTTCCGACAATTTGTAAATGACTTTTTTTTTTGTTTGTTTTAATCGCAATAATACACGCACTACTTTAAACTCAATGTAAATCGTTCTAAACTTGACTGTAAAAAATAGGATTTCTGTAACAGACTTGTCAAAGTCTGGAATGCTCTACCCTGATCCAGTTGTCCCAGCTACAAATTTTCACAGTTTCAGTCACAAATTGACTTCCGTGGACCTTACTTCATAATTAAGTGGTCAGTAGAGGGGGCGTGCATAAGTGCGCTAACATGCCTACTGTCCCTGTCATTGTATTTTTATTCTTTTATTCTTGTTCTCGTTTTTGTTTGACAGATTCTAATTAAATTTGCGAGACCGCCTACTGCTACCGATAACCTCCCACCGGCCAATACGCTCTCACAGAGAGGGCCTCCTCGGGGTGCCGTCGGTCAGGCAATGTCGGCTGGCGGCCCCCAGGGGACGGGCCTTCTCTGTGGGGGCACCCGCCCTGTGGAATGAGCTGCCTCCTGGAATACGACTGATCCCGGACCTCCGGACCTTCCGTAAAGCCCTGAAAACGTTTTTATTTCATCAAACCGGCCTACCCTAAATGGTTTTTAATTGGGATTTTAAATTTTATGGATTCGGGGTTTTAAATTGGGTAGCCAATGATTTAATTCTTTTAATTATCTTAACTTTTGTATTTGTATGTTTTTTAATTTTGGCTGTTCACCGCCCTGAGTCCCTTCTGGGAGAAGGGCGGTATACAAAATAAATAAATAAATAAATAAATAAATAAATATAAATAAATATTTCAATACTCTTTTCTGTCCTGTTCTTCTAAATATAAACTGTTTCAACTCCTACCCTCAAAACGACGCTATAGAGCACTGCACACCAGAACAACTAGACACAAGGACAGTTTTTTCCCGAACGCCATCACTCTGCTAAAATGATAATTCCCTCAACACTGTCAAACTATTCACTAAGTCTGTACTACTATTAATCATCTTCTCATTGTTCCTATCGTCCACCTCCTCCCACTTATGATTGTATGACTGTAACCTTGTTGCTGGTGTCCTTACGATTTATATTGATATTGTTTCCTGGTTGCTTATTTGTAACCCATGACTATCATTAAGTGTTGTACCTTATGAATGTTCTTGCACAGGAACAGGAAGTTCAAATATATATTTAAAAAAACCCATTTTCAATTCCATTTTGTCAGCTGCCCAGAATCACATGTGCTTCTGCTTCATCATTAAGCCACCTTTCCAATCAGCCTCCAATTTTGTTTCCAGTGCCTTTCTCGCCAC
This sequence comes from Arizona elegans, assembly GCA_022577455.1. Taxonomy (NCBI): domain Eukaryota; kingdom Metazoa; phylum Chordata; class Lepidosauria; order Squamata; family Colubridae; genus Arizona; species Arizona elegans. The sequence continues at coordinate 115,277 of JAKOOJ010000013.1, forward strand.
TTGGAACTGAACCAGATGGATGTTTCTTCCAACAATTGGAACTAAGCACAGCCACAGACTCCTATCTTATGCATATGTTCCCAAAAGGAAAACACAGCCATAATTTGAGTGAGGAGCACTATGTTAAAGTCAGCTGCTTTTAGAAAGGAACATAAACTTCCAAGCTGAACTGAGGTCAGGAGCAAACGGTACTTATCATTTCCAGGAAAAGTCAATTATGCAAAGCTGAGATTATTTTAATGGGCAGCCAGTCAGAAAACCACTTTCTTTTCCACTCCTCCATAGGGAGGTACCGAATGCTAACTAACGGGCCCTGATAGCCGATCTTAAAGCCACTTTCCCATCACCGTGTGTTAAACTAACAAAATGTTGCTTTTTTAAAAAAAGGTACTAGATAAAAGTCAAAATGAATAATATAGTAGTGTATTGTTTAAATAAAAAAGTTGGCACAAACTTTTAATACCATTTTATAATGCCTTGGTAAGGCCACACTTGGAATCCTGCATCCAGTTTTGGTCGCCACGATGTAAAAAAGATGTGGAGACTCTAGAAAGAGTGCGGAGAAGAGCAACAAAGATGTTTAGGGGACTGGAGGCTAAAACATATAAAGTATGGTTGCAGGAACTGGGTATGTCTAGTTTGATGAAGAGAAGGACTAAGGGAGACATGAGAACAGTGTTCCAATATCTCAGAGGTTGCCACAAAGAAGAGGGAGTCAAGCTATTCTCCAAAGCACCTGAGGGCAGGACAAGAAGCAATGGGTGGAAACTAATCAAGGAGAGAAGCAACCTAGAACTAAGGAGAAAATTCCTGACACTGAGAACAATTCATCAGTGGAACAACTTGTCTCCAGAAGTTGTGAATGCTCTAAAATGTCTGAATGTCTGAAATGGTATAGAGTTTCCTGCCTGAACAGGGGGTTGATCTAGAAGACCTCCAAGGTCCCTTCCAACTCTGTTATTCTATTTGTCTGAACCATGGAAAGAAGCTGAAAGTTCTTACTGAACTTTCACACATGCAAGGAAAGGAAATGTGCACAAGAATCTTGGCCAGAGTTTATACAAGTAGAGCTTAAAGTAGTCATCAGCTAAGTTATCGCATACTAAGGGGCCTGGTGGCTCAGCAGACTGATAGCATTGTGATTAACACCAGCTCTCTGCAATTACTGTAAGTTCGAATCTCACCAGGCTCAAGGTTGACTCAGCCTTCCATCCTTTCTAAGGTAGGTAAATTGAGGACCCGGTTTGTGGGGGCAATAAGCTGACTTTGTATAAATATAGAAAAGTATATTGCTTAATGCATTGTAAGCCGCCCTGAGTCTCCGGAGAAGGGCGGCATATAAATCAAATTAAAAAAAAAATGCCAACCAGCAAGGCAAAGTTTTTGAAAAAGAAAAATATGCAATGTTTTTTTGGAAAACGAAGCCACTTGCAATCAGTTCAGATGATTTTAATTCTTCCAGAGAGAGATATATAAATAAGCAAAAACAACAACAACAACAACAAACAAAAAACAACCCATCAGTCACAGTTCTCAACACTTGGGTTTGGATGAGCAAATGGAATAATTAATAATTAAGAGAGTGTTTTAAAAACTATCCATTCAGAAAGAGAAAAAAGGAAGTTTGAAAGATCAAGATTGCCTAAAACTTATTTATAGAGACGACAGTTCCGTGATGGCGAACCTGTGGCATACGTGCCGGAAGTGGCACGCAGAGCCATCTCTCTGGGTACCCATTGTTCTTCCAGGTACGCCGGCCAGCTAGTCTTCATGCGCATGGGAGCTCTGGAAACTGGAACAGCAGCTGCCCGGCGTGCATGCGTGCGCCGGGAAGATGATCTTCCAGTTTCCAGTTTCCGGCGTGTTGTTGTGGCTCCGTCCTCCGAGCCTATCTTATCGGAGGAAGAAGGCTCCGAACATGAAGGAGAGGAGACGGCCAGGCCTCCCTCTCCAGGACCCTCCTCTCTGGCAATGCCTCAGGTGTCTCCCGAAGGAGAAGAGATTGGCCAGGAGCCTGGTGTTTCCGAGCCGTCGGATAGTGACGAAGAAACATTGCGGTTGGACCCACGCCAGCGTCGGAGAGACAAGCGGGCGCAGCAGAAAAGGAGGCATGCCAGAGATTAAGCTGAGTCACTGGACCACATCCCACAGGCTATAAAAGGGAGTGTGGTGGCCATTCAGACTCTGTGACGGACAAAGCTAAATCTCTGGCGAGTCACTTTGCACCTTCGGACACAACCCCTATTTGCTGTGGATTTAATTACAAACTGGACTATTCAAACTGTGTGTATTTTTGTCTGTGTTATCGGAGTAAAAGTTCTTGGCAGGCAGCTACGGAGTTGCTGCCAAGTTCCTTATCACTGACGATTGAGTGTTTGAAGAGTTTATTTAACCCTCGGCTGGCTGGTTGGGTGTGTGCGTGGGACGGGGACAGAACACATACACATGTGCACCGGCCACCTGGTCTTCATGCACACATGTGTGCCAGAAACCGGAAGATTATCTTCCTGGTATGCGCATACGCACCGGGCAGCTGCTCTTCCGGTTTCCGGCACACACACACACGCGTGTAGCTCTATTCTGGCACACGGTGCCGAAAAGGTTCGCCAACACTGCAATAGTTAGTTGTGTGTCTATGAAGTTATGTCTATGTTGTGTGTCTATGAAGTTATGTCTATGTTGTGTGTCTATGAAGTTATGTAGTTGTGTGTCTATGAAGGGTATCTTCGCGACCGCCTTCTACCGCATAGCTCCCAGCAACCGGTAAGATCCCACAGAGTTGGTCTCCTCAGGGTCCCGTCAGCTAAACAATGCTAGCTGGCGGGCCCGTGGGGGAGGGCCTTCTCTGTGGCTGCCCCAGCTCTCTGGAACCAGTTACCTCCTGAGGTCCGGACCATCCCCACCCTATTGGCCTTCCGAAAAGCGGTGATGACCTGGCTCTTCCAGCAGGCCTAGGGCTGTTGATCTCGCTTTGCGATCTGGCGAGATCCGGCCATGAATGGTGTGAATGGGTTTTAATTGTTTTTAATGGTTTAACTTTTAATGTTTTATACATGGTTTTTAAATGCATTGTAAGCTACCCTGAGTCTCCAGAGAAGGGCGGCATATAAATTAAAGCAAATGAATGAATGAATGAATGAATGAATGAATGAATGAATGAATGAATAAATAAATAAAGTTGGGTCCCATGATTCCTTCTGGAGCTTAGCAGATCCGTTTAGTAAAAAATGACATTCCTGCTCCCTTTTTAACAGGCAAAAAGTAATAACCACAAGTCAGCAGATCTGACTTGCTTCCTGAAGGAAGCTAAATACGTTAGGAATGCTCCTTCCACATGGCTCATTGGAGGCCCGGGTGCCAACATAGAACCTATCCGTGCTTCTTGCTGTGAAGAATTAATAGAAATAAAGAACAGAGACTTATCAAGGCCAAGAAACGGGGGCTTACTTCAGAGTAGGTTAATGTTTGATCCAAGAGAATCCAAAAGACGTGGAGGCCCCCGAGAATGGAGAAAAAGGCCGGACACTTAAACAATAATACATTGTTCCATAAGTATGGCGGAAGAAAAGGCTTAGATCCCCGTTATTGCCAATTCCAGCAAGGAGACAAATAATGAGAAAAGCATCTCAGCTCCTTAGACGTGTTCTTGGCAGGGATGTTTTGGAAGGAGCTGCTCTGCATAACCAGATGTTTGGGCCCTGCTGTGACTCGACTTGAGAAGGAAAGTGCCCAGCTGTCTCACAACTTTGCTTTTACAGCAAAAGATGCTGACTCCCCCACCTATAGACTGAAGACAGTGAGCGGGATGGAGATCAGCAAATCCACTGGGAATGGCTTGTCAGACCAATCTGTTGAGGTTGGCTGGCCACTGAAGAAATCTAAAGTTCTTGCCAAATGCAGAGGACTGTCTGCACAGGTGTTTTTCAACCTTGGCATCTCTAAGATGTGTGGACTTTAGCTCTTTGCTGGTTGGGTAATTCTGGGAGGGGAGGTTCACGCATTTTAAAGATGCCGAGGTTGAGAAATGCAGAACTGGATGGATCAAGGTTTAAAACATCGTGTTTTGTTGTTCTTGTGGGCTCTGAGTGGCTTGCAAAATCCCAAAGTGTAGATATGGACTTCCCATGGTGTCTTCAACCACTAAGGATGGTGAGTCACATTTAAAAAAAAAAAATCACATTAGGGTTATACTACAAAGAAAGCTGAGTGCCAAAGAATGGAGGCCTTTGAACTCTGGTGCTGGAGAAGACTCCTGCGAGTCCCTTGGACTGCAAGGCGATCCACCCGGTCACTCCTAGAGGAGATCAACCCTGACTGCTCTTTAGAAGGCCAGATCCTGAAGAGGAAACTCAAATCCTTTGGCCACCTAATGAGAAGGAAGGACTCCCTGGAGAAGAGCCTAATGCTGGGAACGATGGAGGGCAAAAGAAGAAGGGGACAGCAGAGAATGAGGTGGCTGGATGGAGTCACTGAAGCAGTCGGCGCGATCTTAAATGGACTCCGGGGATGATAGAGGACAGGAAGGCCTGGAGGAACTTTGTCCATGGGGTCGCGGTGGGTCAGACACGACTTCACGACTAACAACATCGTCAACACAAAGGAGGAACAGTGCCAAAATTTGTGTTGGCTTTGCCTGAACAAACTCAAAGCAAAGGCCCAGATGGAATTTCAGACACAATCCTGTTTGCTTCCAGATGTTTATTAAACTGGTTATTTTAAGAGGTGATAGTAAGAGGTTAAACTAGGGGAGTAACAAAACTGGGCCATGATGTTTTAAGTGAAACCTGAGAAATCAATCTATACAGACCTCCTGACCAATTAGCAGGGTGCTAATTATACTATCAGCATATTGCCTTTAATTGAAAGTCCCACTGTCAGAGGATAAAGCATCATTGTTGCTTACACCTATGCTGGCAGGTATGTGATTACATACAGCTGTGGGAATTATGATTTTAAAATAACCTTTTGATAATAAGACAGAAGGAACTTAGCATCTCAACAAGAGCACAATGCAAGTTTTCAGTTTGGTTATCCCAAATCATTTCCGTCACTTGTCTTGATTTTGGTTTTGCATTCTTGCAAACAAGTTATTCGTGGAAAGATTTATTGATTTGCCGTTTATTTATGTGGATGGCTGCCCATCTCACAGAGTGATTCTGGGCGGTGAATCCTATTTTCCTAAAAGAAATTATATACCATGTGCCATGAATGTCATACAATTTCTCCTCTTTATGAGCCCTTCCAAAAATCGGCTAAAGCTGCACACACAACTCACTGAAACATTTGTATGATGAAGCTGCATTTGTAAAAGAAATCGATGCAAATAAAGGAAGCTGCAAGATATAACTACAGGAAGGACTTGACTTATAACCATAATAGGAGCCGTGGTGGCGCAGTGGTTAGAGTGCAGTACTGCAGGCTGCTTCTGCCAGCTGCACGCAGTTCGGCAGTTCAAATCCCACAAGACTTAAGGTTGACTCAGCCTTAGATCCTTCCAAAGTGGGTTAAAATGAGGACCCAGATGGTTGGGGGTAATATGCTGACTCTGTAAACCGCTTTAGAGAGGGCTGTAAAGCACTGTGAAGCAGTATATAAGTTTAAGTGCTATTTGCTATAATGAAGTCTGTCCATGACACTTGTAAGTCACGATGGACATGAAGTTGGTCACCCACGTGACCAATCCAATTTGACAATCTTTTTTGTGTGGCAACCATTAAATGAACCTGGCAGTTCTAAAGTGAATGTGACGGTCATTAAACGAACCCGATGTTTGCTTATTGTTGCCCCATCTCTGCCTCCAATACAGAGCCGTCATCAGAGCCTTCCCCAGACTCCAGGACTGGCCCATGTTCCTCCCCCAGTCTCCTCACTGTCTGAGTCTGCCGCCAGCATTCCGTGAGCCTTGGCATATAGCCATACAATCATGCTACATCCAGTGGTGGGTTCCTCCCAGTATGGTCCGGTTCGGCCGAGCCGGGTAGCGGTGACGATATGATGTCACCGAACTGGTTCTCTCCTTCCCCCGCCCTCCCACCCCCCGTTATTCTTACCTTTTATTTGGTCCCATCCCCAATCTATTGCTGCCTCCTGAGTCCCAGCTGATGACTAGAGGGAAAAAAACTGTTTAAACTCTTGCCGTGGGGGCTTCAAAGGGCCGCCCTACAGCTGATCAGTGTTAAAAGCAAACAAATGAGTCGGGTCGTAAGTGCGAGGACTTGGTCGTAAGTCGAGGACCTTCCAGAAATGACTCTGACCAGCTAGCCATGCCCACCTAGTCACATGACCTCTAAGCCACACCCACAAAATAAGCCACGCCCACAGAACCGGTAGTAAAAAAATTTAGAACCCACCCCTGTCTACATCACTATGGAAGTGTCTTTAGACAATGCTGGCTTCCTCAGCTAAGAAACAGATAAATCAACTAAATGTTGGAAATGTCACCAGTTACCAGGTTCTTAATTACCATATGTGGTGGACATGTCCAGAAGCAAAAAATTATTGGAATACAATTAAGATATGGCTGGAAGAAATGATACAACAATGTATTGATTTAAAACCAGAACTGTTCCTATTGGGTATCCTGCCAGAAAAAAATTAGCAAAGGAAATATTTATTTGATTATACATGTAATAACGGCTGCAAGGATTGTTCAAGCACAACACTGGAAAGCAGAGAAAATACTTTTGGAAGGAGAAGTAATTAAAAAAAAATTAGATTGTGCAGAAATGAATAAATTGACTTTGATGATTAAAGAAAGAAGATTCAGAAGACTTTAAGATATGGAATCAATTCTACTATTGGTTAGAAAAGAGATATAAATAAGTAAATTAATAGTAATGTATAAAAATGCTATAATTAGAATATTTTGTTAGTGATGAATTGTAATTCATTCGATGAGAACAAACACAGAAGAAATAACAAAAAGAAGAACGATTGGAGACAACACCGAGATGTCACACGGAAGGAACGACTGATGTATTAAATGTTTGTTTGTTTAAAATAAAAATAAAAAACTTTTTTTTTAAAAAAGTATGTGAATTCGAGTGGTCATCACTGTCCTGAATGAAACTCTGAATTTTATTTTATGATTTGTTTGTTTCCTCTGTTCTCCATGGTATTTTTTTTAGTTGTCTCCTCCACAACCAAAGTTTCAAAGTTTCATGACGCTTTCTATCCTTCTATTTTTTTTTTTCCCAAAGTCCAATTCTCATTTCCAAAGACGGTCACACAAGGTGAACATACCCTGCACAATTCCAATCTCTGCCAATGTATACACACCGATTTCTAGTTGAAATAGCAACATCAAAGGTTGAACCTTTGCAATAGCTGCTTTGGAAGCCAACTATATTTGGTTATTGTTATTCCATCCAGTTGGATGTCAAAGGAAGCGATTGAAAGCTATTTCTGTAAAAAAAAAAGAAAGAAGGAAAGTTAAGGGAGTTGATCTATCTTGACCACAGAAGAAACTTTAGGTGTGTGACAGCATATGAATCTCTCTTCCAAGTCCTTCATTGCTAGACTACCAAGACTTTGGTGTTTTCTGATCTTGGTTTCCTTCTGGTTAAATGAGCATTGATAACGTTACCTAGGTTAGATAATGAAACATCTGCAAGAAAACAGCCAAGCTCAGAGAGTATTAAGGATCCCCTCATTTCAATTCTGAGCTACAAACATTCTCCTTTATCAGACTACCAAGACCCAATCTGCGGTATCTATATTGATTGCTGTTTCCTTTATTGTTGATATTGTTGCCAATCCTAAAAGGCAGAAGCCATCCATTACTCCAATCAATTCAGTTCTAATTCCCATTTTTCATTGTGTGCCTTTATTTTCATTTAATAGAGCGCCCAGATCATTTACATTTTCTGTTATCGGAATAATGTCACCAGCATAGCGCATGTTATTGATGTTTCTTCCTCCAGTTTTGAAATCACAGTTATCTTCTTCCAATGCAGCCTCCATCAATATATATTCAGTATGTAGTCTGAATAAATAAGGCGACTGAAGTATTCAATCTTGTCTCTTTCCTTTGTCAATCTACAACCAATTTGTTTTCCCTGTTCTCTCAAAACTGGCTTGTTTTCTAACGAAGACTTTGAGGTGTTCTGAGGTTTCCATCTTCTTGGAAGACTGGAATGTTCTAATGAAGACTTTGAGGTGTTCTGAGGTTTCCATCTTCTTGGAAGACTGGAATGTTCTAATGAAGACTTTGAGGTGTTCTGAGGTTTCCATCTTCTTGGAAGACTGGAATGTTCTAATGAAGACTTTGAGGTGTTCTGAGGTTTCCATCTTCTTGGAAGACTGGAATGTTCTAATGAAGACTTTGAGGTGTTCTGAGGTTTCCATCTTCTTGGAAGACTGGAATGTTCTAATGAAGACTTTGAGGTGTTCTGAGGTTTCCATCTTCTTGGAAGACTGGAATGTTCTAATGAAGACTTGGAGGTGTTCTGAGGTTTCCATCTTCTTGGAAGACTGGAATGTTCTAATGAAGACTTTGAGGTGTTCTGAGGTTTCCATCTTCTTGGAAGACTGGAATGTTCTAATGAAGACTTTGAGGTGTTCTGAGGTTTCCATCTTCTTGGAAGACTGGAATGTTCTAATGAAGACTTTGAGGTGTTCTGAGGTTTCCATCTTCTTGGAAGACTGGAATGTTCTAATGAAGACTTTGAGGTGTTCTGAGGTTTCCATCCTCTTGGAAGACTGGAATGTTCTAATGAAGACTTTGAGGTGTTCTGAGGTTTCCATCTTCTTGGAAGACTGGAATGTTCTAATGAAGACTTTGAGGTGTTCTGAGGTTTCCATCTTCTTGGAAGACTGGAATGTTCTAATGAAGACTTTGAGGTGTTCTGAGGTTTCCATCTTCTTGGAAGACTGGAATGTTCTAATGAAGACTTTGAGGTGTTCTGAGGTTTCCAGTCTCTTGGAAGACTGGAATGTTCTAATGAAGACTTTGAGGTGTTCTGAGGTTTCCATCTTCTTGAAGATGTTCCGCAGCTTGAGACAGTTGACACAATAAAGGCCATCAACATAAAAAACAATGAAGGAATTTGTAGTGCCTGTTATTACCAGGGGGAAAATTCTTTTTTTTTTTTTTTTTTGATGAAAAAGAGAAATCTACTCTTAGAATTGAAGAAGAGCTGAAGAAGATTCTTGGATGAAAAGCAAAAGGTCTTCAAAAGGAAAAACAAGAAAGTCCAGTTGCCTCCTGAAAAAGCTCCTTTGGGACCACTCTTAGAATTATTAGGCAATGATATATCCGTACTTATTATAGTGTATAATTACTGTCACTCTGTCATATTGTCACCGCTACCGGCTCGGGAGAACCGGGCCAAACCGGGAGGAACCCACCACTGAACTGGGTATGGCTAGTCTTATGAAAAGAAGGACTAGGGGAGACATGATAGCAGGGTTCCAATATCTCAGGGGTTGCCACAAAGAAGAGGGAGTCAAGCTATTCTCCAAAGCACCTGAGGGCAGGACAAGAAACAATGGGTGGAAACTAATCAAGGAGAGAAGCAACCTAGAACTAAGGAGAAATTTCCTGATACTGAGAACAATTCATCAGTGGAACAACTTGCCACGAGAAGTAGTGAATCCTCCAACACTGGAAGTTTTTAAGAAGATGTTGTATAACCATTTGTCTGCAGCGGTGTAGAGTTTCCTGCCTAAGGAGGAGGTTCGACTAGAAGACCTCCAAGGCCCCTTCCAACTCTGCAATTCTGTTCTGTTCTGATGGACATACACGTTTTAAGGCAATTCAGTCAAAAGAACCTCTGACTACTTCGAACGGACAAGTTGCAAAGCCCAGCACAGACATCTATTTAAAAGGAAAACCAGCTTCACTCAATCCATCATGGAAGGCACCCGAAGTCCATGCCACCATGAAAAACGCAGCTTTACTGTCGCTGCACCGGAAGAGGACAAAGCCTGCAAACCGGGCTCGGCCAAAAGATCACAGCCCTTCAACCCACCTTTCCGCAACCCTATTATCAGAGAGAAGATCCCCTGTGTGTAATACAAGGGTGAAATTTTCCAAATTCATTTTAGGTCTGCAAGGGTGAAGGAGCAGGAGAAAACAAAAATCTTCTATGAAAGGTCTCTTGGATAGCAGCACAGTCAGAGATTCCAGGGCCTGCTGTGGCTAGTTACCTAGCAGCCACCTCTGTAGTTGGTCAAAGTTATTATTTTTTTTTTTTACTTCTCTGTGGGACGCCTGATCTCTCAGTGTTTGCACAAGCAAGCTCCAGTTTTCGATCTTTGCTTGGCAGCAGTTTTGGCTGTGTGAAGAGACTGAGAATAGCAACAAGGCTCGGACGCTTAAAGCAAGATTCTGGAATCTTAAAGCTTTTCTTCTTGCTTCAAGATGGTTGATTATATACCCAGGGGCTTCACTCAGCAGGAGGACAAATGTACTTGGGGGGATGTGTGTGGAAAAGAGACAGCATGAGCCAAAAAGCCTGTGGTTCAGGTTCTCAGCCCCAGTTCCCCCGTGTGTACGTTATTTATGGAAACATCGACGTACAACATTTCAACTTTGCAAAAGCGGTGCGCCATAAAACAGAAGGCCTTTTAAAAAGAAGCTGGAATCAAGTTAGAGAAACAGATCTATCCCATGCAGGGTTGAGGCAGACGAATGTCTTAACCTCAAAGATGCTCCAAAATAGCGTGACCATTTAATTTCCCCTGGGAAGGAGTTCTACAAATTGGAACTCCTTCCTGAATGTTCCTGTCCTAACTCTCCTGTCCATCATTCCTTGCTTGGCGTGGGACAGTGGTGGGTTGCTCCCGGTTCCATCCAGTTCTTGCGAACCGGTAGTAAAACCGGTGGGAAGCTCCACCCACCCACCTGGACATCATAATTGACAACCTGCGCATAAACAAGGGCACATGCTCCCATTGTGAACCGGTAGTAAAGCGCGGGTAGTGATGGGAGCAACATGGTGCTCCCATGTAACACCACTCCTGCGTGAGCTGCACTGGCTCCCGGTGGTCTTCCGGGTGCGCTTCAAGGTGTTGGTTATCACCTTTAAAGCGCTCCATGGCATAGGGCCTAGCTATCTCCGAGACCGCCTGCTGCTACCGACGACCTCCCATCGACCCGTGCGCTCCCACAGAGAGGGCCTCCTCAGGGTGCCATCAGCCAAACAATGTAGGCTGGTGGCCCCCAGGGGGAGGGCCTTCTCTGTGGTGGCTCCTACCCTCTGGAATCAGTTGCCCCCGGAGATAAGAAGGATCCATGACCTCAATGCCTTCCGTCGTTCCCTGAAAACTCATCTTTTCCAACAAGCCGGGTTGGCTTAGAAGAAATTTTTAATTTTTTTTAATTAGTTTGTGATTCTTAACTTTCGGCCCAAATTTATATATATTTTTAAATGTTTTAATATTTGTATTCTATGTTTTTTATCTTGGCTGTACACCGCCCTGAGTCCTCAGGGAGAAGGGCGGTATATAAATTGGAAATTAAATTAAATTAAATTAAATAAGTAGAACCCATCCCTGGCATGGGAACCCAGAATTCAAATCAGACTCTTTGGATACAATTAATACTAAAGTGTATTAGAGAAGTTGTGTTTTATCCAGTGAGATCAGTCTGTCAGGGCAAGCTGGTCTACCCAAATATGAGATGGAGCATACGGCTTCCGCTTCCGCCTTTCAGCCCCAATCCAGGAGCCTTCACAGGCAGTCGCTTTCGCGACAAACTATATTTGTGGTGAATTTATATTTACAGACAAAGAAATAAAGGGAGACTAGTACAGATTAACCAGGGACGCGGTGGCTCAGTGGCTAAGATGCTGAGCTTGTTGATCGAAAGGTCGGCAGTTCAGCAGTTCGAATCCCTTTTCCACCTTGCTCTCTCTCTCTCCATCTCTCTCTTTTCATGTTTGTTCCTCATGAGACTTGATCTCTGTTGTACATAGTTAATAGGATTTATCATATGAATAAATACGTTTAAGACATTTATTTATGCACCTGCCTCTGAACTCTCCTATGCTCCTGGGTGTTTCTACGATCCCAATTCCACAAAGGGTTTAGTGGCATTTAATAAAGAATATAAATTATTCTCATAGGTCTACTATATCACAATGGCCGTTTTAGATAACTATCACAACAATTATGACCATTATTTGGATGATTACTAAAGCTTTTTGAACTGGTAGAACAATATGCTTTACTGTTTGGTTACGCTATCGACTGGAAAAAGTTTCAAGTTGCTACTCATGTAAGAAATTAGGATTTGAGTCTGTATAGATTCCAAGTATAAACTTGAGTTTATATTTTTCTCTGGAATATTTCACGATACGTTAAACTAAATGTTTAAAACGTACAGACGCAATTTCAATAGATAGAACTCAATGGCAAAAATGTCCATGAAGTCTCTGGGGTTAGACCAGCGGTCTGCAACAGGGATGAAATGCTCCCGGTTCAGACCGGATCGCCCGATCCGGTAATGATGGCGGCAGATGGTTTGGAGAACTGGTGGCAAAAATTCCTGCCCCCACCCCATGCTCAGCTGAGCCGCACGATCATCAGAGGCTCTTTCTTTTAACTTTTAAAAGCATTTTTTCTACAACATCTACTGCCGAAAAAATGTTTTTAAAAGTTAAAAAAAAAAGCCTCTGATGATCGCATGGCTCAGCTGGGATCATCAGAGGCTTTTCAAAGCATTTTTTTCTGCAACCTCCTCTGCTGAAGAGGTTGCAGCAACAGTCCAGTTGCCTTTTAGAAAAGCACCTTTGGGATACCTTGAAGACTGTTAGACATATTTGGGCCTTAATAGATGAGTGGTTATATTTTGATCCCGATTCACATGACATAGTGTAACTTGAAGATAGTAGAGAAGATGTTTTATTAGATCATCTGGGTCCAAGATGGGATAAATGCCTTAAACCAGCTGATTTATAATTGTTGCTTTTTCTGTCTATAACATCCCCTTTGGCAATATGTTTCAACATAAACATGCACTAAACATTTTGGCCAGATGTTTCAGCAGCCTCAAAGGTACCGGTTGTCTTTAAGAGCTGGAACATTGGAAGCGAATTCAACAATTCAATACAATAAGGAATTAAAACCAGAATGAAAATCAATACTGAGATTTCATTAATTTAAAGATTAATTTAGTTCCTAAATTAATACTAATGGGTAGTCTTTTTTGCTAATCTCTATCGATCAGTGGTGGGTTCCTCCCGGTTCAGCCCGGTTCGGCCGGGCTGGTAGTAGTGACGATATGACGTCACCGAACCGGTTCTCTTTGTTCGGGGGCTGGGCCCTCCCGCCCCCAACTGCGTTATTCTTACCTTTTATTTGGCCCCGCCCCCAATCTATTCGCTGCCTCCTGAGTCCCAGCTGATCGGCTAGAAGGAAAAAAACTGTTTAAACTCTTGCCGTGGGGTTTCAAAGGGTCGCCCTACAGCTGATCAGTATTAAAAAGCAGTGTGCTGGTAGACCAGTGCCTTGAAAAACAAATGAGTAAACCTGTGCCTCCAAAAACAAATGAGTAGACCGGTGCCTGCAAAAATAAATGGGTAGACCAGTGCCTCCAAAAACAAAATGAGTATTTATTTATTTATTTATTTATTAAATTTTTATACCGCCCCCTCTCCCGAAGGACTCGGGGCGGTGAACAGCCAGAATTAAAAACACACATTACAAATATTAAAATACATTAAAACAGAATTAAATTATCTTGGGCTTCTCCAATTTAAAACCCCGTTACCCATAAAATTCACCCAATTAAAAATTTTTTAACCCTGCCCGGCTTGCTGAAATAAAAAAGTCTTCAGGGCCCGGCGGAAGGTACGGAGGTCCGGGATTAGTCGTATCCCTGGGGGTAGCTCATTCCAGAGGGCGGGTGCCCCCACAGAGAAGGCTCTTCCCCGGGGGGTTGCCAGCCGATATTGCCTGACAGACGGCACCCTGAGGAGACCCTCTCTGTGGGAACGTGTTGGCCGGTGGGAGGTTATCGGAGGCAGAAGGTGGTCTCGTAAATAACTGGGTCCTAAGCCATGGAGCGCTTTGAAGATGAGAACCAACACCTTGAAGCGCACTCGGAAGACCACTGGAAGCCAATGCAGCTCGCGCAGGAGAGGTGTCACGTGGGAGCGCCATGTCGCCCCCATAAGTACCCGCGCGGCCGCATTCTGCACCAGTTGGAGCCTCCGAGTGCTCCTCAAGGGGAGCCCCATGTAGAGAGCGTTGCAGTAGTCGAGGCGGGAAGTAACGAGGGCATGAGTGACCGTGCATAGGGAGTCCCGATCCAGAAAGGGGCGCAACTGGCGTATCAGGCGAACCTGATAAAAAGCCCCCCTGGCCACGGCCGTCATATGCTCTTCTAAAGACAGCCGTGCGTCCAGGAGGACACCCAAGTTACGCGCCCTCTCCGTGGGGGCCAATGTCTCGCCCCCAATAGTCAGCGATGGCACCAGCTGACTATATCGGGACGCCGGCAGCCACAGCCACTCAGTCTTGGAGGGATTGAGTCGGAGCCTGTTCCTCCCCATCCAGACCCGCACCGCCTCCAGGCATCGGGACATCACTTCAAGGGCATCGTTGGGGTGGTCTGGGGTAGAGATGTACAGCTGGGTGTCATCAGCGTACAGATGGCACTGCACCCCAAAACCAAGGATGATCTCGCCCAGCGGCTTCACATAAATGTTGAACAGAAGAGGCGAGAGGACCGACCCTTGTGGCACCCCACAAACCAAGTGCCTTGAGGTCGACCTCTGCCCTCCAGCCAACACAGACTGCGACCGGTCGGAGAGATAGGAGGAAAATCACCGTAAAACAGTGCCTCCCACTCCCAACCCCTCCAACCGGCGCAGCATGATACCATGGTCGATGGTATCAAAAGCCGCTGAGAGGTCTAATAAGACCAGAACAGAGGAGCAACCTCTGTCCCGAGCCCTCCAGAGATCATCAACCAACGCGACCAATGCCGTTTCCGTGCTGTACCCGGGCCTGAAGCCGGACTGGAACGGATCTAGATAGATGGTTTCATCCAGGTACTGCGGGAGCTGTCGCGCAACCACACTCTCAACAACCTTCGCCAAGAAGCGAAGGTTGGAAACTGGACGATAGTTTGCTAAAACAGCTGGGTCCAGAGAGGGCTTCTTGAGGAGGGGCCTCACCACCGCCTCTTTCAAGGCGGGAGGCAAGAACCCCTCACTCAAGGAAGCGGTAGACCGGTACAGCTCTGCAAGCAGTTAAAAGCCTGGTAGACCAGTACCTGCTAAATCCTAAAGAATTGTCACATGACCATCAAACCACACCCACAAAATAAGCCACGCCCACAGAACCAGTAGTAAAAAATTTTAGAACCCACCCCTGCTATCGAGATATGTAAATTCACTGCAAAACTACTACAGGCAGTCCTCGACTTACGACCACAATTGAGCCCAAAGTTTCTGTTGCTAAGGGAGACAGTTGTTCAGCGAGTTTTGCCCCATTTTATGAATTGAATCATTGCAATTACAAATTGAATCACTGCAGTTGTTCAGATGGTAACACAGTTGTTAAGTGAATCTGATTTCCCCAACTGACTGTTTGTTCAGAAGGTCGCAAAAAATGATGACGTGGCCCCGGGACACTGCAACCGTCATAAATACAAGTCAGTTGGCAAGGGTCTGACTTTTGATCATGTGATCATAGGGATGCAGCAAGTCTTAACGTGAAAAACAGTCATGTCCCTTTTGTCAGTATTGTTGTAACTTTGAATGGTCACTAAACGAATTGTTATAAGTCAAGGAATAGCTGCACTGTACTTTCCTCTGTTGATATTGTAGCTGATTTTTACTATTAATTTAAAAATGGAAATAAATACACATATGAAATCCTTATTTTTTATTTCCACTTGAAAACAGTTGACAGGATCTAAATACAATTTAGATCTAAATACAATCTAATCCAACCCCCTGCTTAGGCAGGAAACGCTACACCACTTCAGACAAATGGTTATCCCACATCTCAAAAACTTCCAGTGTTGGAGCATTTACAACTTCTGGAGGCAACTTGTTCCACTGATTAACTGTCAGGAAATTTCTCCTTAGTTCTAGGTTGCCTTCTCCGAAGACTCAGGGCGGCTTACAATGCGCTAAGCAATAGCCTTCATCCTTTTGTATATTTATACAAAGTCAGTTTATTTCCCCCACAGTCTGGGTCCTCAATTTACCTACCTTAGAAAGGATGGAAGGCTGAGTCAACCTTGAGCCTGGTGAGATTCGAACCTGCAGTAATTGCAGGCAGCTGGTCTTAATAACAGGGTGCTTTAGACCACTGTACTACCAAGGCTTTCTGGTACTTTGGAGAATAGTTTGACTCCCTCTTCTTTGTGGCAGCCCCTGAGATATCGGAACACTGCTATATTCATTATTTCAACCCGCTAATAATCTCTGCAGAGATTAGATATATATTTCCCCAATCTCAAAACGACAACAACAAAACACACACCATTTGCTCATTCCACTATCCGAATCAAATCTGAAGCATTTCTACAGAACCTCTGCAACTCTTATTTTTGGTGGGAAAGAACAAAGGATAAAAACCCGTCAGAGAATCATAATTGACTCTTTTTGCTGTGGCTTAGATCACTGTTGTCTAAAATTATATATTTTTATATCTGAAGATCCGGCAAAGAGAGAGTGGAAATGCATGAATGAAAAAAATATTTAGCAAAAAAAGCAAAAGCCTTCGCATTCTGATCTATAGAAACCGTATATGAAATATTACAAGTTCCATCATGTATTTAAAATTCAGTGTGTTATCTTGATTTCAGATCTGCCTACGACATTTCCCTGATTTTATACTACTCAGTTCTTCTTCCAGTTAGAATTCTACATGGTTTGTACATTGTACATTTAGTTCATTAAATTGCCGGATACCAGAAACAATTTAATTAAGGAGGGATCTAACACAAGCAGACAAAATAATTCAACCGGAAGTAAGCTCTATGGGCAGTATGTATTTATATTCCACATATATGCCTCTAAGCCAGGGGTGGGCAACTTGTGGCTCTGGAGCCGCATGTGGCTCTTTCATCTCCGCTGCGGCTCCCTGTTGCCGGTCGGCTCCACAATTGGTAGGGCTTTCGGTTAGGACAGGTAGAGGAAAAAGGACGCCGTGCTAGGAGGAGACTCTATGGTGGGGGAACCAGACTTCCAGTCGGCAGAGGAAAAAGGAGGAGACTATAATGGGGGAACCGGATTTCTAGTTGGCTCCAGAATTGAACGGGGGGCTTCCAGTTATGACCTTTGTGGCTCTTTGAGTGTTTAAGGTTGCTGAGTGGTTTACAGAGTCAGCCTCTTGCCCCCCAACAATCTGGGTCCTCATTTTACTGACCTCAGAAGGATGAAAGGCTGAGTCAACCTTGAGCCTGGTGAGATTTGAACTGCCAAACTGCAGTCAGCCGGCAGTCAGCAGAAGTAGCCTGCAGTACTGCACTCTAACCACTGCGCCACCAAGGCTCCCAAGTTCACTAGGTGATACTTTCAAGTATGGTTGCTTCAACACAGTTGCTTTGCATTGTCCCAAGATCACCGCTACCTTGGTGTTCTCCAACCACATCCTTCTTCTGCAGCTCATCTAATTAACTGCTCAACAATTTACACTACTATCTGAGAAGATAGTTTTGTATATTAGCACTGGGAGAATAATTTATCATTGATAGAAGCTCTTATCTACCTTCATCATCTCTCAACTCTGAGCTGTAATTGACAAATCACACTGTCAATCTTTTAGCGAGTTGTTGAGATCACCTGGGGGTTTATCTGTGTCATCAGGGTCACCCGAGTAGTGCAAATGGGATGACACCAATAAATCTCCAGGTGACCTTAACAACTCGTTAAAAGGATGCAAATGACCAGCTGTCTGCAACGAATATACTGTATTTTTCGGAGTATAAGACGCACCTTTTTCCCCACTAAAAGGAGGTGAAAATTTAGGTGCGTCTTATACACCAGATGTAACCCGCCTACCCACTGGCCCCCACCCTTTGGCCTCTGCCTCCCAGCAGTTACCTCCTTGCAAGCAAACAGCAAGAAAAAACAACTCCTTTCAGCTTCAGCACAGGCTAATTAGCACAAGTTGATTGGATCGGCCTCCCGACTCTCAGCTGATTTGCTCTCAGCTGTTTTGAGCAGGGCTCTGCTGCTTGCTGCAAAGAGGTAAATTGCTGGAGCAGATTTTGTACTAATCAAGCTATGCTGAAAACGAAAATAATAATAATAATAATAATAATTTTATTTCTATACCGCCCTTCTCCCGAAGGACTCAGGGCGGTGTACAGCCTATTTAAAAACACAGACAAAACAACAGTATAAAATTTAAAATAATTAAATAGGTGGCTCAAATTTAAAACCCCAATAAATTTAAATACCCAATTTAAAACTATTGTGTTGATAGTCCGGCTTGGCGGAACAACAGGGTCTTCAATGCGCAGCGAAACGCCCGGAGGTCGGAGATCTTACGAATTTCCGGGGGCAGTTCATTCCATAGGGCTGGGGCTCCCACAGAGAAGGCCCTCCCCCTGGGTGTCGCCAGCCGACATAACTTGGCTGATGGCACCCTGAGGAGACCCTCTCTGTGGGAACGGACTGGTCGGTGGGAGGCTATTGGTGGCAGAAGACGGTCTCGGAGGTACCCGGGTCCTATGCCATGGAGCGCTTTAAAGGTGGTGACCAACACCTTGAATCGCACCCGGAAGACCACTGGGAGCCAGTGCAGCTCGCCCAGGAGGGGTGTCACATGGGCACAGCGGGACGCGCCCATAACCACCCGCGCGGCCGCATTCTGGACCAGTTGGAGCCTCCGAGTGCTCTTCAAGGGGAGCCCCATGTAGAGAGCATTGCAATAGTCCAACCGGGAGGTGACAAGGGCGTGAGTGACCGTGCGCAAGGCGTCCCGATCCAGAAAGGGCTGCAACTGGCGAATCAGGCGAACCTGATAAAAGGCCCCCCTGGCCACGGCCGTCATGTGCTCTTCTAAAGACAGCCGTGTGTCCAGGAGGACACCCAGATTGCGAGCCCTCTCTGTGGGGGGCAAGGATTCACCCCCAATAGTCAGCGATGGCACCTGCTGACTATATCGGGGCGCCGGAAGCCACAGCCACTCGGTCTTGGAGGGGTTGAGTCTGAGCCTGTTCCTCCCCATCCAGGCCCGCACGGCCTCCAGGCAGCGGGACATCACATCAAGGGAATCGTTGGGGTGGTCTGGGGTGGAGATGTACAGCTGAAATGAAAATAAAAATGAAATGAAAATAAAGCAGGCTGTTTGCTGCAAGGAGGCAAAATTGCTCAGAGGCAGAGGGAGATTTCTTTTTCTTCTTTTCCTCACCAAAAAAGGTAGGTGTGTCTTATACTCCGGTGCGTCTTATACTCCGAAAAATTTGGTAAATCCTTCCATTCCCCACCATTCAGTCAGAGCTGAAGAAGCTTCTTGGATGAGAAGAGAAAGGTCTTCAAAGAAAAACCAGAAAGTCCAGTTGCCTCTTGCAAAAAACACCTTTGGGACAAGCATGACGGTCTAGCTAGACCATAGATTGTATACAAGTAGTCCTCAACTTTCAAACTTTCATTTAGTGACCATTCAAAATTACAATGGTCCTGAAAAAAGCGATGATTCTTTTTCACACAACCACTGCAGCGTCCCCATGACTCATATTTATGACGGTTGCAGGGGTCATGTGATCACCTTTTGCGCCGTTCTGATGAGCATAATCAACGAGGAAGTCATTCACTTCACCACTGTGTTAATAACTTAACAAACTGCAGTGATTCACTTAACAACTGTGGCAAAAAATGTCATAAAATGAGACAGAACCCACTCCACAACCGTCTCCCTTAGCAACAAAAATTTGGGGCTCAATTGCGGTCGTAAGTCGAGGACTTCCTAGCCTGAGGAACAGTCATTCTGAAAATGGCGGCCATAAGAAGGAGCCTGGATAGCTCAACAGACAGAGCTCTGTAATTTAACACCAGCTGTCTGCAATGAAAGTAAGATCGAATCTCGCCAGGCTCAAGGTTGACTCAGCCTTCCATCCTTTCTAAGGTGGGTAAATTGAGGACCCAGTTTGTGGGGGCAATAAGCTGACTTTGTATAAATATACAAAAAGTATGAAGGCTATTGCTTAACGCATTGTAAACCACCCTGAGTCTCCGGAGAAGGGTGGCATATAAATCAAATAATAATAATAAAAAAAGAACAATTAATTGTAGCTTGATGTGAAAAGAGATTCTAAGTCTTCAGAGAAAATAATGGCGGTGGGAATATCATTTTACAAGCACAGAAGTCTTTTTTTTTTTTAAGTTAGGTTTGTCAGGAAGCTTGATTCTGCCAGAAACAGAATCAGCAATACAGTATGGGTGTAACTTGGAGGCTATAGCCGAGTACCATAATTTATAATTTGAAGGCAGATCCTGAAATTCAGCCCCAGCCTTAAAGGAATCAGAGATCTGAGTAGAAACCTGTCAAGTTGGCTCTCTTGAGTATTTTAGACTACATCACCCATCATCCCTTGCCATTAGCCATGCTGACCGAAGCTGATGGGAATTGAAGGCCCAATGATAAGGAATTATCCAATTTTCCACCAGTGTTTTATTAAAAGGGCAATGACAGAGAAGATCCTATTAGCTAACGTTTTTATCTGAACGTTGTCTAACTTCATCCTTGCCTTCTCAGAAGTTTTGTGCAATAGTTGTGAGAGGATTCTGGGGAAGCTGGAAAAAATAAATTTAAAGAGAAGAGGCACAATCAAAACAGGGAAGATGAATCCATTGGTAGCTAATAAATAGCAACTCAACCCGGTATTAGTAAAACAGGAGGAAGAATTTTCAA
Organism: Arizona elegans; assembly: GCA_022577455.1. Lineage (NCBI taxonomy): Eukaryota > Metazoa > Chordata > Lepidosauria > Squamata > Colubridae > Arizona > Arizona elegans. The sequence continues at coordinate 136,100 of JAKOOJ010000013.1, forward strand.
TCGTTCAGTGATACTCCCCCTTAAAGAATTTACTATAAATAAGGATTGGACATTTCTCCTGCCGTTCCCAAGGTTCTCCCTTTTCCACAAGACTAGCGTTAAAATTACCCTATGGAAGCCCATGTCATTCCTGCTTCTTTGATTGTGTGTAGTTGTGTGGGACTTCACAACAGCACTTGCTTATCTTCTCCTTTCCAACTCTCCTGTTGCTTGTTCTGTCTTTAAATCCAACGGAGACAAATTTCTAAGACGAAACTCAAGACAATATGTCCTTAATAAACCCATGGACCAGGAATTTATGGCAAGAAAAGTCGTAAAGTGAGGCAAAACTCACTTAACAACTGTCTCGCTTAGCAATGGGAATTTGGGGCTCAATTTTGGTCATAAGTCGAGGACTGGTGTATTTTTCGGAGTATAAGACACACCGGAGTATAAGACGCACCTTAGTTTTTGGGTTGATTGGCAGGTGGATTGGCTTCCCGGAATACCCCCAATCAGCTGTTCCCGGAGGTGAATGTTAGCAACAGGTTCCTTGGTTGTGAGCTCTGTGCCTTGCTTTTTTTTTCAGCCTCTGAAACATTTGAAACTCTGTTTCAGAAAAAACTTTTTTTTCTGCCTCTGAAAGCTTCCGAAACAGAGCTTCCAAAAAAAAAAAAAAAGCTTTTTTTCTGAAGCTTCCTTTCAGAGGCTTTTTTTCTGAAGCTTTTTTTCTGAGGCTTTTTTCAGCCTCTGAAACCTCCGTTTGAGAGGCTGGGTGGGGCTACATTCGGACTATAAGACGAACCCAGATTTTCACCCTCTTTTTTGGGGGAAAAAGGTGCATCTTATACTCCGAAAAATACGGTACCTCCTGCTCTCTATTTGTGCTTATGTTAGCTCCTATCTCCTTTTCTTTGAGAAGCCCTGATAAAATGGTTTGCAGCTGAACAAGCGCTCACATTTTGACTTTAGAATTACAGTTATTATTGGAAATATCTATGGAAAAGGCAGGTAATGTTTAGCCCATACTGCAGCATCCGTCTTTCTGTTTAAATTCTGCCAACTCTGAATGATATGTTCTTGCTTTTATTCCACACATTTTTCCCCCTCAACAACCACAGAGAGGAGAACCTTCTACTAACCGTAGAAAGCGCTTTCCCCCCTGCTAGATTTCCCCCCCACCCCCGTCTACACTTTTTCCAGGCTTGTTCCGTATTTTAATTATTCTCAGCCAGCTGGAGGATTTGACTGAAGCAGAAATGGTTGACTTGGGAGTCAAATTCCAAATTAATACACCAGTAACTGCAATTCCGCCATGCGATTGTTACCTGCTCGTAGACAAGGCCAAGGGATGGGACAGGTGTAATTGTGCTATGTTTTGGCGAGCCACAACTGGCTGTGGGTTTTTTTTTTTGATCCCACAAGCTATGGTTTGCTTTCATTCGACGAGCAAATTCTTGATTTGGTTTTGTTCATCAGTGGGGATTGTTGCTAGACAATACAGGCAGTCCTCAATTTACGACCATAATTGAGCCCAACATTTCTGTTTCTAAGTGAGACATTTGTTAAGTGAGTTTTGCCCCATTTTACAACCTGGCTTGCCACAGTTGTTAAGTGAAATACCACAGTTGTTAAGTTAATGACACAATTGTTAAGAGAATCTGGCTTCCCCCTTGATTTTGCTTGTCCTTGGGTCATAGCAACAGTCATTAGATTAGATTAGATTAGATTAGATTAGATTAGATTAGATTAACAGAGTTCGAAGGGACCTTATAGGTCATCTAGTCCAACCCCTCACCCAAGCAGGAGACCCTACACCATTTCTGACAGATGGCAGCCCAATCTCTTCTTGAAAGTCTCAAGTGATGAAGTTCCCACAACTTCCGAAGGCAACTTCTGTTCCATGGGTTGATTGTTCTCACGGTCAAAAAATTTCTCCTTATTTCCAGGTTGAATCTCTCCTTGATCAGTTTCCATCCATTATTCCTTGACTGGCCTTCGGGTGCTTTGGAAAATAGCTTGACCCCCTCCTCTCTGTGGCAGCCCCTCAAGTATTGGAAGACTGCTATCATGTCTCCCCTGGTCCTTCTCTTCCCTAGACTAGCCAGGCCCAGTTCCTGTAACCATTCTTCATATGTTTTAGTCTCTAGTCCCCTCATCATCCTGGTTGCTCTTCTCTGCACACTTTCCAGAGCCTCAACATCTTTTCTATACTGTGGTGACCAAAACTGGATGCAGTACTCTAGGTGTGGCCTTACTAAGGCTTTATAGAATGGTATTAGTACCTCCCTTGATCTTGAGTGTAACCTCTGTTAATGCAATTTAGGATCGCATTGGCTTTTTTGATTGCTGCCGCACATTGCTGGATCATATTTAACCGGTTGTCCCTCTTGCAGTCATTACTATTAAGCCTGGTTTCACCCAGTCTATATGTGTACTTTTGGTTTTCCTTACCTAAGTGTAGGACTTTACTTTTCTCTACATTGAATTTCATTGTAGGAACCGATTGTCTGAATTTTGTTCACGCGATTGTGGGGATGCGTCAAAGGTCGTAACTGTGAAAAATGGTCACAAGGAGCCTGGTTTAGCTCAACAGACAGAAGCAGTGTGTAATTTAACACCAGCTGCCTGCAATTAAAGTAAGATCGAATCCCGCCAGGCTCAAGGTTGACTCAGCCTTCCATCCTTTCTAAGGTAGGTGAAATGAGGACCCAGTTTGTGGGGGCAATAAGCTGACTTTGTATAAAATATACAAAAGTATGAAGGCTATTGCTTAACACACCGTTAGCCGCCCTGAGTCTCCGGAGAAGGGCGGCGTATAAATCAAATTTAAATTTTTTTTTAAAAAAAGTCACTTTTTTCAGTGCTGTCGTAACTTTGAATGGTCACTAAATGAACTGTTGTAAGTCGAGGACTGCCTGTAATTGAAACAGGTACACTCTGGGAGATCATCGCCACATTAACAAGACCAGGGAAAAAGTGCCTTGTCATCCGAAGATTTTGGAAGGGGGCCCAAGTAAGCTGTCTCTTTCTTATGCTGGCATGAAGGAGCCTTGTTATTCAGGCATGTTGCTGGCATGAAACCGCTGTGTTAAAATGGGCTTTAACTTGTTGAGTCCCGTGGGTTACCTTTCCTTATCTCCCTTAATGACATTTTAATTGATTTGTAAGGTATTTTAAATTCCAGTCTGGCTTGCTTTAATGGTATTATTGCTAAATGCCCTAAGGCAGCATTTCTGAGAAACAAATGGGATTACAAGAGAAATGCATGGACATGCAAAACCTTGAGAGTTGGGTGCCTATTCATGTAATGCTAAACTGAAACTGGGTGCCATGCTTGAGCCAGCTTCGTGCCTTTGCCATGTTGTTAGCCAAATTGTTTAATCTGTTTTAATCTATTTTAAATTTTGTATTTCTGTGTTTTATCTTTTGGCTGTTCACCGCCCTGAGTCCTTCGGGAGAAGGGCGGTATAGAAATTTAATAAAATAAATAAATAAATAAATAAGCCAGCCCACCTAGATGGAACAAGTGTGTCTTCAGGGCCCGACGAAAAGTCCGGAGGTCTGATATCGTGCGTATCTCAGGGGGGAGGTCATTCCAGAGGGCAGGTGGTGCCACAGAGAAGGCTCTCCCCCTGGGGGTCGCCAGCCGGCACTGCCTGGTCGACGGCACCCTGAGGAGGCCCTCTCTGTGTGAGCGAACCGGTCAGTGGGAGGCTATTGGCGGCAGAAGGCGAAGATAATGTGATTCTCGACCGCCAAAGAATTATATCAATGATTGTGAATCATCAATGCGATCACTACGACCACCATAAGGGGAGGAAGTCCCGAAGGTGCTTTTTTCAAGAGACAACTGGACTTTCTGGTTTTTCTTTGAAGACGTTGTCAACTTGCAAAGCTTTCAAGTTGCCATGAGCAGGAGGGAGGGAAAACTGATAGCGCTGATTGATTTCCCTAACTGAAGTGCATTCCATACATTCTTCCTGACTGCAATCAGAAGGAGGGTGTTGGATTTCACAGCCAGCCAAAGTGGTTAATTGGAGAATGTGATTTATGACGTGGCCAGAGAGGAGGGGAGAGACAGGGTCATAGGGGAACGTAAATCTACGTGGGATTAGTTCTAACTGCATCCGAATATTGCCGAAATGGTGCTCCTAATAAATGACTGTATTTCTTTTGAAGTTCGGCTCATGGCTCATGAATTAATTAGGACATCTTTCGGAAACTTCACAGACGTTTTCCTTCTCACCCAAGAAGCTTCTTCAGCTCTGACTGGATGGTGGGGAATGGAAGGATTTATACTCCTTGTAGACAGCTAGTCATTTGCGTCCTTTTAGCCAGTCGTTAAGGTCACCTGGAGATTTATCTGTGTCATCGGGATCATCTGAGTGGTGCAAATGGGTGTGGAGCCTTCTTAGAACTGTTGAAAGGACTGTGTTGTAGAGCGAAGATAGAGGATGTTGTATCCCTCCCCCTCTGTTGAGAGAGGGCTGTTCAATTTTGACATAGATGGCCTCTTGACCCCTCTTTCAAACCAGCAGTCTTCTCTGTCCAAAATGTGAACTTTGCTGTCTTCAAATGAGTGGCCTGTTTCTTTTAAGTGCAGATGGACTGCTGAATCTAGTCCTGATGTATTTGTTCTCCTATGCCAGGTGTCAGCAACCTGCGGCTCCGGAGCTGCATGTGGCTCTTTGAGCCCTCTGCTGTGGCTCCCTGTCGGGTGATCCCACCACTGGCTGGCCCCGCCCCTCACCCTCCCCTCCCAGTCACTCCTCGCCTGGTCTGAGAAGGTAAGGGCGACGGCGGGTGATGGAGAAGTGGCCGGGGCAGAGACAGAGAGATACAGAGAGAGGGGGAGAGACAGAGACAGAGAGAGATATAGAGAGAGAGGTGGGGAGAGAGAGAGGAGGGAGAGAGAGAGATGTCAAAAGGGTTTTGTGGTTCCCAGTGTTTTTTAACAACCAGTTCTCTGCCCTAATGACTGACCTGGGTAGGCGTGGCTTGGAGGGGTGTCATGTGACTGGTGGAAGTGAGTGATGTTGAGTTGGCCACGCCCACCCAGGTTTTGTGGCTCCCGGTGTTTTCTTTTCTGTGGGAAACGGGTCCAAATGGCTCTTTGAGTGTTTAAGGTTGCAGACCCCTGACCTATGCCATGCACTTATGAAGTGGCTGTTTTGTTTCCCCAATGTACAGATGGGACAACCATGACCTGGATGACTGAGAATCTCCACAGACATAAGGGAAGGAAGTTAGCTCCTCTTCTCACATTTTAATCACTTCTAGTTAAAACTGTTTAGCACTTTGGCTCTCTAATGCAGTGCCCCCCCCACCAACCTTTGGGGTGCCAGGGACCGATTCCATGGAGAGCCTTATTCTCTAGATAAGGTGATGTCAGTGGAAGCTCCAAGCTGCAACCTTGAAGAGTGCCATGCTGAATTTAAACATCAGAACAGCTTCCTCTTCTGATAAGCTAGATCAAGGGTTGGCAACTTAAACACTCAAAGAGCGACAAAGGTCCTAACTGGAAGCCCCCGTTCAATTCTGGAGCCGACCGGAAGTCCGGTTCCCCCACCATAGAGTCTCCTCCTAGAATGGCGTCCTTTTTCCTCTGCTAACTGGAAGTCCGGTTCCTCCACCATAGAGTCTCCTCCTAGCGTGGCATTCTTTTTCCTCTACCTGTCTTAACTGAAAGCCCTATCAATTGTGGAACCGACCGGCGACAGGGAGCCGCAGCAGAGGGATGAAAGAGCCACATGCGGCTCCAGAGCCGCGGGTTGCTGACCCCTGAGCTAGATTATTGTCCTTCCATCTACTGAGAATTATCATCCAACACATTTGGAATGCTCCATGAACCAATCCTCAGGGAACTCTGAGTCACTCCAACAGTGAGATGGGCAGCATATAAATTTAATAATAACTACATAAAACCAGCAGTGGGTTTCCAATATTCTTACTGCCGATTTGCCCTATGCGCGCGCACACGCTCGCTTCATGTACATGCGTGCCTTCCATGCATGCGCCCGGCCTCGAAAATGTGGCTAAATAGGACGTCATTATGCTACGTATATGCATACAACTACCCACAGTTGCCGCTACCAGTTTGCCTGAAGTGGTCTGAACTAGAAGAATTAGGCTCTTCTCCAGGGAGTCCTTCCTTCTCATCAGGTGGCCAAAGTATTTGAGCTTCATCTTCAGGATCTGGCCTTCTAAAGAGCCGTCAGGGTTGATCTCCTCTAGGACTGACCAGTTGGATCTCCTTGCAGTCCAAGGGACTCGCAGGAGTCTTCTCCAGCACCAGAGTTCAAAGGCCTCAATTCTTTGGCGCTCAGCCTTCCTTATGGTCCAACTTTCACAGCCATCCATTGCAACTGGGAAAACCATCGCCTTGACTATACGCACTTTTGTTCTGCTTTTTAATATGCTGTCTACCGTGTTTCCCCGAAAATAAGACCCTGTCTTATATTTTTTTTTTTGAACCCTGAAATAAGCGCTTGGCCTTATTGCCATGTGCTCAAAAGCCCGATTGGGCTTATTATCAGGGGATAATGTCTTATTTTGGGGGAACCAGGATAGAATTGCCATAGCTTTCCTCCCCAAGATCAAATGTCTTTTAATTTCCATTTTATTATTTATTTATTTATTCAATTTAAGAGATGTCATATTGGCATATTCTGGCAGAACCAGAACTGGTCAGGACTGCGTAGCATTTTGCACATTGGAAGTTCTCTATAAATACTGGCTGCATTTTCCTTCCAGCAGATAGAAGGTAAGAATGCTCACAGACAGAGCCAAACCTCAAATTCCCAATCCTGGAACCAGCAGGGCACTGAAGCCAATCAGGAAACAAAATCACTCACTTGAATATTCTATTTCTGCAAGCAATAGAACATCTAACATATAATTCAGGGTAGCCTAGGGAGAAATCAAGAAGAACATTGGCTCAAGCATTGATTCGGGACTTTTACTGTCTACACACTAATTAGAAAAATATGAGAAGTAAGCAATATTACAGTAACAAGTTGGGTTTGTTATATAAATGATTGGACAGGCACAACAGAGGCCTGGTGGGATAACAGACTAACAGAGTTAGAAGGGATCTTGGAGGTCTTCTAGTCCAACCCCCTGCTTAGGCAGGAGGTAACCCTACACCACTTCAGACAAATGGTTATCCAACATCTTCTTAAAAACCTCCAGTGTTGGAGCATTCACAACTTCCGGAGGCAAGTTGTTCCACTGATTAATTGTCCTAACTGTAAGGAAATTTCTCCTTAGTTCTAGGTTGCTTCTCTCCTTGATTAATTTCCATCCATGGCTTCCTGTCCTGCTGGAGCCATGGTGTGCAATGGTTAGAATGCAGTATTGCAGGCTAATGAAATTCAACACCAAGAGTTTAGTCCTCACCAGCTCAAGGTTGACTCAGCCTTCTGAGATCGGTAAAACAAGAACCCAGATTGTTGGAGGCAATATGCTGACTCTGTAAAACCACTTAGAGAGAGCTGTAAAGCACTATTTTTTTTTAATTTGATTTATATGCCGCCCTTCTCCGGAGACTCAGGGCGGCTTACAAAGTGCTAAGCAATAGCCTTCATCCTTTTTGTATATTTATACAAAGTCAGCTTATTGCCCCCACAAACTGGGTCCTCAATTTATCTACCTTAGAAAGGATGGAAGGCTGAGTCAACCTTGAGCCTTGGCGAGATTCGAACCTGCAGTAATTGCAGGCAGCTGGTCTTAATAACAGGGTGCTTTAGAGCACTGTAGTACCAAGGCTCTTGGTAGTACTCTTCATAGTACACTATGAAACGCTATATAAGTCTAAGTGCTATTGCTATTTCAGATGCTTTGGGAAATAAGTTGACCCCTTTGGGTAAATAGGATATTTCTCATGATGATAAGCAGAACCAGTTCAAAAGGAACACAACTGACACACTGAGAGAAGGAGTGGCACTTTATGTGCGGGGTGGAATACCATCAGTACGCTGACGACACCCAGCTGTACATCTCCACCCCAGACCACCCCAACGATGCCCTTGAAGTGATGTCCCGGTGCCTGGAGGCCGTACAGATCGACGTCCCGATATAGTCAGCTGGTGCCATCGCTGACTATTGGGGGCGAATCATTGGCCCCCACGGAGAGGTCTCGCAACTTGGGCGTCCTCCTGGATTCACGGCTGTCTTTAGAAGAGCACTTGACGGCCGTGACCGGGAGGATTTTTCATCAGGTTCGCCTGATCCGCCAGTTGCGTCCCTTTCTGGATCGGGACTCGTTACGCACCGTCACTCATGCCCTCGTCACCTCCCGTTTGGACTATTGTAACGCTCTCTACATGGGGCTCCCCTTGAGGTGCACTCAGAGGCTCCAACTGGCGCAGAGTGCGGCCGCGCGGGTGGTGATGGGAGCGACGTGGCGCTCCCATGTAACACCTCTCCTGCGCGAGCTGCACTGGCTCCCGGTGGTCTTCCAAGTGCGCTTCAAGGTTTTGGTTATCACCTTTAGAGCGCTCCATGGCTTAGGACCTGGTTATTTACGGGACCGCCTGCTACCACCAATAGCCTCCCACCGACCAGTACGCTCCCATAGAGAGGGGCTCCTCCAGGTGCCGTCGGCCAAACAATGTCGACTGGCGGCCCCCAGGGGGAGAGCCTTCTCTGTGGGGGCACCTACGATCTGGAACGAGCTCCCCCGGAGATATGGAGGATCCCGGATCTGCATACCTTCCGCCGAGCGCTTAAGACCTTTCTATTTCACGAAGCCGGCCTGACCTAAGTTTTTTCCCCTTTTTAAATGGAAATTTTAAATTTGGTTTTAAATTATTGGGGTTTTAATCTGTTCAGCCAAATTATTTAATTTCGTTTTAATCTATTTTAAATTTTGTATTTATATGTTTTATTCCATGGCTGTTCACCGCCCTGAGTCCTTCGGGAGTAGGGCGGTATACAAATTTAATAAAATAAATAAATAAAATAAAATGTTTGAAAAAAATCAAAATCAGGTCTCAACAAAAATCCAAGTGGGTAAATTTGGGGCAGTATCAAGAAAGAATGAAAGCAGCATTATTGCTGGTGCTCACCGTTGACCAACCAACCAAGGACAGCATGGGAATAATGCCATGCTTTCCAAAATCAAATTATAGATCTTTCAAAGAGCATAAAGCAGTGATCATGGGGACTTAATTACCTCAACATCTGGTGGAAGACAAACTCTGCCAAGCAAGTCCTTTCCAGGAAATTCCTGATCTGTTTTGCTAACTTTTATTTATTTATTTATTTATTTGCAAATAGAGGAAGGCATGAGATCAACTTCATGGGGAAGATTTAATAGACAGTATCAATGGAAATTTTTTAAGAAAAAGAGATTTTGAAAGCACATAGCCAATAAGGAACAAAATCTCCCAAACAGCAGAATTAGCTAACGGGCTACACAAAAAAAACTAAATGAAGATTTGAAAAGACAAGTGGGATGGTCGTAACGGGAGAGTACGTACAGGCACCTTGGATTTCTAGAGACGTTTCAGAAAAAGTAAAGCTCAGAATCAATTAAGATTAGTGACGGATGCTAGGAACAAAAAGCATCCAGCCACCTCATTCCCTGCCGTCCCTTCTTTTTTTACCCTCAATCGTTCACAGCATTAGGCTCTTCTCCAGTGAATCCTTCCTTCTCATTAGGTGGCCAAAGTATTTGAGTTTCCTCTTCAGGATCTGGCCTTCTAAAGAGCAGTCAGGGTTGATCTCCTCTAGGACTGACCGGTTTGTTCGCCTTGCAGTCCAAGGGACTCGCAGGAGTCTTCTCCAGCACCAGAGTTCAAAGGCCTCCATTCTTTGACGTTCAGCCTTCCTTATGGTCCAACTTTCACAGCCATCCATTGCAACTGGGAAAACCATAGCCTTGACTATATGCACTTTTGTTATGATGCTAGGAGCAAAAAACATGATTTCAAATATGTTCAAAACAGAAGGAAAAGGAACCGTATCCTGGATGCTCAATAAACATGCCAAGGGTAAGAGATAACAACCAACCAAACAAAAAGCAAAACAAAAAGAAGTCAACCAAAACCAAACTACTTGACATCTGTTCTGGCTTAGTCTTCTAGGAGGAGGTGACCTGTCTTCCACTGGATAATTCTGAAGAAGGGATGCAAGAAAAGAGATTCCAAATTGATAGCACTCAAGGTCAAGGCTCTTCTTACCCTAAGCAAATCCAGATCTCCAGGGCCAAATGGGATTGTATTTTAGGGCAATTAAGGAATTGTCAGATGATCTGGCCAAAGTACTCGGGGATTCTGAGAAATCCTTGGGAACAGGTGAAGTGCCAGCTAAATGGAAGAAACCTATCTTCAACAGGGGAGAAATACAGGAGTCCGGGAACTATAGTGAAATCTTGAAAACAATATAATCATTACTAGAAGTCAGAATTAGCTAACGGGCTGCACAAAAAACTAAATGAAGATTTGAAAAGACAGTGGGATGGTTGCCTAATGAGAAGGAAGGACTCACTGGAGAAGAGCCTAATCCTGGGAAAGATCGAGGGCAAAAGAAGAAGGGGACGGCAGAGAATGAGGTGGCTGGATGGAGTCACTGAAGCAGTGGGTATGAGCTTAAATGGACTCTGGGGGATGGTAGAGGACAGGAAGGCCTGGAGGAACATTGTCCATGGGGTCTCGATGGGTCGAACACAACTTCGTAACTAACAACAACGATAGATAGATAGATAGATAGATAGATAGATAGATAGATAGATAGACAGACAGACAGACAGTTCAAGGTGATCAAACCGGTCAGTCCTAGAGGAGATCAACCTGATGCTCTTTAGAAGGCCAGATCCTGAAGAGGAAACTCAAATACTTTGGCCTCCTGATGAGAAGGAAGGACTCCCTGGAGAAGAGCCTAATGCTGGGAAAGATTGAGGGCAAAAGAAGAAGGGGACGACAGAGAACGAGGGGGCTGGATGGAGTCACTGAAGATATATTCTAAGGAAGGAAAGAAGGAAGGAAGAAGGAAGGAAGGAAGGAAGGAAGGAAGGAAGGAAGGAAGGAAGGGTCAAGTCCACTACCCATTCACTCTAGGACCTTGGACAAGACACTGTGGTAGTGTGCCTTAGTTCCCCATCCTAGAGGAGATCAACCCTGACTGCTCTTGAGAAGGCCAGATCCTGAAGAGGAAACTCAAATACTTTGGCCACCTAATGAGAAGGAAGGACTCCCTGGAGAAGAGCCTAATGCTGGGAAAGATCGAGGGCAAAAGAAGAAGGGGACGGCAGAGAACGAGGTGGCTGGATGGAGTCCCTGAAGCAGTCGGCGTGAGCTTAAATGGACTCCAGAGGATGGTAGAGGACAGGAAGGCCTGGAGGAACGTTGTCCATGGGGTCGCGATGGGTCAGACACAACTTCGCAACTCACAACAACAAAAGAAGTCAATGCAGGTTTTGCAATACTAAGTTTTGTCTAATTCTTTATTTTTTTTTTGCTTTTTGGTTAAAGGCCTTAGCAGATTGTGGATACGCCATGGATGTAATATATCTTTATTTTACCAAAGGGTTTGACAAAGGCATCTTGGGACATTCTGACTTGCATACTCCTGTTCTTCCTGGACCGATATTTACAACCTGGACTGAGCTGTCATTTGTAAGATAATCTACAAACAAATTCCTCTGCCATCTGTTGACTGTTTATATCTGGATTTCCTCCTGCTTCTCTCTCCGCTGGCTGGCAATGTCTCACAACTGGTTTTGATTTTGCGATTCAGTCCAGATACATCAGCAGCTTATAAAACTTCGGAGTTACTCTCAGCAATGAAATGCGGTTGAGAGTTCAAAAACGGCACTCGTTTTTGTAAACAACGGATATTGTTAAAAATCAGGGGGATAAAGAATACCCCCATTTTAAGAAAGGGTAAAGAGTTTTTTTTTAAAAAAATATGAAGTGTGGTTTTGCATTTTCCCATGTTGTTTTAATCTCCAAAAAGTTATTAGTATTATTTTAGCAGGAGTAATATGGTTTAAAGATGTACCCTACTTCTGGAATGCATTATTATGAAGAAAAATGAATTTGGTGAGCATGAGATATAACAAAAAAACATTCTTACTATCTATTTGCATATTATTAGACAATAGGGAGAAGAGTACCATTCTGAGATTTATAGTCTTGGGTTGGTTTTATTAAAATAATGGAAACACCAATCAATACTATTCCATGTGGTCCCAATTTAAAGCTATGTCAAGACTGGTTCTCCAGCATCCCCGAATTCAAGACCCATGGTAATGATCTTAAGTTGCAGATGAATGCTAGGAAAACTACGAACAAAAAGAGATATTGGAGTGGACGTAGATATTAAGGGAGATGGTGACCTCTCCTTGGTCTTCAACCCAGTATAAATCAAATGAAAATAAAGGTTAGGGTTAGGGTAGAATAAGTAGTCATAGAAAAAAACAACGGGGAGAAAAGGCAAGGGGAGAGAAAGCTAGAGGTTATAGTCAAAATTCAGACCTAAAAATAGACGGAATAAATGAACTAACAGAAGGGTATGGGAGGCAACCCCCCCCCCCCCACAACAAAAGATTAAAAATTTGGATGAGGGCAAAAGATGTGGGATAAAAGAGAATGGAGTGGGGGGAAAGGAGCGTGAAGTAAAACGTTTTATGAAAGTATCTTAACAAAGTGTATGAATATTAGAATTATCTAACTTGGATAATTGTTTATATGTGGTGCAAGAAATAAAAATTATTTTTGAATACACAAGTACAGCCTCTTCTGTGCCTTCTTCGCAAGCATGTTAACATTCATAGTCCATGAGAGGTCCTTCGAAATATAAATGTCCGGAAATTTAAAACTATATACAGTGTTCTATTGGTACAACAGACTGATTAATAGATAGATAGATAGATTGATTGATTGATTGGTTCGATTTATATGCCGCCCTTCTGCGGAGACAGGGCGGCTTACAATGTGTTAAGCAATAACCTTCATACTTTTGTATATACCTGCTTAGTAGGGCTTTCGCCCCCCCCCCCAAAGCGGTGTTCTTTTTTTATACAAATCAGTTTATTGCCCCCACAATCTGGGTCCTCATTTTACCTACTTCGGAAGGATGAAAGGCTGAGTCAACCTTGAGCCTGGTGAGATTTGAACTCGCAGTAATTGCAGGCAGCTGGCAGCAAAGTGCTAATTAATAGCATTTTAGTCTGCTGCGCCACCAAGGCTCCTCTTCAGGGTGGATTTGATTTAAATCGAGTTGATTTAAATCACTATTTAAATCATGATTTAAATCATTAGTAAAAAAGGCTTGATTTAAATCAACTCGATTTAAATCATAATTTTTAAAGAGCAACTGTCATCTCTGCTACTCCTTTGACCCGCTGTTGACTCACCGATAGTCCCAGTGTTGCAGAATATACAGCCTCCTGCTACATAACTAAGATCCATTTCATGCTGAATAAACCAAATTATTTATGTATCTTAAATAGAAAAACTATCTTACGATAGATTTTTACCCCAAAAGTTTTTTATTAAAATAAATTCGATAAAAATCAAAAAAATCCAATTTAAATTAAAAAAAATCCAATTTAAATAAAAAAAAAATCTGTTGGTTTTTTTTAAAAAAAAAAATCATTGATTTTTATCCATCCTGCTCCTCTTGGTGATAATTTCTATCCCACCATTATTTTGGGTCAGTTCAAAAACAGCATCTACACTTAATGCTCCCACTGCCTATTTTCCCCCACAACAACCACTGTGGTACATGGTAGGATTGGCCCAAAGTCACCCAGCTGGCTTCAGTACCCAAGGAAGGACTAGAACTCACAGTCTCCTGTTTTCTAGTCCTCCACCTTAGCCACTGCACCAAATGATGGTAGATTATGCTTCACTGTAGTTTCTGTAGTCATAAAATGATTAGAGAAGTGATGGCGAAACCTTTAGGCACAGAGTGCCCGAACCAGAAGGCGTACATGTGGGCACACCAGACCTCTGGAAACTCGATGACCAACTGGCTGGCACGCATGTGGGTGTCAGAAACACCGATGACCAGCTGGCTGAGCTGGGACGACGGCGCGCGTGCCCACAGAGAGGGTTCTGCTTGCCACCTCTGGCATGTGTGCCATAGGTTCACCATCACGGGATTAGAGCATCAGGAAGACAGAAGAAATCCTGAGGTCCCTTCCTGCCCTATGATTCTATACTCATCACACTTCCTACGGTTTAGATGTCAAGAGAGCATAGGCCCTTGCATAAGGTGGACAATCTTCCTGCAGCTCATCCCAGGGTGGCTCTAGGTTTGTTTCAGCTTCCCTGACCCTGGTGAGCTCCGGCAATATCATCCCTCAATTAGGAAACTTGCTCACTGAATTCTTGAATTCTATGTACACCGAGAGCGTATGCGCCAAAGACAAATTCCTTGTGTGTCCAATCACACTTGGCCAATAAAGAATTCTATTCTATTCTATTCTATTCTATTCTATTCTATTCTATTCTATTCTATTCTATTCTATTCTATTCTATTCTATTCTACTCTACTCTACTCTACTCTACTCTACTCTACTCTACTCCCTAACATTATATTCAACTGGAGTAACTTCTGTAAACCAGAGTCCCCCAACCTTTACGGCTTTGCGGCAGTGGTGAAATCCGGCCGGATCTATCTGGCTCGTGCGAACCGGTAGCTCCGGTGGCGGGAGGCTCCACCCACCCGCCGGGACATCATTACATCTCGTTTTTTTACCCTCTGCGCATGCGCAGAAGAGGCGCGCGTGCTCACACTCCCGAACCAGTAACGAAGATAAGTGCATTTCACCGCTGCTTTGCGGACTAGCACGGGGGATGGTGGGGGTGTAAACAGAGGAGGCATATCAGTGTGCAGCTCCATTTGCCCGCCGTTCACACAAATGGAGTGCATGTGCTCGCCCACTGTTCACATGAGGGTGAGGATGCGTAAATGTGCACGCTCGTCTGCTACTTCCATGGGCCAGTTCCGAAAGGCTCAACACCTAGTAGTGAGCTACGGCCCCCCGAGGATTGGGGACCCCCCCCCCCGATTTAAACTATGACTTAGTTTGATCTGAATGAGATCACTGCAAATCGGTTACTCTGTGCACCTCACCTCCCAGAGATGCTGTGAAGATGAATGGACAATACCTTACACGTCGCCTTTAATTTTCTAAAGGAATGGCAGAAAATAAATAAATGTAATAAATGAACAAAGTGTTCCTTATCTGAAGCGGCATGAGTGGGACATACCTGGCTACTTTTAAAACTTTAAAGACAACAATTTCACTCAATTATGCCTTTGAAGAAGTAGATAATGCTAACACGAGTTTGAAGAACCTGTTTGTATCCTACATACCGGGAAGTTGGTTCTGCACATTTCTGCCTGTATATAATAATGACACCCATTCTAATCTTGGAATGTAAGCAGAGACCCATTGACCTAAGGAAAAACGAAATATCCTTTTTATGTGCCTTTTCACAAACTTACATTTTTAATGAATCCTACAGAGTGAACAAGATAAAACACCCAAGAGCACTTGCAGTAGTGGCCAAAATTGTGGAAACCTTTTGGGGAAAGTGTATTTTTCTAAAACTAGCTAATAACACCACTTTTTTTTTTTTTTTTTTTTTTTGGGAGTAGTACTGTAAAATTATATATTAGTGGAAAAATAATTTAATCAAGAATGTAATGCAATAACTTTTAGGAAAGATTTGCTATTAGAATAGCAGTTACAGTATAAAGAAGAAAAGGGAAACGTGTAGAAAAAACGAGAGATACAAAAAGCCTGGATAGCTCAACAGACTAAGCACTGTAATTTAACACCAGCTGTCTGTAATTAAAGTAAGATCGAATCTCGCCAGGCTCAAGGTTGATTCAGCCTTCCATCCTTTCTAAGGTAGGTAAATTGAGGGCCCAGTTTGTGGAGGCAATAAGCTGACTTTGTATAAAAAAATATACAAAAGGATGAAGGCCATTGCTTAACGCATTGTAAGCCGCCCTGAGTCTCCGGAGAAGGGCGGCATATAAATCAAATTTTTTTAAAAAAAGATCACCATAGAAAAAAACAAGATATACAAAAATGATCACCACATCAGTTAATACTTCGTTGGGTAACCTTTAGCATGAATGACGGCCTTACAACGTCTTCCCATGGAGCGAACCTAGTTTTTTAGTTCTGCAGCTGTTATCATGTGAAACCAAGATTGAATGACGGCTTCTATTAATTGGGTTTTATTGCTGGGTCGCTTCTGACTAACAAAGTTTCTTGAGTCGGCTCCATAGATTTTCAATTCGAAAAAATTGACCAGTTCGCTCCCATAGAGGGGGACTCCTCAGGGTGCCGTCGGCCAAACAATGTTGACTGACGGCCCCCAGGGGGAGAGCCTTTTCTGTGGGGGCACCTGCCATCTGGAACGGGCTTCCCCCGGAGTTACGAAACATCCAAGACTTACGCATATTCCGCCATGCCCTGAAAACATTTCTATTCCAACAAGCTGGTCTGGCCTCACTCTCCCTTTTTAATTTGGCTTTTAAACTGGCTTTTAAATTGGGTTTTAAACCTCTTTAGATAAATTTGGATGTTCTTAATCTTTGAGCCTAAATTACTTAATCTGTTTCTTAATAGTTTTTAACTTCTATATGTATTTGTATTTATTATGGCTGTTCACCGCCCTGAGTCCTTCGGGAGTAGGGCGGTATACAAATATGAAAAATAAAATAAAAATAAATAAAAATAATTGGGTTAAGAAGGTCTGGACTATTCCCAGGCCATTCCAGCAGTGGAATAGGATTATCTTGAAACTCCAAAAAAAAAAAAAAAAAAAAAAAGTGAGGTTATTAGCCATCAAACCTCAAAAATACACTCTTCCCAAAAGGCTTCCACAATTTTGGCCACTACTGTAGGTATTGTAGGACAGTGGTCCCCCATCTTTCCAGTTTGGGAGCCCAGCCCAGCGCAGGGTACGGGCTATGAGTGACAAGTATGCGTTCGCAGAGCTTCAATTGTGGGAGCAGCATACAAGTGCCCTCCACTTGTGCAAATGGAGCTTTTGTCTCCTACAACAGGGGTCCCCAACCCCTACTGGGCTGCGGCCTGTTCAAACCTGGGCCATGGGAGAAATGGCCACGCATGTGCATGGGAAGCTCCACTCATGGGAACAGCCGACACTTACGCTCCCCCACGAAGCACCTTCTGCTTGCGCAAGTAAAGGTTCATACGTACACGCAAGTGCCCTCCGCGAGCGCAAATGGAGATTCGCGCACATGTGCTTGTCCATTTCTCCCGTGACTCGGTTTCAAACAGGCCACGGTCCGGTAGTGGGCCGCGGCCCCGAGGTTTGGGACCCCTGTTGTAGGAGACAGATGGATTTCCAACAAAGTAGCTGCAGCATTTTGCACCAGCGGCAACTTCTAGAATCAACCTTCATGATAGAAAACGTTCTCACTTGAAACCAAGGAAGGAAAATTAATCCCAAAAATTTATAAATATTTATTAGAATTCGACTTAGCAGAAGAACTAACGGACAAATGATAGCATGGGCAAGAAACATTGGACGTAACATACAGTTAGAAGAATGGGAAAGGGCATGGGAAACCAATAATAGCGTGATGAAATCAGTAGCATATAAGGAGAATCAGTACAAAATGTGATATAGGTGGTATCTGGCCCCTTCGAGGTTAGTGAAGATATATCCGAACCTGAATCCAGCATGCTGGAAGTGTAAACAAGCCTAGGGTACTTTCTTTCATGTCTGGTGGCTTTGCCCAAAAATTAAGGAATATTGGAGGAAAATAAAAATTTGGATATCAGAAATAACAGCGGAAGAAATAGAATTAGAACCAGAATTTTTTTTTTATTAGGTATGATTAAAGAAAATATTAGAAAAGAAATAAAATACTTAACATTACATATAATTACGGTGGCCAGATTGGCATTAGCACAATTTTGGAAAACAGATCGAGTGCCAACAGATCAGCAAGTAATTCAAAAAGTATATATATGTGCAGACATGGATAAATTAACACTGAAACTAAAAGATAAGGAAGACTCAAAATTTTTTAAGGTATGGAACAGATGGCATGAGTGGATAAACTGAAAGAAAAGAGGGTAAAGGTAAAATTGAGTAAGAAATTAAAACCAACAAATAGGCACCGTCATTAAGATAAAAGAGGTAATAAGTCACTGTCTATCAGAGTGGTTTTGATTTAAATCGAGTCGATTTAAATCATGATTTAAATCACTAGTAAAAAGGCTTGATTTAAATCAACTCGATTCAAATCATAGTTTTTAAAGAGCAACTGTCATCTCTGCTACTCCTTTGACCCGCTGTTGACTCACCGATCGTCCCAGTGTTGCAGAATATACAGCCTCCTGCTACATAACTAAGCTCCATTTCATGCTGAATAAACTAAATTATTTATGTATCTTAAATAGAAAACTATCTTACGATAGATTTTTACCCCAAAAGATTTTTATTAAAATAAATTCGATAAAAATAAAAAAAAAATCCGATTTAAATCAAAAAAATCCGATTTAAATAAAAAAAATCCGTTTTTTTTATTTTTTTTTAAAAAAAATCATTGATTTTTTATCCACCCTGCTGTCTATATACACATATATACAAATTTATAGATATTTAGTTTGTATGTTGTGATTTGTATTGTTTTATGTAATTTTAAGGTCATGGATACTTTGTATAGTTTTTAATTCTTTTTAAATTCAATCAAGTTTGTTTTTTAAAACCAAAAAAAGAAAAAAGAAAGAAAAAAGAAAAGAAAACATTCTTATTTATTGCATCATGCTGTGGCATGTCTGCCTGACAGCCGTGGATAGAAAACATTACAGAAGGTGGTGAGCACAGCCCAAAGTATCGTGGGCTGCCCCCTGATACCACCAGATGAGATCGCTAGGGCTCGCTGCCTTAGAAGAGTGAGGAAAATCCTCAAGGACGACTCTCACCCTGGTCATCACTTCTTTACCTTCCTACCATCGGGAAGAAGATATAGAAGCACAGCCAGCCACACAAACAGGCTGAAGGACAGTTTTTATCTGTGGGCTATCAGACTCCTGAATGTAAAATAACATCATAACTAAGTAGTATGACGGTCTGCAGGGCTGGCGCAATGTGTAACATGTTCACACTGCTGCAATAGGACTGGGTGTTTTGTTAATACCCTGTTTCCAGTGGCGGGATTCAAATAATTTAACAACCGGTTCTCTGCCCTAATGATTTCTTCCAACAACCAGTTTGCCAAACTGCTCAGAAAGTTAACAGCCGGTTCTCCCGAAGTGGTGCGAACCGGCTGAATCCCACCACTGCCTGTTTCCCCAAAAATAAGACATCCCCTGATAATAAGCCCAATCGGGCTTTTGAGCACATGTGCTAAAGTAAGCCTTCCCCAAAAAATAAGCCCTCCCCAAAAATATTTAACCACAGAGCTGGAAATCAGGTAAGACGGCAAGAGGAGCCCCATCTTGCTCCATGCGCCCCAAAATAATAAGACCTCCCCGAAAATAAGGCCAAGCGCTTATTTCGGGGTTCAAAAAAATATAAGACAGGGTCTTATTTTTGGGGAAACACAGTATATGATTTATTGGGTTAGGGATTTCGTGCCTTCGCTGTGAGTTGTATTGTGTTGTGGGGTGTGTGTGTGTGTGCAATCTCATTGTACATAAGTTGTGCAGTGACAATAAAGGTTATTATTATAACCTCTGGGATAGTCCCGTGTACAACATATGGTAACCATCTAGTAAGGCCACACTTGGAATATTGTACTCAGTTTTGGTCGCCACAATGTAAAAAAAATGTGGAGACTCTAGAAAGAGAAGAGAAGAGCAGCAAAGAGGATGAGGGGACTGGAGGCTAAAACATTTGAAGAACGGTTGCAGGAACTGGGTATGTCTAGTTTAATGAAAAGAAGGACTAGGGGAGACATGATAGCAGTCTTCCAATATCTCAGGGGCTTCCCCAAAGAAGAGGGAGTCAAGCTATTCTTCAAAGCACCTGAGGGCAGGACAAGAAGCAATGGGTGGAAACTAACCAAGGAGAGAAGCAACTTAGAACTAAGGAGGAATTTCCTGACAGTGAGAACAATGAATCAGTGGAACAACTTGCCTCCAGAAGCTGTGAATGCTCCAACACTGGAAGTTTTTAAGAAGATGTTGGATAACCGTTTGTCTGAAGTGGTGTAGGATTTCCTGCCTGGGCAGGGGGTTGGACTAGAAGACCTCCAAGGTCCCTTCCAACTCTGTTCTTCTATTCTAGTCTTGGATCCCTTCCAACCATGTTATCCTCGCAAGGGCTGGCCACAGTTAGAAAATGGCCATCCATCCCACAGCAAGCTTTGAATTCAGGAGAGGTGATCCAAGCAAGACTCGCAATGAAACAATGACTTCTTCAGAAGGAAGCTGATCTGTATCCAAAGTGAGACCCTGAAGAAGGGAATTCCGGCACTTCTGACTTGTCAACACTTACTTTCATAATTTGAACGGTGTTTATTTTTTATTTTTTTTACTTTATAACCCAATTCTATGATTTCTGCTAGAACTGTAACTCTGTAATCTCTTGCCAGAATTGCAATTCGCATCTATCAGGCTTCTCTTCAGACGGGGGGGGGGGGGGGGGTGTAGCAGATAATATTGCCAAGTTATTTCAATATCTAATAATGTACGTTCCTCTCATAGAGAGGGACTCCTCCGGGTGCCGTCAGCCAAGCAGTGTCGACTGGCGGCCCCCAGGGGGAGAGCCTTCTCTGTGGGGGCACCTACTATCTGGAATGAGCTCCCCCCCGGAGATACGGAGGATCCCGGATCTGCGCACCTTCCGCCGTGCTCTCAAGACTTTTTTATTCCATCAAGCGGGCTTGGCCTAATCTCTTCCCTTTTTTAAATATGTAAATTTTAATCTGTTTTTAAATTATTGGGGTGTTTTAACCTGTCTGGGCCAAAATGATTTAATTTGATTTTATCTGGCTTTTAAATTTTTTGTATCTATGTATTTTATTGTTTGGCTGTTCACCGCCCTGAGTCCTTTGGGAGTAGGGCGGTATACAAATCAAATAAACTAAACTAAACTAAACTACGTTCCGTTGGTAACGTTCTCACACATCGTAAAAGCACGGCTTACCTTACCACACAAAAGAATTGTGGGCAACAGAACAGCACAGAAAGAGAAAGAGCCTTGGTAGTACAATGGTCTAAAGCACCCTGTTATTAAGACCAGCTGCCTGCAATGACTGCAGGCTCGAATCTCACCAGGCTCAAGGTTGACTCAGCCTTCCATCCTTTCTAAGGTAGGTAAATTGAGGACCCAGTTTGTGGGGGCAATAAGCTGACTTTGTATAAAAAATATACAAAAGGATGAAGGCTATTGCTTAACGCATTGTAAGCCGCCCTGAGTCTCCGGAGAAGGACGGCATATAAATCAAATTAAAAAAAACAAAACAAAAAAAAAAGCACAAAGCACCCACGTTCTCGCTTTGGCCACGCTCTGGCTTAGAATATGTGGGCAGACAGAGAGTTACTTAACCGGTGAACCTTAGATCAGCGGTCACCAACTGGTGGTCTGCGAGAAAATTTTGGTGTCCGCAGAAAAATTATTTGCATTTTTTTTGTATTGCACTAAATCAGGGGTCCTCAAACTACGCCCCCTGGGACGGATATGTGCAATGAATGTTTGTGTTGCTGCAGAGAGTCTCCGCCTTCGGGGTCTTTTTGTGTGAGTCGGAGGCGGGCAGAAATTCCGATTTTGGGTTTGCTTCGGCCTCCTGGTGTGGGGCTTTGGGCAAAGGCTGGAGGGAAGTGCCACTGGTGGCAAGGAGCTGGAGGGCCTTGTTCCAGTGGGACTGCCTCATAGCCTGGAATTGGCTGACCATCTCAGCCCGTTGAGCCTCCAGGCGCCGGTAGCTGGCCTTGCACTCGCGCAAGTCTTCCCTCTGCTTGGAAAGCCTATGCTCCTAGTCCTCAGTGAGATGCTTCTTCTGAGCCTCCTTCTCGGCCAGATCCAATTTGAACTGAGGCAGCTGTCTCAGCAAGAATCTCAACATGGTTCTCCCCATGTGGTATTTACTGCTATAAAATGAAGTTCCTTCTTTTATAAAAAGTCATTTGTGGGAAAGAAATAATGAAGCCACTTTCCCATATCATGGAGTGATAAGAAGAAATATATTGAGGGCAGATACGTATTTTACTGCATCTGCTTTTCTCCATTATTCATCACCTAAGGTTTGAGAGAAAGAGTGAGGGGATATAGGTAACAAGCCTTCTCCCCTAACAATACAGCTCTAAGTTCAGAAGGGAGGGAGAGAGGGAGGAAGGGAGGGAGGAAGAAGAAGGGGGGAGGGAGAAGGAAGCAGAAGGGGAGAAGGAAGGAAGGAAGAAGGGGAAGGAAGGGAGGGAGGGAGGAAAGAAGGGAGAGAGGGAAGAATGGAGGAAGGGAGGACGGAAAGAATGAAAGAGGAAAAGAAGGTAGGGGAAGGGGCGAGGGGGAAGGAAGGAAGGGGCAAAGGAGAAGAAGGAAGGAAGGAAGGATGGAAAGAAGGAAGGGGAAGGGGAAGGGGCGAGAGGAAAGCAAAGAAGGGGCAAAGGAGAAGAAGGAAGGAAGGAAGGAAGGATGGAAAGAAGAAAAGAAGGAAGGGGAAGGGGCGAGGAGGAAGGAAGGAAGGGGCAAAGGAGAAGAAGGAAGGAAGGAAGGAAGGAAGGATGGAAAGAAGAAAAGAAGGAAGGGGGAGGGGAAGGGGCGAGAGGGAAGGAAAGAAGGGGCAAAGGAGAAGAAGGAAGGAAGGAAGGAAGGAAGGGTGGAAAGAAGAAAAGAAGGAAGGGGAAAGGGCGAGGAGGAAGGAAGGGGCAAAGGAGAATAAGGAAGGAAGGAAGAAAGGAAAGAAGGAAATAAAGAATTAAAGAGGAAAAGAAGAAAGGGGAAGGGGTGAGGGGGAAGGAAGGAAGGGGCAAAGGAGAAGAAGGAAGGAAGGAAGGAAGGAAGGAAAGAAGGAAATAAAGAATTAAAGAAGAAAAGAAGAAAGGGGAAGGGGCGAGAGGGAAGGAAGAAAGGTGCAAAGGAGAAGAAGGAAAGAAGGAAGGAAGGAAGGAAGGATGGATGGAAAGAAGAAAAGAAGAAAGGGGAAGGGGCGAGAGGGAAGGAAGAAAGGTGCAAAGGAGAAGAAGGAAAGAAGGAAGGAAGGAAGGATGGATGGAAAGAAGAAAAGAAGGAAGGGGAAGGGGAAGGGGCGAGGGGGAAGGAAGGGGAAGGGGCGAGGGGGAAGGAAGGAAGGGGCAAAGGAGAATAAGGAAGGAAGAAAGGAAGGAAGGAAAGAAGGAAATAAAGAATTAAAGAGAAAAGAAGAAAGGGGAAGGGGTGAGGAGGAAGGAAGGAAGCAAAGGAGAAGAAGGAAGGAAAGTATGAAAGAGGGAGGGAGGGAGGGAGGGAGGGAAGGAAGGAAGGAAGGAAGGAAGGAAGGAAGGAAGGAAGGAAGGAAGGAAGGAAGGGCTTTCAAGATTGCATGTTGGAAACTAGTTAAACAGCAAAGAGTTAGGCTGAGACCCAGATAAGACGTAAGCGATTGGAAAACTGGTATGAAGATATCAAGTCTCCCTTTCTTCTTTATTGGGATTGCAAATAAGGTTAGTGTGTCTCGGGAAGCCTGCAGAGATAATCGGCCCACCACCCACCACCCACTGCGCCTGATAACCAGCTCAATTATCTGCTATCCCTTCCTCTCCTCACTTTCCCTTTGCTGACCCGAGGAGATGACGTTCTACTTGTCATTGCACAATCGCTGCAGGCTGGACTTGTTATCCATTTGTCATGCAGAAAGCACTGTGCAAATGCCATCACCTTTATCCCCCACCCACCCACCCCCCACTTCATTTATCATGTGCCAATCAAATAGGTAATTATCTGGCAGCGATGATTAAGACTTGCTTCTGGGGAAAACCCTTCGTCTTCATTCTAGATTTGGACAGCTAGTAATTTTATCAGGGGAGATAAAAGGAATGCTCCCTCCTTCGCTTAGCAGATCCATCTGATTTAGCTTCAAAAGTGAGGAGTCATCCCTTTGGGGCCTTCTGGGAATTCAGAGAACTGGTCCGGGGAAGCCCCAAATGACAACATGATAAGGAAGCCAATTGGATCAGAACAAGATGCCGGAGGTAATCCATTTTTCCACAGCTAAAGCTACGCGAGGATGTAAAATAAAAGTAAGGTTGCACATTTAGGCAAGAAAAAGCAAATGCAACGGGTATAGTATATGCAGTATCTTGCTCAACAGTGGTGACTATGAGAGGGAGTCCTACTGGACAATCACTTAAATATGAGTCAACTGTGTGTTGCAGCTGCCAAAAAAGCCAACACAGTTCTAGGCTGCATAAACCAAGGATCTCCAATCTTGGCAACTTTAAGCCTGGAGGACTTCAACTCCCAGAATTCCCCAGCTAGCGAAGCTGGGGAATTCTGGGAGTTGAAGTCCTCCAGGCTTAAAGTTGCCAAGATTGGAGACCCCTGGCATAAACATAGGGATAGAATCAAGATGACGTGAAATGCTAATACCACTTTATAAGGCCTTGGTAAGGCCACAGTTGGAATCCTGCATCCTGTTTTGGTCCTCACGATGTAAAAAAAAAAAGATGTGGAGACTCTAGAAAGAGTGCAGAGAAGAGCAACCAAGAGGATTAGGGGACTGGAGGCTGAAACATATGAAGAACGGTTGCAGGAACTGAGTATGTCTAATTTGATGAAAAGAAGGACCAGGGGAGACATGATAGCAGTCTTCCGATATCTCAGGGGCTGCCCCAAAGAAGAGGGAGTCAAGCTGTTCTCCAAAGCACCCGAGGGCAGGACAAGAAACAACAGGTGGAAACTAATCAAGGAGAGAAGCAATTTAGAACTAAGGAGAAATTTTCCTGACAGTTAGAACAATTCATCAGTGAAACAACTTGCCTCCAGAACTTGCATCAGTGGTGGAATCCAATTTTTCTTTACTACCGGTTCTGTGGGCTGTGGATTGGTGGGCGTAGCAGGAGAAGGATACTGCAAAATCTCCATTCTCACTCCATTCCAGGGGAAGGTTAATGCAAAATTCCCATTCCCTCCCCATTCCTGGGGGAAGGAGGTTACAAATTCAAAGCCTTGGGTGGTGCAGCGGACTAAAGTGCTGTTAAGTAGCACCAGCTGCCTGCAATGACTGCGAGGTCAAATCTCAGCAGGCTCAAGGTTGACTCAGCCTTCCATCCTTCCGAGGTAGGTAAAATGAGGACCCGGATTGTGGGGGCAATAAGCTGACTTTGTATAAAAAAGAACACCGCTTAGAGGGGGCCGAAAGCCCTACTAAGCAGGTATATACAAAAGTATGAAGGCTATTGTTTAATGCATTGGAAGCCGCCCTGAGTCTCCGGAGAAGGGCGGCATATAAATCGAACCAATCAATCAATCAATCAATCAATCAATCAATAAATTCCTTCCAGAGGTAATATTTCCCGGTTCTCTGAACTGCTCAAAATTTCCGCTACCGGTTCGCCAGAACCTGTCAGAACCTGCTGGATTTCACCCCTGGGGGGCGCATGTAGGGCATCCATGCAAATACACCGGGCAAAAGGCGCACATGCATTGCATTTGGAGGGTTCGGGGGCATGCATGACCATTTGCACACGCGTGCTTTGGGCACTCGGTCCGGTAAAGGTTAGCCATCACTGGTATAGAGTTTCCTGTCTGAGCAGGGGGTTGGACTAGAAGACCTCCAAGGTCCCTTCCAACTCTGTTATCCTATTATTGTTTTGTTTTAAAAAGAAGGATGAGTCTCTTTTTATTGAACTTCATTACCCATTATGCAACATGGCATCACTATTCCAGCACTGCTAATAATTGCTTCTCACCAGATTGGAATCCAGACACTTCAGCAAATATGTGTTCAAGTAGAAGGGGAAAAAAAAAATTCATTCCGATGGCCTGACTGTCTAAAACAGCATTTCTCAACTTTGGCGACTTTAAAACTCTGTGTGGACTTTAAGACTCTGTGGAGCCTTGGTAGTACAGTGGTCTAAAGCACCCTGTCATTAAGACCAGCTGCCTGCAATTACTGCAGGTTTGAATCTCCCCAGGCTCAAGGTTGACTCAGCCTTCCATCCTTTCTAAGGTAGGTGAAATGAGGACCCGGTTTGTGGGGGCAATAAGCTGACTTTGTATAAATATACAAAAGTATGAAGGCTATTGCTTAACATTGTAAGCCATCCTGAGTCTCCGGAGAAGGGTGGCATATAAATCAAATTAAAAAATAAAATAAAAATTCCCTAGGCAGCCCCCGGGGAATTGGTCTACTCTACAAGCATGGGTCAAGCAGTTTAAGCAGGAATAAAACTGTCTTAAACGCTTTTGTGGTTTACATAATTTAGAAAACTCAGTTCTCCTCTGACTCTTCCCAGAATATCACGGCGGAGGGAAAATCACACTTCCCAAAGGAATGCTTTGAGTACCGTCAAATTTGCATACGTGAGCTCATTTCTATGTAAATGTACAGTAGCTCCCTGACTGACTAAAGAGCCGTAAATCAGGATATTAATGAACTACACAAATGAGGATTTCTGAATGCTTTTTGATAAGATATTGTTTTTCACTCTAGGGAATAAACAACCCTATTTCATTTAAATGCGGCGTCTTTGGGCAAGTTAACCGTTGCCGTCATCGGGAGAATCTGTACAACTTGCTGCCCTGCATATTATAGGAATATTTGCTGGAATATTTTTTTTTAAAAAATGTCCATTTAAGGTTATCACTGGATGTCTCTCCAGTACCCCAACTTATTTCCATAAAAACCTGCTAAGATTTCACTGACATTTGCTTAAAACTTTACTGCATACTGTTTTAAAAAGCTTGCACTATTATTTATTTATTTATTTATTTATTTATTTATTTATATTTCTATGCCGCCCACTCTCCGAGGACTCTGGGCGGCTTATACCAAAGACAGTATACTAAATAGCATATTGCCCCCCAACAATCTGGGTCCTCATTTTACCCACCTCGGAAGGATGGAAGGCTGAGTCAACCTTGAGCCGGTGAGATTTGATCCGCTGATCTGCTGAACTAGCAGTCAGCTGAAGTAGCTGCAGTACTGCACTCTAACCACTGCGCCACCTCGGCTCTTATTCAGTGTTAGAAACCCATAACCCATAACAGTAGCTCGCCTGATTAAAATTAACAGAACAGAATAACAAGAGTTGGAAGGGACCTGGAGCTCTTCTAGTCCAACCCCCTGCTCAAACAGAATACCCTCTAACATTTCAGACAAATGGTTATCCAATCTCTTCTTAAAAACTTCCAGAGTTGGAGCATTCACAGCTTCTGGAGGCCAGTTGTTCCACTGATTCATTGTTCTCACTGTCAGGAAATTTCTCCTCAGTTCTAGGTTGCTTCTCTCCTTGATTAGTTTCCACCCATTGCTTCTTGTTCTACCCTCAGGTGCTTTGGAGAATAGCTTCACTCCCTCTTCTTTGGGGCAGCCCCTCAGATATAGGAACACATCTATCATCTCTCCCCTACTCCTTCTTTTCATTAGACTAGACATACCCAGTTCCTGCAACCGTTCTTCATATGTTTTATCCTCCAGTCTCCTAATCATCTTTGTTGCTCTTCTCTGCACTCTTTCTAGAGTCTCAACCAGTGGTGGTTGCTCCCGGTTCGGACCAGTTCGCAAGAACTGGTAGTAAAACCGTTGGGAGGCTCCACCCACCGACCCCGATGTCCACCCATCAACCCCGAGCTTCCCCCGGAGATACGGAGGATCCTGGATCTGCGTACCTTCCGTTGTGCGCTCAAGACTTTCTTATTTCATCAAGCTGGCCTGACCTAAGTCTTTCCCCTTTTTAAATGGAAATTTTAAATTTGGTTTTAAATTATTGGGGTTTTAAATTTGTTCAGCCAAATTATTTAATTCGTTTTATTTTATTTTAAATTTTGTATTTAAATGTTTTATTCTATGGCTGTTCACCGCCCTGAATCCTTCGGGTGTAGGGCGGTATACAAATTCAATAAAATAAATAAATAAATAAATAAATAAAATAAATCAGCGCACAGCCTCGTTGCAAACCAGTAGTAAAAATAAGTAGAACCCACCCCTGGCCTCAACATGCCTGTCATAATACACTTAGCCTTTGGAAACTTCAGCCCTGCTCTGGAAGGAAACAGGCTTCTCGTTCACACTGGATGCTGTCTTCCCATGAGGATGTTCCTAAGAAATGTCACTGGCCCAGTTTACACAAGTCAAAATCCTGATTTCGGATCCTTCGAATCAGCAATTTGGCTTTAAAAGATTTGGAAATCGCTTCTGGATTTGTGCTTGTGATGGGGGAAAAAAACATGAAACTTTGATTTCGCTGATTAGATAGGTTTGTTGTTATAGAAAGGCTACTCTATAAAGGTAAAGGTAAAGGTTCCTCTCACACATATGTGCTAGTCATTCTCGACTCTAGGGGCAGTGCTCATCTCCGTTTCAAAGCCGAAGAGCCAGCGCTGTCCGAAGACGTCTCCGTGGTCATGTGGCCAGCATGACTCAACGCCAAAGGCGCACGGAACGCTGTTACCTTCCCACCAAAGGTGGTCCCTATTTTTCTACTTGCCTTTTTTACGTGCTTTCAAACTGCGAGGTTGGCAGAAGCTGGGGCAAGTCACGGGAGCTCACCCCGTTACGCGGCACTAGGGATTCGAACCGCTGAACTGCCAACAAGTTCAATCGACAACCTCCGCCACTTAGCCACTGAGCCACCGCGTCCCTCTCTTAGTCTATATTATTATGTAAAAGTAAAACCTTGAGGCTGTAAGGTTATTATCTTCCACTGTGCTAAAGAGAATCAGAGGTCAATGCTTTTTCCCCCTTTTCTCCTTCTATCCCCCACTTTCTCCTTTCCCCCTTTTCCTCCCCCAGTTTCCCCACTGTTTTCATTTTCTGTGTATTTTATATTCTGATCGATTAATAAAAAATGTTAAACACCAAAAGAAAGAACAGGAGTTGGAAGTCCTATTCCATACAACGCTCTTAAGGAGTTTCAGACCTAGAAACGAACAAACCCATATTGTTTTTAACAACTGGGGCTAGAAATTTCATAGGAGATAAAAGCCAGAGAGGTTGTTATTAAAGATTAAGTTCTAACTGAAGGTTGCATGACACCTAAATTGTTGTAAATTCTCAGACTGCAATCTTAAGCACGCATAAATGGGAGTAGCCACCAAAGATGACTAGGAATTCATGTGGCCTGCAGGCAGAATATTATGAGCTTCAGTTCAGCATAGAAATGAAATATAGAAAATAACCTTTTTCTCAAAGGGAATGTCTTCAAATTACAGGTAACTCCTCAATTTACGACCACAATTGAGCCCCAAATTTCTGTTGCTAAGCGAGACACTTGTTAAGTGGGTTTTGCCTCCCCGTTTTATAAACTTTCTTGACACAGATGTTCAGTGAATCACTGCAAGTCGTGAAGTCAGCAACCCGGTTGTTAAGTGAATCTGCCCTTCCCCATTGACTTTGCAAGTCAGAAAGTCACAAAGGACCCCAGGACACTACAACCGTCATAAATATGACCCAGTTGCTAAGCATCTGAACTTTTATCACATGACCATGGGGGTGCTGCAAAGGTCCTAAAGCAGAAGTCTCCAACCTTGGCAACTTTAAGACTTGTGGACTTCAACTCCCAGAATTCTGGGAGTTGAAGTTCACAAGTCTTAAAAGTTGCCAAGGTTGGAGACCCCTGGCCTGGATAAGTCCCTGCAGTTTTCTGGGCATGGTTTCACAAGAAGTTTGCCATTGCCTCCTTCCTAGGGTTGAGAGAAGGTGACTGGCCCAAGGTCTCTCAGCTGGCTTTATGCTCAAAGGCAGGACTAGAACTCACGGGTCTCCTGGTTTCTAGTTTCATGCCTTAACTAACCACTATACCAGACTGCCTCTAATGCTGCTTAGATACATTTTTTTAAAAAAAGGCTTTCCAAGACCACCTTAGAATGCATTCATAAACTCACTGCATTTCAGTATTTTTTCCCCCTCAGGAGAAATTTAATTTATTTAATATTTTTAAATTTTATTAGAGCATCAAAACGAAAAATCAAAAACAAATGTATAATAATTTTTTTATCACGGTGTAACATTGCCAAAATATCTATCTATCTATCTATCTATCTATCTATCTATCTATCTATCTATCATCTATCTATCTATCTATCCCAGTAATCAGAGAGTAAAAATAGAAAATATTTACAGATTCTTGTATACAAGATTCTTGTACAAGAAACGGAATATTGTTATCATTGGCAGAGTAGGTGATTGGGGCTTGTAACTTTCTGCATTCGGTTGTCCGTTTGACTCAAAAGCATCTTTTAAAAAACTGACCTCCTGTCTCCCATATTCCTCTGTAGGGTACTACAGTTAATCCTCGACTTACAACAGTCCATTTAATGACCATTCAAAGTGACAAAAGCAACCTACGACCATTTTTCACACTTATGACTGTTGCAGCATCCCCATTATCAGATGAACCAAAATTCTGCTTCTGGCTGTTCACCGCCCTGAGTCCTTCGGGAGAAGGGCGGTATATAAATTGAAATATTAAATTAAATTAAATTAAATTCAGACAGTAGGCAACTGATTCACGTTTATAACCGATGCAGTGTCCTGGAATCATGCGATTCCCCATTTTACGACCTTCTGATGAGCAAATGAATGGGGGAAGCTAGATTCACCACCGCAGCGATTCGCTTCACGAATGTGGCAGGAAAAGTCGTAAAACGGTGCAAAACTCACTTAACAAATAGCTCACTTAGCAACATCAATTTTGGGCTACAATTGTGGTCGGATGTCGAGGACTCTCTGTGTTATTCAGTCCGACCGACTCATTCCAATTTTGAAATGACTTGAAACTTCAAAGCACGTGAGCTTCTTCTCAGTACATCAACTGCCAAGCTGTCAAACGTCATTGAGGCTCTACTACTGATTGGCAGGATTAAACATGCCGTACCCACAGAGGTCAATTTCAACCGAATGACTCCTCTTGAGATCAGCGAAGGAGATTTAGATAGACCCTTCCTTCGTGAATTTTGGGTCTCCAAAATTATTAAATCGGATATATACCGCTCCAGAAATTTTGGCATCAGCCTGACACACTACGGGGATGTTGCAATTATGGGTCACAGGTCCAATGAACATTAGTGCAGATATCCGATTAGCGCAGCTATAACAGTTCTCTTTCTGAGATTTATAGTGGCAGTATGAGCCATGCTTCCATTACGGGGACAAAGAATGAGGAAAATTGCCATTTAGATATATTTTGCAAAGCATGAACATGGTGACCGAATACTTAAAACGCTACAGGGTTACTCTGTGGGCAATTATAGATGAGGTGGTCTGGAAAAATCCTTCTGAAATGAAGAAACTGTTTTTTTTTTTCTTTGACAGCTACCTCTCTGCCAACCCCTGTAAATAATCTGGCTGGGAAAGAGAAAATAAATCGAGAACCGAGGCAATTCCATCCCGCAAACCTTCGCTTTATACACAAATCAAAAAAGAAGATCATGGCAACTTCTTCCCTTAACATTCCTCTTATAGC
The DNA here is from genome assembly GCA_022577455.1 of Arizona elegans. Lineage (NCBI taxonomy): Eukaryota > Metazoa > Chordata > Lepidosauria > Squamata > Colubridae > Arizona > Arizona elegans. Next base: position 167,637 of record JAKOOJ010000013.1, read on the forward strand.
ATCCCTCTGACTTTCCTTCCACTCTAAAACATTCCCCCTTAGGAGACACACAAACAGAGAGTGGGGGGGGCCCTCATTCCACAGCCAAGGCACAAAGAGTCTCAAAACACACACTTTTTTATTTTTATTTTATTTATTTATTTTTAAAAAAACCAGGACGGTAGGAAAAGAAGCAAGCAAGGGACGGGGATCGTGCTGGGAACGACAACAATCCAGAGAAAACGACAACAACAACGGCGTGGCCGAGAGAAGGGGGGCAGTTGTTGCAGACACAAACTTCTTGACAACATACTTCCTTAAAGGGCTGGAGTTTGGGAAGTCAAACCATTCTCCATCCCAACTTTAAAAAGAGTTCTTTTACAACAGCCAGAGTGGAGATGTCTGTGGAGGTGATGTTGGGGAGGGGGACGGGGCACACAGAAGAGGCTGTCCTCTTTTCTTTTGTTTGCAGGCTACCCTGCCAACCAGGCAGTGTGCATGACCTGGGTTCAAACAGACCCCCCCACCCACCCACCCCTGCCCTTTCAGAGCCTCCCGAGAAGCAGCAAGCTAGACACACAAAAGAGCACTGGTAGGTTTCCCCTTTCGCTCACCACCCCGTCATAAAACAAAACCAAAAAAAAAAAAAAACCACACAAACACACACATTTGCACAAGGAGGTGGCCACTAGAGAAGTAATGGCAGTGCGGGCAGTGTGTTCTCTCTCTCTCTCTCACTCACTCACACACACACTGTGCCCCCCCCCCACACCCCACTTTTCTCTCTCCCCAAGCTTACCAGCTTTGCAGGGGTCTTTATACTCAATTGCCTCTTTCTCGTCCTCTTCCTCTTCCAGCACATCGCTGTAATCTGTAAAATCCACGGCTTGTCCCAGGACCAGCACCAGCAAGGAAAAGAAAAGTAGCCCCCCTTTGAATGCAGACATGCTGGCAGGTCCCGGGAAATGCTCCACGGAACTGGAAATGGGAGGAGGGGGGGAGGAAGAGAGGAAACAAGAGTGGGAAAGGGGAGGAGGAGGAGGAGGAGGAGAGGAAGAGGAGGGGGGAGAGAAATGGAAAGAGATGGGGAGGGTTTCCCCTTCTTTCTTTCTTTCTTTTCTTTTTCTTTCTTTCTTTTTCTTTCCTTCTTTCTTTTCTTTCTCCTCTCTCTCTCTTTCTCTCTCTCTCTCTCCCCCTCTCTTCTTTTTTCCCCCTCTTTTTCTTTTAGGGAAATGAGATCTGGCGGAGGCGGGTTCGAGAGCCGGAGCACAGCCCCCTCCAAGCTGGAGGGTTTGATCACAGTACAACCCTGGGAACTGGGCCAGCCCCGGGATGAGGCGGGGAGGGGGGGGGTGGGAGAGAGAGAGATGGAGGAGAAAAGGCAGAGAGAGAGAGAGAGAGAGAGAGAGAGAGAGAGAGAGAGAGAGAGAGAGAGAGAGAGAAAGAAAGAAAGAAAGAAAGAAAGAAAGAAAGAAAGAAAGAAAGAAAGAAAGAGGGAGGGAGGGGGGAGGGGGGGAGAAAGAAAGAAAGAAAGAAAGAAAGAAAGAAAGAAAGAAAGAAAGAAAGAAAGAAAAGAAAGAAAGAAAGAAAGAAAGAAAGAAAGAAAGCTTTGGAGCTTCAGGGAGATGCTGCCACTCACCCCCCAACTCAGCCTCCAGCGGTCCAGCTTTCGGGGCACGCCAGCACCAGCCGTCCGCGGAGGGAGAGAGGGAAGGGTGCGCGTGGGTGGGCGTGGAAGGGAGGCGAGGACCACTCGGCAGTCGGACACCCACCCACCCATCCTTTTACAAACTTGTTTTTTTTTTCTTCTTTTCTTCCCAAGCGAGGCGTGGAAACAAAGCTGCGGGAATTCCCCACCCACCCCCTCCCCCCCTCCCCACCCGTTTACCTAGAGCGAGAGAGAGACCCTTTGCAAAACTCCGCAAAAGTGGGACCAGGAGTGATGGGGGGGTGAGGAGGGGGGGAAGCAAGGGCATCTTAGGACAGAGCAGAATAGTTTTAGCAGCACCTGGAGCCTTGCCAAGAAAAAGAAAATGGGGTGGGGGCTGGGGGGTGTGGAAGGAGGAAGGAAAGCCTCGTCCTCCCCTCCCCAACACATCCTCCCCCTTCCCCTCCTTCCCAAACGGAGTAGAAGAGAGCCCGGCCGGCCGCTTCCTGGGAAAGTCACCAATTTTGCCTCCGTTTCCTCCGGCCGGCCTGGGTCTCCACTGGGAGAGCCTGCGAAGCCGGCGAAGACGGGAATTGTCCTCTTTGGAGCCCCAACCCCGCCGGCTTTCCTCTCCTTCCCAGGACGGAGGCTGGCGGGGTCTTGGGCTGAAGCTTCCCCGGGGGTGGGTGGGGGGAGAGCCCAAAGACAGGAGACCCCCCCCACTCCTCCCTCTCTCCCGCCCTCCAAGGCAAAGGAATTGCAAAGGAGCCCTGGTGGTATGGAGGGGCTTTTCCACGCACCCGGCCAGGGTCTCCGGAGCATCCCCCTGCAGGGCCGGCCCTGGGCCTCGCCCTTCCCCGCCTGGTGCCACGTGGACCGAGCGGAGGGAATGCCTGGCCTGTGGGTCCTGGTGGGCCCTGGACTTCAGAGGGGAAAAAAAGATGGGTCCTTATGGGGCTTGGGAAGCCGGTCGGGCCTGCCTGCCTGCCTGCCTACTTTCCTTCCTTCCTTCCTTTCTTTTTTTTCTTTCCTTTCCTTCCTTCCTTCCTTTCCCTTTCTTTTTTCTTTCCTTCCTTCCTTTCCCTTTCCTTCCTTCCTACCTTCCTTTTCTTCCTTTTTTTCTTCCTTCCTTTCCCTTTCCTTCCTTCTTTCCTTTTCCTTTCTTTTCTTTCCTCCCTTCCTTCTTTCCTTCACTCCTTTCCCTTTCCTACCTTCTTTTTCTTCCTTCTTTCCTTCCTTTTTTCTTTTTCTTTCTTTCCTTCCTTCCTTTCCTTTTTCTTTCCTTACTTTTCTTTCCTTCCTTTCCTTTCCCTTTCTTTTTTTCTTTCCTTCCTTCCTTCCTACCTACCTTCCTTTTCTTCCTTCTTTCCTTCCTTCTTTTTCTTTCTTTCCTCCTTCCCTTCCCTTCCCTTCCTTTCCTTTCCCTTTCTTTCTTTTTTCTTTCCTTACTTCTTTCTCTTTCCTTCCTTTCCTTTCCCTTTCTTTTTTCTTTCTTTCTTTCAAATAAATAAATAAATAAATAAATAACGAAGTAACAAAAGGAAGGGAAGGGGAGGAAGGAAGGAAGGAAAGAAAGAAGGAAGGAAGGATAGAAAACAGAAAGGGAAAGGAAGGAAAGAAAGAAAGAAAGGGAAAGGGAAAGGAAAGGAAAGGAAAGGAAAGGAAGGAAGGAAGGAAGTTGGGTGTCCTTGGGCCACTCACCTTCTCTCTAGCCCACAGGGTTGTTGTGGGGAAAATAGGAAGAATAAAGTCTGTTGGATATGTTTGCCACTTTGAGTTATTTGTAAAAATAATAAATAATAAAGGTGAGATGAAGATTATCTATAAGACACTGAGTTTGTCAATCAGAAAAGTCAGTGGTTCGAATCCCTAGCGCCGCGTAATAGAGTTAACTCCCGTTACTTGTCCCAGCTTCTGCCAATCTAGCAGTTCAAAAGCACATAAAAAAATGCAAGTAGAAAAATAGGGACCACCTTTGGTGGGAAGGGAACAGCGTTCCGTGCGCCTTTGGTGTTGAGTCATGCCGGCCACATGACCACGGAGACGTCTTCGGACAGCGCTGGTTCTTCGGCTTTGAAACGGAGATGAGCACTGTCCACCTAGAGTAGGAAACTACTAGCACATATATGCAAGGCAGTGGTGAAATATGAACTGGTTTGCCACTGGTTCTCTGGCCACGCATGCGCGGTGCGGGCCAAGCACACGCTGCATGTGCATGCACAATACACACCAAATGCGCGCTTCACATGGAAAAAGGAGGCTTGGAAAGGTAAGTAGAACAGCAAGGGGAAGGGGAACAGCTGTGCTGCGCGATTTAGATTCACTGGAAAGCAGGATTTCCTGCTTTCTAGCAATTTTAAATCACGCGCACAGATGATAGTTGGAAATACCCGTTCAGACGAACACATAGCTTTTTTTTACTGGTAGCATTTCACCACTGGTGCAAGGGGAACCTTTACCTTTATATTTATAGACACACACATACACATGTATGTGTACATATGTATACATACATATGTATATATATATATATATGTGTTTGTATGTATGTATGTATGTATGTGTATATGTGTGTATATATATATATATATATATATATATATATATATATATATATATGTAGGTCTTTGGTTATTCGGGTCTTCTCCCACGTAAAATTGGAAGTGTCTTGGCGACGTTTCGACGAAGTCTCATTCGTCATCTTCAGGCTGGTGTTCTCGGCTTCGTGCTTCCAGGAGCAATGTGAGATCGTAGCTGTCTCTTCCTTTTAACTGCTAGTGGGGGTGTGAGCTGATTGGGTGGGAACTTGGCTGTGTTCTGATTGGGTGGAGGTGTGTTCTGATTGGTTAGGGGCTCGGCTGTGCCCCAGCCAATCAGAGCACAACCAACCCCCCATCCAATCAGAGCACAGCCGAGCCCCTAACCAATCAGAACACACCTCCACCCAATCAGAACACAGCCAAGTTCCCACCCAATCAGCTCACACCCCCACTAGCAGTTAAAAGGAAGAGACAGCTACGATCTCACATTGCTCCTGGAAGCACGAAGCCGAGAACACCAGCCTGAAGATGACGAATGAGACTTCGTCGAAACGTCGCCAAGACACTTCCAATTTTACGTGAGAGAAGACCCGAATAACCAAAGACCTACATACAAACACCCGCGAAAACCTGAGAAAACATATATATATATATATATATATATATATGTAGGTCTTTGGTTATTCGGGTCTTCTCCCACGTAAAATTGGAAGTGTCTTGGCGACGTTTCGACGAAGTCTCATTCGTCATCTTCAGGCTGGTGTTCTCGGCTTCGTGCCTCCAGGAGCAATATATATATATATATATATATATATATAAATGGTGGGTTTCAAAATTTATTTTTTTTTAAAATAATTTTTATTAAACAGTTTGTCTTTAAAAACAATACAAAGAACAATCACATATATAAAAATTTGTCAAAACAACATATTGAACGTTACGTAACATTAATGGTAATTTTACAGCATTTCGTATCAACTTACGTACTTCGCTTTTGTAGTTTTCTATTCTATCATTTCTATTTATTACTCAATAGGAGAATAATCGCATTACTCCAACATATATGTGTGTGTGTGTGTGTGTTTCCCTCTAGCCAGGTTTTTCCTACGTAACCAAGGTTTTTCTGCAGCCCTAGGTCAGTAGAATCACATCCACTCGATTCTGGGCTTTTTTTCTTTCTGGCAGCCAGCAAGTTCTGGTGCCAGGTGAGAGACTTATATAGATCTATTTCTAGGCTAACGAGCTGTTACTATGCCCCATTGTTGTACGCCCCATTGTACAACTTTTCTTGCAACTGTTGTGAACTGCTGCAGTTGTTAAGTTAGTAACACACGGTTTTGAAGTGAATCTGGCTTCCCCGTTGATTTTGCTTGTCAGCAGTTGATCACGTAACCCTGGGACACTTCAAATATGAACCAGTTTCCAAGCAGCTGAATTTTGATTACGGCACTGTGGGGACGCTGCAATGGTCGTTAAGTGTGAAAAGCAGTTGTAAGTCTCTTTTTTCAGTGCCATTGTAACTTTGAACAGTCTTTATCCATTTCTTGGCCTTTCATCATACAGCATCATTTACTGTGGTAGCTGAACACAGTAAATGGAAAACAACTGTACATGATATACTCAGTCTGTACTCAGAAGACTTTACTCAGTCTTCTTCTTCTTCTTTTTTTTAATTAGATTTATATACCGCCCTACTCCCGAAGGACTCAGGACGGTGAACAGCCACAGAATAAAACACATAAGTACAAAAATTTAAAATAGAATAAAAACGAATTAAATAATTTGGCTGAGACAAATTTAAAATACCCAATAATTTAAAAGCAAATTAAAATTTACATTTAAAAGGGGAAGAGATTTAGGCCAGGCCAGCTTGATGAAATAAGAAAGTCTTGAGCGCGCAACGGAAGGTGTGCAGATCCGGGATCCTCCGTATCTCCAGGGGGAGCTCATTCCAGATAGTGGGTGCCCCCACAGAGAAGGCTCTCCCCCTAGGGGCCGCCAGTCGATATTGTTTGGCCGACGGCACCCAGAGGAGCCCCTCTCTATGGGAGCGTACTGGCCGGTGGGAGGCTATTGGTGGTAGCAGGCGGTCCTGTAGATAACCAGGTCCTAAGCCATGGAGCGCTCTAAAGGTGATAACCAAAACCTTGAAGCGCACCCGGAAGACCACCGGGAGCCAGTGCAGCTCGCGCAGGATAGGTGTTACATGGGAACGCCACGTCACTCCCATAACCATCCGCGCAGCCGCACTCTGCGTCAGTTGGAGCCTCCAAGTGCTCCTCAAGGGGAGCCCCATGTAGAGAGCGTTACAATAGTCCAGATGGGAGGTGACAAGGGCATGAGTGACTGTGCGTAGGGAGTCCCGATCTAGAAAGGGACGCAACTGGCAGATCAGGCGAACCTGATGAAAAATCCTCCCGGTCATGGCTGTCAAGTGCTCTTCTAAAGACAGCCGTGAATCCAAATTCTTCTTCTTCTTCTTCTTCTTCTTCTTCTTCTTCTTTCTTCTTTCTTCTTCTTCCGCCATGTCCGTCATCAGATGTTGGCGATCATGTTAGCAACCCTATTTTTATCAACAGCCACACGAAAAAGTGCTGCTGAGTTTTGTCCAAACTTAGATTTTGAAGTCAGGATGTTCTTCTTCAGCCTGGACCTCCTTTGTCTTCTATCTTTCCCTGGAGGATTAAGAGAAGGATGCGGTATTTTTCCAGGTCCAAAATATTCTAACTTTCACTTTTTTATGGTTTTGATGATTTCCCTTGGCTTTCCCAGGCGGTTTACAACCTCATTTGTGATTTTGTCAACCCAACTTAGATGTTTAACAGCAGCCTGTAAATCCACATTTGAAAAGCTCCTAGTATCAAGTGACTTTCTGTCAGAGATCCTAACTCAGTATTAATAGAGTAGGGTAGAGTAGAGTAGAGTAGAGTAGAGTAGAGTAGAGTAGTGTAGTGTAGTGTAGTGTAGTGTAGTGTAGTATAGTATAGAATAACAGAGTTGGAAGGGACCTTGGAGGTCTTCTAGTCCAACCCCCTCCCCAGGCAGGAAACCCTATACCACTTCAGACAAATGGTTATCCAACATCTTCTTAAAAACTTCCAGTGTTGGAGCATTCACAACTTTTGGTGGCAAGTTGTTCCACTGATTAATTGTTCTGTCAGGAAAACCTTCCCCAACTCTTTATTCTTAACCTCAGATCTTCTCATAACACCCTATTTTGTTTTAATCTCACCTTTATTCACCATTCTCCATCACTAAAACATCCCTCATTATTCTACTCTTAGGCGGCTCCTGAAGTGGCTCAGTGGCTAAGACGCTGAGCCCATCGATCAGAAAGGTTGGCGGTTCAAATCCCTCGTATAGGTTTCCTACGTGAGCAGTGGGTTGGACTAGATGACCTCCAAGGTCCCTTCCGAGTCTGTTACTGTTACTCGGAATGTTGTTTCACAAACGTCTCGGTTTCCATTTTCCCTCGAGTAAGGTCACAACCCAACCAGAAATCATGGACAGTTGTTATTTCTTATAACCAGGAGGGGATGAGTGAAGTCTTCTCCATCTTCTCCTCAAGATGAGACCGGTTCTCTCATTTCAAATCCATGAAGTGCTGGTTTCTCCCTTTGCATACAAATTCGCAAAATAAAACTCCTCGATTTGGCAGCTGTGCACGCAAAAGCTTTTGCAAGCCCCACAGGCAACAATAACACAAAATTTGGACACTTTAATGCCAGCAGTTTAGCAGGTGGGATTTCTCCAGGCTTTACATAGTACAGGAAGCCCTTGACTTAAAACCACAATTGGGACAAGCGTTTCTATTGCTAAGTGAGGCAATTAAGTGAGTCACACCAGATTTTATGATTTATGCCATGGTTAAGGGAATTGTATGGTCATTAAATGAGTCTGGCTTCCCCTATTAACTTTGTTTTGTCAGAGGCTGGTTGGAAAGGTCACAGATGGTGATTACATCACAAATACGATGCTGCAACCATCATAAATATATGAGAATTGCCAAGCGTCCAAATTGTGATCATGCAAACATAAAGTTGCTACAACAATGATAAGGGTAAGTATGGTTAGAAGTCATTTTTTCCAGTGTTGCTGTAACTGAGCAGTCGCTAAACAAATGATTGTAAGTTGAGGATCATCTATTCCAGAGGTCTTCAAACTTGGCAGCTTTAAGACTTGTGGACTTCAACTCCCAGAATTCTCCAGCCAGCAATTCTGGGAGTTGAAGTCCACAAATCTTAAAGCTGCCAAGTTTGAAGACCTCTGATCTATTCTATAAAAATGAACCTTTTTGTATTGATCCCCGACATACAAAATCCTGATTCCATGAAGGAAATTATGGCATTTTATTCCCAAGAATTGGTCCCATTCATAACTCACAATGTGCTCAACAAAAGCAGGAATGCACTTAGTGCGAGCAAGTTTTCTAAAGTTATTTTCAGAATTTCCTTCATGCCCAAGGTGACTGTGAAGAAAAATAAAAGGTGACCCGCATTTTTAATTGGAACATTCAGAACAATTTATTGAAGTCAACCTCAAGCAAAGATTTAATCAGTGGAATGTCATTTTAAAAACCTTTTCAAATTAATGTTCACGGAAGCAAACACACATCTGAATTCCAAAGTATTTGTAAAATAAAAAAGGCAACATCTCAGTAAATATAATGTACAAAAATTATATGTTCCTACCATCACTCACATTCAGTAAGAAGCTAAAATATTACAGGCAATTCTAGATACACTTTGACTAGTAACAATGAACTATCTATATACAAGTTAACCAAGCTTTATAGATGTCACACTATGCAAGAAAACATAGGCTAAACAACAAAAAACCTCCAAAATGTTGTTATGTCTCAAAGTCTATGCAGCAACATCAAGTCATAATACAGTAATAATCCCCAGGGAAACTTAACACTACTCCTTAGTGTTGAAATCTTCTATCCAGGTTTGAGAAACTCCTAAAGATATTGATTTTTTTTTTTTTTTTTAGTGAATATCAATGATTCTTGCTATTAAAGACTCTGGTGATTTTTGTTAAAATAACATCTCACAGAATCTACAAAGTTTGGTACATAGTAACAAGATCTACAGAAATAATGATTCTACAAAGTCATTGTTACAGAGAAAAGAGTTACACAGGAATGGAGACAATTTGTTGGTATTGGTGTCTGTTGTGCAATATCGTGTGTGTGTGTGTGTGTGTGTGGGTACAAATGGATTTTGCCTTTTTCTTTTTTTTTTTTAATCTTCTCTAGCAAACTTAGAATAAGAAGCACCTACCCTTATAAACAAATGAAGACACATTCTTGTTGCTAGCCCATCATTATAGCTATTTCACCAACTTGGTTCCCAACGGCAACACAAGTTCATTGCTTCGGGGGGCAAAAAATAAAATAAAATAAAATAAACCGGGGCAGTGAAGAAATGACATTGACCGGATTACAGATCAACATGAAAGAACCTAAAACAGACATAAAGCTTTTCTCCAGTTAGTTCTTATCGAGAACTCAATTCTCCCAGGAAGCCTGGCGCTAAACGATGTGGGCCAGGTATGTAATACATGACGTAAACCAGGGATCTCCAAACTTGGCAACTTTTTAAGACTTGTGGACTTCAATTCCCAGAATTCCCCAGTCAGCATGACTGGCTAGGGCAGAGGTCTTCAAACTTGGCAGCTTTGAGACTTGTGGACTTCAACTCCCAGAATTTTGGGAGTTGAAGTCCACAAGTCTCAAAGCTGCCAAGTTTGAAGACCGCTGGGCTAGGGAATTCTGGGAAATGAAGTCCACAAGCCTTAAAAGTTGCCAAGTTTTGAAGACCCTGATTTAAAGAGAAGCACAGCCCATTCCTGTGTGCAGGGACTATTATCATCCCTATAACGGGAAGCAGTGAACAAACAGCTTTGGCAAACTGGCAAATTTAATGGTATAGGCAGAGTTGATGCTGGGCAGACACCCCATTCCTAGATTTATGCATGACACCGCAGTTGCAAAAAAAAAAAAAAAAACACAAAACAAAACAAAACAAAAAAAAACAAACACCCCAGCCCCCTTCCTTTCCTCCCATCCTCTCCAGAAAAAGAGTGCCCCTTACCCAATTATATTTGCACCCAAGCTCGCCCCAGGCAGCTGAATACCAATTTGCTCAAGTCCACCTCCCAGAGTTATCTCAGTTATCTTCTAGGAGCGATAAGTGCATATATATATATATTTTTGTTGTTGTCTGAAATCTCTAAGCAGGAAGGCTCCTTTAGTGTTAGAAATACAAACATACTGGAAAGTCGTAATGCTGCTCCTACCTCAGACAACGGCTCTTAAGAAGTGTCAAGAAAAGGAGTGGAGTTTCCTTTCCAAGTATTTCCTATACTCCCATGATGGCGAACCTATGGCACGCGTGCCGGAAGTGGCACGCAGAGCCATTTCTCCGGGCACGCGAGCCATTGCCCATTGCTCTCTCGGGTTCTGGCGCGCCAGCCAGCTGGTCTTCATGTCCACGGCAGCGCCGGAAACTGAAACAGCAGCCACCTGCTGTGCAAACACGTGCCGGGAAGATGATCTTCCGGTTTCCGGCACACGCATGAGCGCCCGCTAGCTGTTCTTTGTGAGCGCATGCTTGCCAGAAACCGGATGACCAGTGCACATGTGCACACTGGAAACCAGAAGATCGTCTTCCCGGCGCACGCGTGTGCACCTGGTTTTCGCACGTGCCAGAAACCGGAAGACCAGGGGGGCCAGTCCGCTTGCCGGAAAGCGGAAGAGCAGCTGCGTGGCGCCGAAAAGGTTCGCCAACACTGCTGTAACGCCTTGAATTCATATCGTGCAATAGAAGCGGAGATCTCTTTCAGATTCCACATTCGGGTGTGTGTGTGTGTGGGGCGGGGGGTGAGACTTATAATACAACAGGAAAATGAATAAATAAAATACAAACTGTAAAATAAGCATGGAAAATAGTTTCAAGTACTTTAAACCCTGAATTCAATGAGGCAGAAGATAACAATGTTAAAGTGACTATATTCGTACCAGCGGCTGACTTTCCCCACCTCCCAACCCTACCCATAGCATCTCCATATATATACAGTCAATGGGTTTTCAGATCATTGGCAATGATATTGTAAATAATTACATCTCTTGAATGCCACCGGGGTTACGCAGAAGGGCGCCAAGCCAGAGATGCCCCTGGGTCCCTTCCTCTTCATTACAAGTTCTACAGAACCGTTTCCCGCGCGGCCTTTTTAAGAATGCAAATATGCACTTAAGGTCTGCTAACACACAATGTAGGAAGTACAGTACATGCCTGTATTGTACGTCCTGGAGCAAAGAAAAAAGCACCATGACCAACAAACAAAACACTTTCCTTAAAGATATACAATTTGGGATTGGGGGGAGGCTGCCCACAGCTTTGAGATCAAACCACAGCAACGGGCTCATGATTTTACACGGGAAAAGCCAGAAATCACACCGAGGTCTGGAAAGAAATTGGGGTGAGGGGGAAACGTTGTCCAAAAATACTGTGCAGGTGGCTGCTTGCAAGAGAAGACCAGAATACGCCTTCCTTTGTTTCTTATTTCATTCCTCAAAACCCAAACCAGAAAAATGGCAGAAATGTTTCTTGATTTCCCCCCCCCCCCCCATTTCTTGGATGAATTGCAACCCTTGGAGTGTTTGATGAAACAGTTGTAGGTCTAAAGATATGCAGGCATGACTCTCCCACCTGTGTGTTCCCAGGTATCCCCCGAATTCGCGAGACACCTGCTTGAAATCTAAGTGTCAAAACAATGTTCTTTAAACTATTCACCTAGCCAGATGTTTTCATACTACTTTTTGTCATTTCATGCCTGCAGACAAAAACATATTTCCTCGAGGCACAGATTTAACCAAGGCCGCAATGCAAAAAGCATTCCAGAGTCTTGAGTCAAGAGTTATCACAATACAGCCCAAGGATTTCTGCATTCTACAGGAGGCAGTTTCAAAGCTCAAAGCGTCTCCATGATTGCAAGAACATAAAACTGCAAATCTTTTTAGCGGAACAAGCCAACTTTCCACTCCTGATTAAAGTGCGTGTTGTACGGGACAAAGCAAAAATGTAACTGTTTTTTTTCCCCCACGGCACCCCTATCGTGGCTTGCACATACAAACGACAATGCTAAGTGACTGCCCGTTCAGAAATTACATTTCACTGAATTCACAGCGTGCTACCATGCATGTCCGTTGTCCGCTCGCCAAGAAGTACTGCTGTCTTCAACTGTGGGTTTGTCCCACAGATGTGTGCAGAGCAAGATACGTATCACAGGGAAACTTAAATCTATTCTAAGTGCATACAAGATAATCAGCAGTGGTTACCCATTCTGATGAGCTGCTTGGAAAGAAAAACCCATCACATCCTATCCTTATGCATTAATTAGGAAAAGACGGAGAGAGTGGGGCACATTTTATAATTCAAGCACACAGTGTAGGATGGGAAGGGGAAAAAAAATACCTGATTGCAGGGATATATTCAAAGAAAGTCAGCCTTTATTTGGCCCAACTTCCATTTCTCGCGGCAATACTTCGACCCCGTTTTTGCAGAGGCAAAGAGACCAAATTCTACATTTAGGATTTTATAGAATAGAACCAAGGTTCTTTGTTTATCAAAGAATATTTTTTCCCTATGTTCTGAATAATTAGAATTTGAGAGAAAGGAGAGAGAGAGAATCCAGGAATCTTTTAATATTTCCGTTGCTCACAAAAAAACACTACTATAATTCGCAATCAATATTTCTGTACCTTAAGGATGTTATATTGCTTATGGTAAGACTGCATTTTCAAAGACAACCTTCCCGTTTTACTTCTTCAAGTAAATCAAATCAAACCAGAGCGAAGGACTCAATCTAGAACAATGAATCCACGTTTAAAAAGTAGTAGTGAATGAGCCAGCAAAAGTTTGAAACACCTTAAGGAAGAAACTTTATGGGGTTCCAAAAAGTTTATTCTAACAAAAAATATCACCCAAATAAAATGGATGCTTTCTTCAGTTTTGCATCCATTAGTGGGGAAAATCTGAAACAAAGACTTTAAATTGGGGAGATAGTGGAGTGTCCCCTTCTTCTGAGGACTGGGCTAATTCAGGGGTGGCCTAAGTAAGATTTGCTCTGAATATTGACTATCCCACCAACGATCCTTCAATTTATCAACTATTTTGGCCACTTTTCCTTGCAAAATTGCACTTGAGGTGACATACAAGTTCTACTAATGATGCTGGTCCTCCACTATTTAAAGACAAAAGACCTCTCCAGTCGAATGACACAAGTTTCTTTGAAGCACAATTAAAAAGATAAAGAACCACAACAGTACAAGGCAATTGAGAGACAAGAGGGGAGAGGTGACCAAAGAGAAAAGAGAACATGATTTAGAGAACATGATCGGGTCCAAGAGGCTAATGCATAGCCCAAGCTTTAATGCCATTCATTCATTTGTTGCAGTATTTTCAAACTTCACCTTAACTTCAGCGGCATCTATTCCCTAAATTTTATATTTGCCTTCTCAAGGTGCGCTGCCACAAAATCTGGGCTTTCTGTAGGCCATTCCTAATCTGTCAAGGAATAATGGAGTGTATGAAAGAAAATAAAGGCGAGAATTCTGAATTTAGGATTCCTAGATTAGGATAAAATCCTCTCTGAAAAAAATTTCTTCCTCCATGACTTTGTTTTTTTTCCCTATTCCCCCCTCCCCACCCCCCAAAAAAATCAAATATGTAATAAAATAATCCTAAAATCTAAACCTAAATATACATAAATAAATTGTAGTGTTCTCAAAAATTACTTTAAACGTTCATTAGTGTTATCGAATATGTTATCATCGTCTTTTAGGGCTTTGCATTTCATTAGTCCACATGATTCTGAAGCTTATACAATACAAGAAAACAAAGTCAGTGATCTGCAAAGGAATTTGCCAACTGAATGAAAATCGAAAGACATCTTAGGTACTTTAAAGGAATGTAGTGTGCCGCCTTATTTTTACGCCTATGCGGATTAGGAAAATAGAAGCTGTATTTGCTTTTCCTTTATAGGCTTTTAAAAAGATGATTTTTTTTTTTAAAAAAAAGAACTAATTAAAAAAAACTAAGAAAGGAGTCATGGGCATCATAAAATACTGTCTATTTCGTGAAATTGTCATGCTCATATAAATCAATGTACAGTCGTTATTGAACTAAATATCCTAAATAAAAAGTATTTCAGGATACACTTGGAATACCCAACGGGAACACGTTATGTAGATTTCAGTGCTGGCTCTTTTAGAAAGATTAATAAACTAGTCTTTATGAAATACACACATGGCTTTGTAAGACAGACCATATTCCTATCCAGCAACGCGACTCCTTTGAATACCCTACGTCAAAATCGGATGAGACAAGAACAAAAACTGGCCATATAGAACATATAAACGGCTGGCAGCCAAACTCTGCCTTTCAGATTCAAAGAGGTACATCTTCATCAGCATCTATTACTGTGGAAACCGTGCATGAGTACAGGTTCTGCATGGTAGAAGATTCCTAAAAAGAAGAAACCAACTTAATGCCTTGCAAAAGAAGAGCCTGAAATTCCAACTTGTGAAGGTAGCAGGAGGTCACCCGTGCCCATTTCCCATAACGTAGCGAGAGTTACAACAGTCAAGAAAAGCACGGTTCCGGTGACTTTCCTCACCCAAGTCTCTTTCGGATTCAATAGCGACAGAAAAGTGACCTTATGCGTAATGAAACCGGACTCCGGGGCCAAAAGAGAAATATTCCCCAGCCTCTTTTTTCCCCCACCCAGATTTTTATAGGCACAACCTACCAGATTCTTCTGCACAAGCCCTTTGGGGGAAAAAAAAGAAAAAGAGCAGAACTGCAAACATCGCGCATGTTAAGCTGCCAGAATACATGGTTCCAAAGGGACCGATAAATCACGTCAAGGACGCCCTTCCAAAATCACGGAGTCCTAATTTTTTATTTTTTATTATTTATTCTTTTGGTGGGAGAAGGTATCGTGATGATCGTTTTACTCCCTCGAAAAGGAAAGAGGGATTGAGCCATCTCAAAAAAAAAAAAAAGAAAGAAAGAAAGAAAGAAAAAAAGAAAGAAAAAAGCAAAGCAAGAAACCAACCCAACTCTTGCCATCATGAAATTACTGGAAGTATCTCGCTTTGGAACTGCCCGATAAGATTTATCTGATGTTATTTCCCCCATAATTTGTAAAACCAGACAGGAAAAAAAATTAATAATAGTAATAAAAAAAGACACATAGCGAGCGAGAGAGAGAGAGAGATAAGATATCAGGCTGATGCTGCTACTCTTTTTCAGACACACTGATTGTATTAGAACCAGAAATCCTCAAAAAAGTCCATTAAAAATTAAATAAATAAATATTTTTGCTATGTTTCTTTTCTTTTCTTTCTACACGCAGAGAACATACTTTTAAATTCAAGGTCCTTTTTTTTTTTTTTTTGCAAACCCTTCCCCTGGTGTTAGAAAGGTCTCCTCTTTTAAACCAAAAAAAAAAAAAAAAAACCAAACAACAACAAAAAAAAAAGAAACGGATGCCAACGTTGCTTCTTCCTGATCTTCGAGAACCCGAAAGACACATTCACGGGGAAACGGATCTAATCAGATGCGCAAGGCTCCTAACTGCCTTCCGTTAGATCCGGCGATCCTAATTCGAGTCCCATAGAGGCAGCTCTAAAAAGATTTGAGGAGGCTTCCCCTGGCACTGTATCTAGATTCACAAGGATTTGCCGCACCCGGAACGGGGAACAAATGTTGGGGGTTGCGTTTTCGTGAAGAGGTGCCTCTCTTCACTCCTTCGAGGCTTCCTCCGGATTTTGCTGTTCCAGTCGGCGCTTGATCTTGCCCCAATACTCGGGGGCCACAGGAGCCTTGGGGTTGTGTTCAGAGCAGCAGAGGCGCCCGTCCAAGGCTGAGGAGACCAGGGCTCCCTTTTCGTGATCTTTGCAGTAAGAGTGAGGGCAGAACTCGCAAAATGAAGTCGACGGGTTGCCACAGATGGCACACTGGTGCCACGGGCACTCCCACTTCCCTGGGAAGAAAACGAGAGAGATCAAAGAGGCATCAGCCCAGGCGTAGGAAGAAAATAAACTCAGCCCCATTTCACAGTGCAAACTAAGAACTACTTTATATGATGGTTGTGAATAGAGAATAGAATAGAATGTGCTGGTCTCTGAAAAGGACCCGGTTTGTGGGGGCAATAAGCTGACTTTGTATAATATACAAAAGCATGAAGGCTATTGCTTAACGCATTGTAAGCTGCCCTGAGTCTCTGGAGAAGGGCGGCATATAAATCAAATTTTAAAAAAAAGTATTTCTATAGTAAAGGAACCTTGAAAACGGCATGGTAATCCAGCATGCATGGAATGGAATGGAATGGAATGGAATGGAATGGAATGGAATGGAATGGAATGGAATGGAATGGAAAGGAAAGGAAAGGAAAGGAAAGGAAAGGAAAGGAAAGGAAAGGAAAGGAAAGGAAAGGAAAGGAAAGGAAAGGAAAGGAAAGGAAAGGAAAGGGAGAGTTGTAAGGGACCTTGGAGTTTTTCTAGTCCAACCCCCTGATTAGGCAGGAAACCCTATAGCATTTCAGACAAATGATTATCCAATCTCTTCTTAAAAATTTCCAGTGTTGGAGAATTCTGCTAGCTGCAGTTCAGCAGATCGAATCTCACCAGGCTCAAGGTTGACTCAGCCTTCCATCCTTCCAAGGTGGGTAAAATGAGGACCCAGATTGTAGGGGGCAAGAGGCTGACTCTGTAAACCGCTTAGAGAGGGCTGTAAAAGCACTATGAAATGGCATGTAAGTCTTAAGTGCTATTGCTATTGCTATTCACAACTTCTGGAGGCAAGTTGTTCCGCTGATTAATTGTTCTCACTGTCAGGAAATTTCTCCTTAGTTCTAAGTTGCTTCTCTCCTTGATTAGTTTCCACCCATTGCTTCTTGTCCTGTCCTCAGGTGCTTTGGAGAATAGCTTGACTCCCTCTTCTTTCATTAAGTCATTTTTTTTCAATGATGTTGCAACATTGAATGGTCACGAAATGAAGCTTCTTGGAATGAGAAGCAAACTTCTTTGAAGAAAAACCAGAAAGTCCAGTTGCCTCTTGAAAAAAAGCACCTTTGCAACAACCTACTGAGCCTGGTGGCGCAGCAGACTAATAGCCTGTTATTATCATTCAGCTGCCTGCAATTACTGCTGGTTCGAATCTCCCCAGGCTCAAGGTTGACTCAGCCTTCCATCCTTTCTAAGGCAGGTAAATTGAGGACCCAGTTTGTGGGGGCAATAAGCTGACTTTGTATAAATATACAAAAGTATGAAGGCTATTGCTTAGTGCATTGTAAGCCGCCCTGAGTCTCCAGAGAAGGGCGGCATATAAATCAAATTAAAAAAAACAACAACCATGACCTGGATCAGGGGTCTCCAACCGTGGCAACTTTAAGCCTGGCGGACTTCAACTCCCAGAATTCCCCAGCCAGCTTTGCAATTCTGGGAGTTGAAGTCCGCCAGGCTTAAAGTTGCCACAGTTAGAGACCCCTGATCTGGATGACTGAGAATCTCCATAAACATTCTGAGAGGTCTACTGCTACCTCATCTTGATAAGATTAATTTATAGGAATTAGCAGGGCAAACATGCTATGTTCTGAGATGTGCCCAAAAAACAAATCTACCAACCAAATAAAATTCAAGGTTAATAGAAAGCAAGATAAAAGTCCAGTAAACACAGCTGCTCTCCTAACCTTGACAGAAAATAACTACCCTGGTCTTGTATTTTCAAGCCAAAAAGTATTGGCAGAGCCAATCCTATGGAAAGACCGGTTTAAAAGGGTCATTTCAGGATTGGCTGAAGAATTCCTGGGAAAAAATAAAAACTTTTTAGGCGAAGCAAGAAAAACACCAATCGTCCCAAATTCCTTCGTGATTGCGGAAGGCTGACAAACTGGCTGGAGTGTGGAAACTCAGCGCAAGTCTCTTGGAAGGGGACATAGTCCCTGCTGCTCCGTTGGGGGACTGGTATGTGGGCTTCCTGGAGATATCAGGGTCTTCTCCCTAATTTAATTTCTTCACAACTGCACTACTGAAAGAGAGCAACAATAGCCATAGCGCTTAGATTTATATACCACTTCACAGTGCTTTTACAGCTCTCTCTAAGTAGTTTACAGGGTCAGCATATTGTCCCCCAACAATCTGGGTCCTCGTTTTACCGACCTCGGAAGGATGGAAGGCTGAGTCAACCTTGAACCGGTCAGGATTGAATTGCTGGCAGTCGGCAGAATTAACCGGCAATACTGAATCCTAACCACTGCACCAACATGGCTTCCTTCCTTCCTTCCTTCCTTCCTTCCTTCCTTCCTTCCTTCCTAAGCAATAACTTATATACCTCTTCACAGTGCTTTACAGCCCCTCTAAGCGATTTACAGAGTCAGCCTCTTGTCCCCAACAATTTGGGTTCTCGTTTTACCCACCATGGAAGGATGGAAGGCTGAGTCAACCTTGAGCCGGTCAGGATCAAACTTCCTAGCTGTGGGCAGAGTTAGCCTGCAATACAGCACTCTTAACCATTGCACCAACACGGCTGGATGGCTTCCTTCCTTCCTTCCTTTCCTTCCTTTCCTTCCTTCCTTCCTTCCTTCCTTCCCAAGCAACAGCACTTAGACTTATATACCACTTCACAGTGCTTTTACAGCCCCCTCTAAGCGGTTTACAGAGTCAACATATTTTCCCCAACAATCTGGGTCCTCATTTTACCCACCTGGATGGATGGAAGGCCGAGTCAACCTTGAGTCTGGTGAGAATCGAACTGCTGGCAGTGAGCAGAGTTATCCTGCAATACTGCATCCTAACCACTGCGCCACCACAGCTCCTAGCTTAAGCAGCCAGGTGACTTTTACAGACATACTTTCATTGTCCCGTCCGTCCATTCCTCTCCCCCCGCCCCCCTCAAAAAAAAGGCCTATTTACAGCTGCTACAAAATTGCAGGCACCTACCAAAGGGTGGCTGTGTCAAGTTAAGGCAGAGGAGGTGGTATGCTTTGGGACAGTCTTTTTTGTCGCACATGACGAGTTCACCCCCATCTCCACACTGAAAGCAATTGTCTTCGTGCATCTGCTTCTGCTCCGTTTTTATCTTCCGTTTCTTCTGCTTCAGCTTTGCGTTCTTCGCCTTCTCTTCGTTTGCTGTTGCGCACGCCGTCTGACCGGGAAAAGAAGGAAAAGCCAAGAAGAATATTAATAAAGTTGAAAGGAGGACTGGCTGTCTTAAGTCAGCCTTACAAGTAGGGGGTGAGCTTCAAAAATTTTAGCAAAGGGTTCTCTGGTCAGTTGCTGGGTAAGCGTGGCCATGGGGGTGTGTGGCCTAGTCAGCCTCCGGTACCATGGTGGGATGGTGGTGGTATTTTTGGCCTCGGCGGGCTCTGGAGGCTTTCCTCAAGCCTCCAAGAGGGTGAAAACAGCCTCCCCAGACTCCGGAGGCTGGAAACGGGCCCGTTTCTGGCCTTCCCAAATTTCTAGTAGGCCCGTTTTTCGTCCTCCCTGAGCCTCCATGCGCGCCCTGCACTTACCTGCATCCAAAACAGGCTGTGTGGGGACTCCTGAGAGGGGAGGGGTGGGCGGGGCCAGCCAGGAGCGGGATTTGGGGAGTCTCCGAACTGCACAGAATTTTAGCTAGAGGTTTCTCCCGAACCCCTGCGAACCCCCAGCAGCCCACCCCTGCTTACAAGGTAGACCAGGCTAAGAAACCAACACCATAGAGGACAGGACTACTTTCATTGTATCATCTACACAGAGGTGGGGGACTATGTAGCTCCTTTATGACCTGTAGACTTCAGCTCCCGGAATTCTTGTGGCTCAGGAATTCTGGGAGTTGAAGTCCACAGATCATAGTTCCCTAGCCCTGATCTATAGTAACACAGTCCTGCAAGTCTGAATGTGCTTTTCTTTCACTATCTCCATTTGAATGTTCTCTTAAATTTATTTCTTGGACTGGACTGAAACCCCCGGAAATCATCGCCTTGGTAGCAGCTCTTCCTCCTGTGTCAAGGCCATTCCCTTTTCCCTATAAGCCTTCTGCTGTTCCAATCCCTGACATCTGAAAGCAAAAACTTCCAGCCCCCCAAAAAATACTGAGTTCAGGTGAACAGTTGCCATCAGCCCTAAATGAAGCGAGAGATACTATACAGGTAGTCCTCGACTTACGACCTCAATTCAGCCCCAAATTTCTGTTGCCAAGCGAGAAGGTAGTTAAGTGAGTTTTGCCTCATTGAACAACCTTTCTTTGTACAGTTGTTAAGTCAACCTCTGCCGTTGTTAAGCGAATCCGGCTTCTCCATTGCCTTTGCTCGTCGCAAAAGATGATTGCATGACCCCGGGAGGCTGCAACCAGTAGTGGGTTTCACTTACCTTTGCTACCAGTTCGGAACTGGTTCGCTATTGCTTCGCTCACGCGTGGCGCTTCTGCGCATGTGCAGAGCGTCCGTGATGACATCCAGGCAGGTGGGCGGAGCCTCCCGCCGCTACCGGTTCGCCCGAACTGGTAAAAACCCACCACTGACTGCAACTGTCATAAATATGAGTCAGTTGCCAAGCATCTAAATTTTGCTCACGGGGTGACCCTGGGGAATGCTGCAACAGTCCGTAAGCGTGAAAACGGCCATACGGTGCCGTTGTAACTTCGGATGGTCACTAAACAAACTGTCGTAAGTCGAGGACTGCCTGTAATGAAAGAGATCAGGAGGAAAGTCCTCGTTTGGACTTTGTTCTGAGTGGTGAGCACAAGCAGACAGAGAATGTGGACGTCTGTGCGATATTCCATCTATCTGTGGTTTTTGTCCTAGAGGGCTTTCTCTCACGTGTGTGACTAACCTTTGGACGCACTCCTAGGAATCCACTGCAATTTTCTGCTCCACAGTGGCACTCAGTTCTGCCATTGCCCAGACAATCCAAATTATAGTTAAATGTTAACTCCATCCCTGCAAGTTCAAGAGGATTAGTTTAATACTTGGCAAAGAATGTAGGAATACTTTGTTTTTTGCTTCAGAAAAAAAGTGATAGATGCCAGTTTAGGTGAAATCTTAATCAAAATATTAAAAATGAGCTTGCGATCTTCGTCGCCAGTGAAAAGTCTTGTCCTTATCAAAATGAGCTGGTGGTTTGCAGAATTAATAAGGAATTTATTTCTCCTTTTAAGCATCTCTTTCTCTGGTTTTCCCAGGCTTCTACTCCACTGTCACTGGCTATCAGAGACATCCCTTATGATCAAAAGACTTAAATCAGCACCATTTGGGTTATCCAGGGTGTTTCCTGCAAGCTGAAAACTCAGGATTTTACTTGCCTCTAAAATTGCATTTTCCTTGTGTTGACAATAGTAAGAACAGAACAGAACAGAATAGAATAGAATAGAATAGAATAGAATAGAATAGAATAGAATAGAATAGAATAGAATAGAATAGAATAGAATAGAAAATATGGAATGGAATGGAATGGAATAGAATAGAAAATATGGAATGGAATGGAATGGAATGGAATGGAATGGAATGGAATGGAATAGAATAGAATAGAATAGAATAGAATAGAATAGAATAGAATAGAATAGAATAGAATAGAATAGAATAGAAAATATGGAATGGAATGGAATGGAATGGAATAGAATAGAAAATATGGGATGGAATGGAATGGAATGGAATGGAATAGAATAGAAAATATGGGATGGAATGGAATGGAATGGAATGGAATGGAATGGAATGGAATGGAATGGAATAGAATAGAATAGAATAGAATAGAATAGAATAGAATAGAATAGAATAGAATAGAATAGAATAGAATAGAATAGAAAATATGGAATGGAATGGAATGGAATGGAATAGAATAGAAAATATGGGATGGAATGGAATGGAATGGAATGGAATGGAATGGAATGGAATGGAATGGAATGGAATGGAATGGAATAGAATAGAATAGAATAGAATAGAATAGAATAGAATAGAATAGAATAGAATTCTTTATTGGCCACATGTGATTGGATACACAAGGAATTTGTCTTTGGTGCATAAGCTCTCAGTGTACAGAAAAGCTATAAGTGATAAATCATGATCATAGTCATCCTAAAAATACATTCATCATAAATCATAAGATACAATGCTTAGCGATAGAATCAACATAAATTGTACTAGGAAACAAACAAAAACAATATAAACCATAAAGAAACAAGCCACAAAGTTATAGCCAGTATAGAAGTAGAAAAGGAGATAGGTATTTATTTATTTATTTATTTATTTATTGCGATTTATATGCCGCCTTTCTCCCTAGGGACTCAAGGCGGCTTACAAAATGACAACTTCAATACAAATCACAATACAATACCAAATTAAAATCAGTAACCCAATTAAAAACAATTTAAAATTATATCAGTGTACCCCCAAACGGATCAGTTTAATTGGCGGAAGAGCCACGTCTTCAGCTCGCGACGGAAGGAAAGAAGGTCGGGGGCTGTCCTGAGCTCAGTGGGCAATCCATTCCAGAGGGTCGGGGCTCCCACAGAGAACGCCCTCCCCCTGGGGGTCGTCAGCCGACATTGTTTGGCCGACGGCACCCTGAGGAGGCCGACTCTGTGAGAGCGCACAGGACGATGGGAGGACGGCTGGAGATGGTCCTGCAAGTACCCCGGGCCTAAGCCATGAAGGGCTTTACAGGTAGTAGGAAAGGTAAGAAGAATAACACTAATACAGTTTTATCGAATAGTCTGACAGTGTTGTGGGAATTAGTTGTTTAGCAGAGGGATGGCATGATGTGCATTTACTGTGCAGTATCACAATAAAAGGCAAAACTGGCAATTGCACATGGCTGAAATAGGAATAGGAATAGGAATAGGAATAGGAATAGGAATAGGAATAGAGTAGGGTAGGGTAGGGTAGGGTAGAGTAGAGTAGAGTAGAGTAGAGTAGAGTAGAGTAGAGTAGAATAGAATAGAATAGAATAGAATAGAATAGAATAGAATAGAATTAGGAATAGGAATAGAGTAGAGTAGAGTAGAGTAGAGTAGAGTAGAGTAGAGTAGAATAGAATTAGGAATAGGAATAGGAATAGGAATAGGAATAGAGTAGAGTAGAGTAGAGTAGAGTAGAGTAGAGTAGAGTAGAGTAGAGTAGAGTAGAATAGAACAGAATAGGAATAGGAATAGGAATAGGAATAGGAATAGGAATAGGAATAGGAATAGGAATAGAGTAGAGTAGAGTAGAGTAGAGTAGAGTAGAATAGAATTAGGAATAGGAATAGGAATAGGAATAGGAATAGAGTAGAGTAGAGTAGAGTAGAGTAGAGTAGAATAGAATAGAATAGAATAGAATTAGGAATAGGAATAGGAATAGGAATAGGAATAGGAATAGAGTAGAGTAGAGTAGAGTAGAGTAGAGTAGAATAGAATAGAATTAGGAATAGGAATAGGATTAGAGTAGAGTAGAGTAGAGTAGAGTAGAATAGAATAGAATAGAATAGAATAGAATAGAATAGAATAGAACAGAATTAGGAATAGGAATAGGAATAGGAATAGGAATAGGAATAGGAATAGGAATAGGAATAGGAATAGGAATAGGAATAGAGTAGAGTAGAGTAGAGTAAGTAGAGTAGAATAGAATAGAATAGAATAGAATAGAATAGAATAGAATAGAATTAGGAATAGAGTAGAGTAGAGTAGAGTAGAGTAGAGTAGAATAGAATAGAATTAGGGATAGGAATAGGAATAGGAATAGGAATAGGAATAGGATTAGGATTAGAGTAGAGTAGAGTAGAGTAGAGTAGAGTAGAGTAGAATAGAATAGAATAGAATAGAATAGAATAGAATAGAATAGAATAGAATAGAATAGAATAGAATAGAATAGAATAGAATAATAGAGTTGGAAGGGACCTTGGAGGTCTTCTAGTCCAATCCCCTGCTTAGGCAGGAAACCCTACACCATTCCAGACAAATCGTTATCCAACATCTTCTTAAAAACCTCCAGTGTTGGAGGTTTCGCAACTTCTGGAGGCAAGTTGTTCTATTGATTAATTGTTCTAACTGTCAGGAAATTTCTCCTTAGTGAATTATTTCTCCAAATACAAGCTTTTCCCGTTTGCTTTATTTGCCCTGGGAAACAGTTCGTTTTTTCCATCCAGTCCCAGCAGCAGAGTCGGTATGGACAAAAAGGCAAAGGCTTAAAAACCACATACAGAGATGTTTTTTTCAAAATGTTCGGAGAAAATGTTTTATCAAGAGGTTGTGAATGAACAACAACAACAGCAGCAGAAAAAAAGAACTAAGAGGCAGCGTAAAACTCTGAAAACAGAAGACTTAAGAGAATATCCCTATCCAGGTCAAACTGAGGGAAAAGAACTGGAAGGAATCCAGGAGCTTCAAGCGTAGAAACGACAACTAGGCCACATGCTGCCTGCATTCTTGGACAGGAGAAGAAGGTAGGACACAACCCAGAGACTGATAATAGTATTATGGGAGTTACACAAAACAAACGATCCTAGAGGAGATCAACCCTGACTGTTCTTGAAAAGGCCAGATCCTGAAATGGATTCCGGAGGATGGTAGAGGACAGGAAGGCCTGGAGGAACGTTGTCCATGGGGTCACAATGGGACAGACACGACTTCGCAACTAACAACAACAATAGATAGATAGATAGATAGATAGATAGATAGATAGATAGATAGATAGATAGATAGATAGATAGACAGACAGACAGACAGACAGAGCAAGGTGATCAAACCGGTCAGTCCTAGTGGAGATCAACCCTGACTGCTCTTTAGAAGGCCAGATCCTGAAGGTGAAACTCAAATACTTTGGCCACCTAATGAGAAGGAAGGACTCCCTGGAGAAGAGCCTCATGCTGGGAACGATGGAGGGCAAAAGAAGAAGGGGACGACAGAGAAGGAGGTGGCTGGATGGAGTCACTGAAGCACTCGGGGTGAGCTTAAATGGATTCCGGAGGATGGTAGAGGACAGGAAGGCCTGGAGGAACGTTGTCCATGGGGTCGTGATGGGTCGGACACGACTTCGCAACTAACAACACAAAACAAAAGACTGCCCCCCCCCCCCGCCAAAGTGCTTTTTCAAAAGGCAACTGGACTTGGTTTTTCCCTTGAAAACGTTTTGCTTCACATCCAAGAAGCTTCTCTCAGGGCTGAGAGAAGCTTCTTGGATGAGAAGCGAAACATCTTCAAGGAAAGGCAAAAGCGGAAGCGGTATGCTCCGTCCCATATTTGGGTTAGACCAGGTTGCCCTGATAGACTGGTCTCGTTGGAAAAACACTTAATCTCTCCCTGGTACAGGCAACAAAGCGAGGGGGAGCAGAGGTGGTATTCAGCTGGTTCGAACCGGTTTGCCCGAACCAGTACTGGAAATCGCGGGTGGGCCTGTCTACCCGCCCCGGCTCTATGCCATCCTATTTAGGCATGTTTTTGAGAACAGGCGCATCCACGGAAGGCCGGGCGCATGCGTGGAAGGCAGGTGCGCGGGCAAACCGGGTGCACATGCGTGCAAACTGTGTGCATGAGTGCACGAAGGGAGCATGTGCGCGCGTGGTGAACAGGTAGTAACATAATGTGAAACCCACCACTGGAGGGGAGCCTGTGGTGTAGAGGTTAATACATCCGCCTAATATGCAAGCGGCCCAGGTTCAAATCCCAGAAGGGTATGACTAGCTGATGAGAGCTAAACAGCTTGAAATAGATCTATACTAGTCTCCCTTCCTTTCTTTGTCAGTAAAACTTAAATTAAGCACAAAAATAGTTTATCACGGAAGCGACTGCCTGCGAAGGCTCCTGGATTAGGGCTGAAAGGCGGAAGCAGTATGCTCCATCCTGTATTTCGGTAGACCAGGTTGCCCTGATAGACCGGTCTCACCGGATAAAACACATCTTCAAGAAAAAACCAAAGTCCAGTTGTCTTCGGAAAAAGCACTTTTGGGACAACCATGACCTGGGTGACTGAGAATCTCCATAGAGAAAACAAAACAAAGGACTCTTAGATTAAAACAAACAAACCAACAAACAAAAAGGCAATGAAGAGGTCAACCTATCCACACCCACTTCCAAAGGCAAAGGCGAAATGTTCAGAAGACAATTTACCTGCAGGAATATCACATAGAGCAAAGAGTCCCACCCGGACGTCTCCGTTCACTGTCCACTTCTGGGTTTCACAGTTGGGGTTGCAGCTGTGGTTCATGAAGCGAGAGTAGTTTCCCTTTGGTCCAGCATCTATTATGCGGTCCTGGGATAAGACAAAGGATGCAGTAATTAGCACGACACCCATTAAAGAAGGAATGGCTTAGAATAGATAGAATGGAATAGAATAGAATGGAATGGAATAGAATAGAATGGGATGGGATGGAATAGAATAGAAATAAAATAGAAGATGGAGTGGAGTAGAATAGAGAAGAAAACATGGAATGGAATAGAATAGAATTAGAATTAGAATAGAAACAGAATAGAAGGACTAGAAATAGAATAGAAGATGGAGTGGAGTAGACTAGAGTAGAAAACATGGAATAGAAATAGAATAGAAGATGGAATAGAATAGAGTAGAGTAGAGTAGAGTAGAGTAGAGTAGAGTAGAGTAGAAAACATGGAATGGAATGGAATGGAATGGAATAGAATAGAATAGAATAGAATAGGACTATAGACCAGTGATGGCTAACCTTTTTGCCATTGTGTGCCAAAAGTGGGGGGAGTGTGACAGGGTCACGTGTGCATGTGCCCACACCCATAATTCTATGCACCCCGCCCGCCCGCGCATGCGTGTGTGCCCCCCCCCATGCTCCCCGTTTTTGGCATGCAATGGCAAAGTAGGCCCAGTGGGCCTGTGTTTCACTCTCCCCAGGCTCCAGAGCCTTTCTAGGAGCCTGGGGAGGACGAAAACAGCCTTCCCCAGCCCCCTGGAGGCCGGAAATGGCCCGTTTCCCAACTTCTGGTGGGCCCAGAACGCCCAAAAATCAGCTGGCTGGCATGCACGTGCTGAGCTAGGGCAACGCTCGCGTGCCCACAGATATGGCTCCGTGTGCCAACTGTGGCACGTGTGCCATAGGTTCACCATCACGGCTGTAGACTATAGAATAGAATAGGAGTTGAAAGGGACCTTGGAGGTCTTCTACTCCAGCCCCCTGCTTAGCCAGGAAACCCTACACCAGGGATGGCTAACCTTTTTGCCGTCGCGTGCCAAAAGCGGGGGTTGTGAGTACTCCATCAAGGGAGGTTTTGAAAAAGACACTGGACAGCCATTTATCTCAGATGGTATAGTATCTCCTGCTCAAACAGGGGGTTGGACTAGAACAGCGGTCACCAACTGGGGCTCCACAAGAAAATTTTGGCGGTCCGCAGAAAAATTAATTGCCTTTTTTAAAATCAGGGGGTCCTCAAATTACGGCCCCTGGGACAGATACGCGCAATGAACGTTTGTGTTGCTGCAGAGATTCTCCCCCTTCGGGGTCTTTTTGTGTGGGTTGGAGGGGGGCAGAAATTCCAACTTGGGATCTGCTTCAGCCTCCTGGTGTGGGGTCTTTGGGCGAAGGCTGGAGGGAAGTGCCGCTGGTGGCGAAGAGCCGGAGGGCCTTGTTCCAGGGGGATTGCATCATGGCCTGGAACTGGCTGACCATCTCAGCTCGCTGAGCTTCCAGGCACCTGTACCTGGCCTTGCACTCCCGCAGGTCTTCCCTCTGCTTGGAAAGCCTATGCTCCTAGTCCTCAGTGAGGTGCTTCTGCTGAGCCTCCTTCTCGGCCAGATCCAATTTGAACTGAGCCAGCTGTTTTACCAACTCTTTCTCGTGGTGGCTGCTTAGCTCCAACAACTGTTTCCTGTTGGGGCTCTAAAGAGCTCAGGTGGGCAGGCAAGGAGTGGCTGAGAGGGGAGGGTGCCCACCCATGTGACTGGGTGGGCGTGGCCAACTTGATGTCACTCATGTCGAGGGGCGCCTCGACAGCCTCTACTCGCCCCTCCTCTTGACACGAGTGACATCAAGTTGCCCGCGCCCACCCAGTCACATGACCACCTAGCCACGCCCACCCAGGCGGTCATTAACCAGATCATATTAGGGGTCCACGGGATTTAAAATTATGAATTTAGTGGTCCCTGAGGCCCGAAAGGTTGGTGACCCCTGGACTAGACGACTTCCAAGTCCCCTTCCAACTGCAATATTCTATGTTCTAAACACCTTTTCTGTTTTCATAGTCCCTGCAGGAAGGTTATACAGCGGCCAGCTGGTTTCATTTGAAACTCTTGATAATCTAACTCAGTTTTGCTGGTGGATTTCACATGCAGAAATGTGACTGTCATTTTCACAGGTGTCAAAACTATAACTGCCTTGGTAGTACAGTGGTCTAAAGCACCCTGTTATTAAGACCAGCTGCCTGCAATGACTGCAGGTTCGAATCTCACCAGGCTCAAGGTTGACTCAGCTTTCCATCCTTTCTAAGGTAGGTAAATTGAGGGCCCAATTGCGGGTCAATAAGCTGACTTTGTATAAATATACAAAAGGATGAAGGCTATTGCTGAGCACATTGTAAGCCGCCCTGAGTCTCCAGAGAAGGGCGGCATATAAATCAAATTTAAATAATAATAATAATAATATAATAATAATAATAATAATAATAATAATAATAATAATAATATCTCTGATGCCAGAATGACATACCAACACACACACACACACACACACACACACACACACACACACACTTACCTTGGTAACAGTTAACATATAAAAATTAGTCACGCTGTTCTCATGGGCACGCTTAATTCGCAATCTGCACTCTTCCTCGTCAATTAATTCACCAACGTATTCATTGACAAATTCACCCTAAAAGAAAAAACAAAACAAAAGAGAAACGGACTTATAAATGAGGGCATTATGCTATAGAGCTGTATTTCTCAACGTGGGGTTCTTTAGGATGTGTGGACTTCAACTACCAGAATTCTCCAACCTGCCATGACTAGGGAATTCTAGGAATTGAAGTCTGCCCATCTTAAAGTGGGCCAGATGGAGAAACGCTATTATAGAACAGAGTTCCCCAACATTTTCTGCTTCGTGGATCCGGTGCGAGGGAGAGGAGATGGATCTGTGCACCCATCAGTCATTGTTCTGCCCCAGCTACGGACCCCAAAGAACGCAGCACACACAAAGTCCGTTCAAACCTTAGTTTACTGAATAAACCAGTCTTTTATAACAATGGCTGTTAATTAATTGCATTAACAGCTGCCAAGAATTCCAAGAATAATAACTGAAAACTTACTATGGTTGGCAGAATGCCCAGAAGCAATTTACAGGAAGCTGATAAGATAAGCAAGACAAGATACGAAGGTATGTGAACGAAGTTGTTCCCTGCAAATTGCTTCAGTCGGCGTTCCTCCTTAAATAGGCTAAGGGAATGGCCAATTAGCCCCAAGCCTTACTCTCAAGGAGACCTCCTCCTGAGGAGCCACTCCTGCCTTTTGGCAGCTCTGTGCGCCTGTGCATTGAGAAGAGGCTCCTCCTCTTCTTTCTCTTCACTTAAGGGAGCTTCTGGAGGTTCTGAAGGCCCTGGTTCAATCCCTGCCTCTGGCACCACATCTTCTCCAGCCTCCTCATTGTCTGACTCGAGTGCCAGCTGCACAGGCTGCTGGCGCAGCACCACACCAGCCTCCTTGCTGTCGGAATCAGCTACTAGCTGCACAGGCCGCGTACAGGCCACAACAGTCATGCATATGGAGCACACACATGCACTCATCCGCTGCTCATGAGAACGGGGATGCACATGGGCTCACGTGTGCTCTCCCATCACTTCCACGGCCCAGTTCCGAAAGGCTCAAGGCCTGGTAGCATAAGACACTGAGACCCCCAAATTTGAAAGAACTTGTACTGAAAGCTTGAATGGACATGAGCTGAACTCCATCCTCCCCCACAATATTACAGCTTTCCTCTGACCCTCGGACCAAAGAAAATATGAAATATGCAATAGTACTAAAAATATATAATTAGATAACAGAGGAATTGTGAGGGAAACTAACTTCGAAGCAAAAATTGTGCACGAATTGGTAAACAATCGCTTCCTTCCAGAAACCAAATTAAGTGAATTTTGTCATGGAAATATTTTAAGTAGTTTTTTTTTTTTAAAAAAAAAATTGATTTATATGCCACCCTTCTCCGGAGACTCAGGGCGGCTTACAGTGCGTTAAGCAATAGCCTTCATACTTTTGTATATTTATACAAAGTCAGCTTATTGCCCCCACAACTGGGTCCTCAACTTACCTACCTTAGAAAGGATGGAAGGCTGAGTCAACCTTGAGCCTTGGCGAGATTCGAACCCTGCAGTAATTGCAGGCAGCTGGTCTTAATAACCAGCTTAATAACAGGGTGCCTTAAACCACTGTACTACCAAGGCTCTTTAAAATGTATACATTAAGAAATGAAATGACTGGAATTCCTTTGTTTCGGTTAGTCATCAGCCTTAACGTTAGAAAACAAGAGTCTGCTGCTAAAAGAATATGAAAAGAAGGAATTTCATAAGATTTCATTTTGTGTTGATAGTTCAAGCATCTTTTGTGGGGTGGCTTGACTGTTTTTAACAACAAAAATTTTGGTGAAATAAGTCACCTCCTTACTAGAATATAGTGGGGGGAAATTAAAGTGTACATATACCTTCAGGCTTTTTTCAGTTTTATTGTCATTTGTTGTTCTTGAATCATTATTTCTAAAGAATAACCTAATAATCATTGGTCATCATCCTAATGCTCCACAAAGAATTGATTGCATATAGATCTTTTAAGTTAATAATAAAAGAATTCCAGATTCTAAGAACTTATCATATTTTTCGGAGTATAAAACACACCGGACTATAAGACGCACCTACCTTTTTTGGTGAGGAAAACAAGAAAAAGAAATCTGCCTCTGCCTCCCAATAATTTTGCCTCGTTGCAGCAAACTGCAAACAGCCTGCTTTATTTTCATTTTCGTTTTCAGCATAGCTTGATTAGCAGAAGAATAAAAACTGCTCCCAGCAATTTACCTCCTTGCAGCAAGCAGCAGAGGCCTGCGCAGCAATAGGCAATGGCAATCCCTGCAGCCTGAAACAGCTGAGAGTCAGGAGGCCGATCCAAGGGACAATCAACTTGTGCTAATTAGGCTGTGCTGAAGCTGAAACAGGCTGTTTCTTCTTGCTGCTTGCTGCAAGGAGGTAAATTGCTGGGAGGCAGAGGCCAAAGGGTGGGGGCCAGTGGGTGGGAGGGGCTACATTCGGTGTATAAGATGCACCCAAATTTTCACCCCCTTTTAGGGGGGAAAAAGGTGCATCTTATACTCCGAAAAATATGGTAGCTAAACTTTATAAGTGATGCTTAGCTGTGTGCATTTCTATTATTTTACATTCATGTAAAAAATGAGAAATACTGTCATAAGGCAATTTTTTTTTTTCCTATCGTTCTGGCTTCGTTTTTAATCTTCCTCCCTTCATCTGATTTTTAAAGAATAAAAAAAAAAAAAGGAATAGGTAACCCATTCAAAAACCAAGCCAGCCTCTGGCTACCTTTTTAATGTTCCGTTTGGTGCGCAGACCCCAGCCGCGTCGATCGGTTTTGATAATTTCTGCTTCCGGATAGAGTCTTTTGGTAAAGCACTGATTTTGGCAGCGTTCTCCCGCAGGGCAAACTTGAGGGTGACATTCGTACTGCAGCATTCGATTCAAGCACTCTGACTCCAGGCCACAGGGATTCTCGTCCGCTGGCTTACAGTTACACCGAGGGATTTCGGACAGGTCCGCAACTTGGATCTGGACTTTTCCTACCACTTTGTTGGACTGTGGGATGCAAAATGAAGAGCACAGGCAGAGCATTAGTTCACAATGAAGGAGAATCTTTGTGGCTCAGGGCTGAAAGGAGGAGTCCTTGCTGCTCTCTGAGTTTGCTTGTTTTCTCGCAGAGGTTTCATGACCCTAACTAGGTAACATCATCAGTGCTAGAAGAGAGTGGGGTTTGCGGAGAGGAAGAGGAGGAGGAGGAGGAAGAGGAGGAGGAGGAAGACGATGACTATGGGGTAATCACTAGCACTGATGATGTTACCTAATTTGGGTAATGAAACATCTGCAAGAAAAAAAGCAAACTCAGAAAGCACCAAGACCCCTCTCACATTTGCCATTTGATGACAACTTTTGTGAGCAGAATCAGAGATCTTATGAGGACTCTGTGATGAGTCTTAAGCTGAGAAAAAGGAAGCTCAAGATACTAATTTTCAGTTTCAAAGGGGATTTAGATTTTCCCAAAACAGACTAAAAATTCTATCCATACGTATAGGAAAATAAAGTATCCTCACATTTAAGAAGCAACGCACTTAAAATCCACCTATATGCTTCGCACCCATACACACACACACCTGAACAGTACAAGGGACTCACTTTAATGTGTTTATAGGGAGGCGGTTTTCTGGAATTCCTCTCGATCTCAAGTGCTTCTTTACTTTCTCTTTGTGCTTTTAGTTCCTGGAAGCGTTTTGCTGCTTCTTCAAGTGCTGGATGAGTTTCCCACAAAGCAGGAAAAAAAAAAGGGCGGGAGGGCCTAGCATTAGCAACTATATTCAGAGATTCCGCAAAGAACCAAAACTCATTGAAACAATTACGTCAGTGTCCAGGCCTGGCCTCTACTTAAAAGCAATGAGTTTAGTGACACATTTGTAATGGAATGTATGGATGAACCTGGAATGAAAACAGGAGGAAATGCTGCCTAGGAAACAATCGGATAAGAGAGGACGGAGCCTGCGGTCGCTTGATGGCCAGAAGGAGAAACTCAGGGAAGATCCACCCTAATGGACCAAGTACTTAAAAGTGGAGGTGAGAAATGTGTGCCTTCAGGCTTGCAAGATTGATTTATTGATTTATTTATTATTTTATTTTATTATTTTATTTATTATTTTATTTTATTTTATTATTATTTTATTTTATTTTAATTTTTTATTTTATTTTATTTTATTATTATTTTATTATTTTATTATTATTTTTTTATTTTATTTTATTTTATTATTTTATTATTTTATTATTTTATTATTTTATTTTATTTTATTTTATTTTATTATTTTATTTTATTTTATTTTATTTTATTTTATTTTATTTTATTTTATTATTTTATTTTATTTTATTTTATTTTATTTTATTTTATTTTATTTTATTTTATTTTATTTTATTTATTTTATTTATTTTATTTTATTTTATTTTATTTTATTTATTTTATTTTATTTTTATACCGCCCTTCTCCCGAAGGACTCAGGGCGGTGAACAGCCATAATAAAAACAATGTACAAAAATAGAATTTAGAATAGGATAACAGAGTTGGAAGGAACCTTGGAGGTCTTCTAGTCCAACCCCCTGCTCAGGCAGGAAACCCTATACCAGGGTTGGCGAACCTTTTCGGCACCGAGTGCCAAAACGGGAGCGTGTGTGCACGGGGGAGCACCAGAAGAGCAGTGGAGCTCTCGGTTTCCGGTGTGCGCATACATACCGGTCACCTGGTCTTCTGGCGTGCTTGCGCGTGCAAAGATCAGCTGGCCGGTGCACATGCGCTAGAAACTGGAAGTTTAAGGCAAGTTGTTCTATCGATTACCGTATTTTTCAGAGTATAAGACGCACCTTCCCCCCCCCCTTAAAAAGGGGTGAAAATTTAGGTGTGTCTTATACACCGAATGTAGCCCCGCCCACCCACTGGCCCCCCACCCTTTAGCCTCTGCCTCCCAGCAGTTTACCTCCTTGCAGCAAGAAGGAACAGCTCGTTTTAGCTTCAGCACAGCCTAATTAGCACAAGTTGATTGGATCGGCCTCCCGACTCTCAGCTGTTTTGCAGGGCCTCTGCTGCTTGCTGCCAGGAGGTAAATTGCGGGGAGCAGATTCTTTTTTTCTTGTGCTAATCAAGCTATGCTGAAAACGAAAATGAAAGTAAAGCAGGCCGTTTGCTGTTTGCTGCAACGAGGCAAAATTGCCGGGAGGCAGAGGCAGATTCCTTTTTCTTGTTTTCCTCACCAAAAAAGGTAGGTGCGTCTTATAGTCCGGAGCGTCTTATACTCCGAAAAACACGGTAATTGCTCTAACTGACAGGAAATTTCTCCTTAGTTCTAGGTTGCTTCTCTCCTTGATGAGTTTCCACCCATTGCTTCTTGTCCTGTCCTCAGGGCCTTTGGAGAATAGCTTGACTCCCTCTTCTTTGGGGCAGCCCCTGAGATATTGGAACACTGCTAACATGTCTCCCCTGATCTTTCGTTTCATTTGATGTCTGTTCTTCCAGGTATACCAGTCAGGAAGCACAACAAGATGAACTAATTCACGGGGTGGATTCTATATGTATTATGTTAAATTTATTTGATACTTGAGCCCCCCCCCCCCCACACTTTTTTTTTGTACACCAATCTTTTGTTGTTGTTGTTAGTGCTGGATGTATGTTTTTTTTTTCGGTTTTGCATTTTATTTTTGTTGCTAAAACAAAATCAATATATGTTTTTTAAAAAGATGAACTAATTCTACTTTGTTCGAAGGCCGAGGGGGTCCTTCGTGGTCTCTGAGCTTGGTTGTTTCCTTGCAGAGGTTTCATTACCCAACATCATCAGTGTTATTGTGAGACTACATTGGCAGAATCCTCTCAGTCTGAAGGCACAAACTTCCCTTTCCACTTTTAACTACTTGATTCATTAGGGTGGGTCTTTCCTTAATTTTTTTTCTCTGCCCGTTAAGTGACTGTGACTCTCTTGTCTGATTGTTTCTCAGGCAGCATCTCTTCCTTTTTCCCCCCCAAGGTCATTCATACATTCCATTACAAAACTTAAGCCTTGTGTCAGCTTGATTCCCGCATTATCTTTTGTGAGGTGGGATTATTCATTTGTAAGGCATTAAAATTTTCCCTAAAAAAATTCTGAACCCATCATCAGAGATCCTGAGACTCTTCTTCTGTTACTTTGCAACAGACTAAACGTGGCTCGGTGGAAAATGTCTAGGCCTGAATATTTGTTCTTAAATCTATTTATTTATTTATTGGTTCAATTTATATGCCGCCCTTCTGCGGAGACTCAGGGCAGCTTACAATGCGTTAAGCAATAGCCTTCATACTTTTTGTATATACTTGCTTAGTAGGGCTGTCGGCCCCCCAACAAGCGGTGTTCTTTTTTATACAGCTTATTGCCCCCACAATCCGGGTCCTCATTTTACCTACCTCGGAAGGATGGAAGGTTGAGTCAACCTTGAGCCTGGTGAGATTTGAACTCGCAGTAATTGCAGGCAGCTGGCAGCTAAGTGCTACTTTAACAGCACTTTAGTCCGCTGCTCCACCAAGGCTCTTAATCTGATATCAGATTTAGGTTTTAATTAAAATTTTAGATTGTGCAGAAATGAACAGATTAACTATGATGATAAAAGAAAGAGAAGATTCAGAATATTTTAACATATAGAATCAATTTTACTATTAGTTAGAAAAGCGATATAAATAAGTTAATTAAAAGAGATAGATAAAAATGTTACAATTAGAATACTATATTAGTAGAAAATTTTTGTAATGGACTTGGCGAGAATGAAGATAGAAGAGATAATAGAAAAGAAGAAGTTTTTGGAGACAACACCGAAAGGTCACAGGGAAGAAATGAACGATGTACTAAATGTTTGTTTGTCTTAAAAAAAATAAATAAAAAACTTTTTATAAAAAAAAAGTGTTAGGTTTTAATTAAATTCAACAGCTCGACATAACACTGTGCTCATAAGCTTGTTTTAAAAGGAAAGGATATTTGTCTTTCATATAAAACAGCATGGAGATAAAAGAAGGATGAATGGTTTTTCTACAAATTATCGAACGTATCACACACATTTTTATCTGTCATGGCTTTTGAAAAAAAAAAACACCTTTTTCTTAAAATCAATATTTGTATCATCATTTTGTTTCTTTCAAATGAAGTAGAAAATCCTTCCAGAAATGATATTATTTACAGCCTGACATGGGGAATAGAAGCATTTTAAATGGAATTAAATGGAGTTTAATTAACTAAAACGGTGTCTTAATTTCAAGACACCACTTCCCTATTCGGGGACGATGGAGATCCAAAAATGTGGAGCCTTAGTTGGTAGAAATAATTTAAATTTACCTTTTTTGAAAGTCTTGTTAATATTAGTTTGCCCTTCAGCAAAGCTTTTATCTCCTTCAACGTAGGGGAATACTCTCCCCTGATGCACCCAGTAGTAATCATGTGAACCAAAGAAAAATACTGGGAAGTCCCCAACATCATGTTTGAGGCCCTGGATGTTGAGAGGAACAGATCTGGGATTGCATATCTCAGCTGGCCACCACCTAGGAGAAAGAAGGGTGGGTAGGGGTAAAGGTGGAAGGAGAGAACAATTGGTGAAGTAAGAAGTTTGTTTAGTTTTTAATTCTCAAGCCAATTCCCATAGATTAGTTTACTTCAATACAGTCTTACACAGCAGAATGGTGCGGTGGCCTAGAGGTGGAGCTCTCGCCTCACAATCAGGAGGCTGTGAGTTCGATCCTAGGTAGAGGCAGTATTTCCCTCTCTGGGCACACTGAGAATATAACTGCCGAACAAAACTCTGCATTGGCGACGGGGAAGGGCATCCGGCCAGTAAACGCTCAGCTCCATTCAGTTGCCCAGACTCCACCCGCAAAGGATTATGGGGTTGTTAAATGATGATGTCTTACGCAATTAATTATTCCCCCATTAGTTATCAATTTGAATATATGAAACTCTGTGTCAAGTTAGCTCTACTGATATCCTCATTCAAATGATGGGACCTAAAATAAGCGACCTCCATAAATACAAAAAAAATATTATTGCTCAATTTTACCAATAAGTTAAAAGAAGCAACCCACCTCAAGACTCTTTTTTATGTCAACCTCAAAGGCTGTACGTTCCACGGTGCCATTTATGTGGTAAAAGTTAAATGATCAAAATTAAGGTCAGAAGTGAACTTCTGAAAAATAAATACCGTATTTTTTGGAGTATAAGACGCACTTCCCTCCCCCCAAAAGAGGTTGAAAATTTGAGTGCATCGTACACACCGAATGTAGCCCCTCCCACCCGCTGGCCTCTGCCTCCCAGCAATTTGCCTTCTTGCAGCAAACAGCCCATTTCAGTTTCAGTACAGCCTGATTAGCACAAGCAGCTGATGGTCGGTTGGATCGGCCTCCCGACTGTCAGCTGTTTCAGGTGGCAGGGATTGCCATTGCCTATTGTCGCCGCTGTTTGCTGCAAGGAGGCAAATTGCAGAGGCAGATTTTTTTTTCTTGTTTTCCTCCCCAAAAAAGGTATCATATTTTTGGACTATAAGACGCACCGGTGTATAAGACGCACCAAGATTTTGAAGAGGTAAGAAAGAAAAAAAAAAAGATTTTTGCCCTCCCCGGCCCCCAGGAGCACTCTGCAGGCCTCCCAAACCCTCTGCGCACCCCACTTTTGTGAAAAACAGGCCCGTTTTTCACAATAATGGGATAAGCGGGGCTTCGAGGACGACAAAAATGGCTGTATTCAGTGTATAAGACGCACCAACATTTCCAGCCTCTTTTGGGGGCGGGGAGAGTGCTTCTTATATTCTGAAAAATACAGTAAGTGCGTTTTATAGTCCGGAGCTTTTTATCTCCAAAAAATATGGTTAATAAGTCTAAAGGCAAGGTCTCTGAAATCAAGGATCCAGGATCACTGCACTTTGTAACACTGCTATGATGACAAAACACACAAAAAATTGTTCATTGGCTTTTAAGGTACCTGTAATTTCCAAGCTTGACCCAAACGATCTGCTTGTATCGCAACTTCTTGCCGGATTTGCAATCGTTGCAGTTCCAGGAGCCGCCTGGCATCTCTATGTTAAGACATTCCGGGTGGAAGGATGCGGGACAAGATTCACAGCACAACAGCTTCCCACCTTTAAGGCAACAACAGAGCTCACTTTATAGTTAAAGGAAACAAGTAGTGCACACAGCTCGGATTTCTTTTTGCAAATGCATTATGCATTGGGGTTTGCCATGTCATACAATACGAATGGCAAAATGAAAAGATCAGGTCAGAGTTACAATGCCAGATTTAAAGCACTTATTTTTGTTGGTATAAAATCAGTCAGACCAACTTCCTAGATGAGGAACTTAAATGGATAGATCTCATTATGTTTTGTTTGTTTGGGTGATATGGTTAGAAGGGTGTGTTTTTTCGGAACATTGGCATTTAAATATGATAAACTGTTCAGGGGTTAATTGTCCTCAACAGTCTAGATGTAAATTTTGTTTTAAATCTGCATTGCCATGACCCGATCCCTTAGCAATCAGTTAGTGCATGTAAAATCAGCCTATAGGTTGATCAATATTGTTCTGTTTTAAAAATAGCGTTATTAGCAAAACAAATCCAAAAAATTTAGAATTCCAAATCATTCTTGTCCTTTCAAAATGAAGCATTATAATATTATTATCTATATACAGTCGTGGCCAAAATTGTGGAAACCTTCTGGGAAAAGTGTATTTTCTAAAACTAGCTAATAACACCACTTTTTTTTCTTTTTTTTTTCTTTTTTTTCTTTCTTTTTTTTTTTGGAGTTTCAAGATAATCCTATTCCACTGCTGGGATGGTCTGGGAATAGCCAAGACCTTAACTCAATTGAAAATCGATGGAGCCAACTAAAGAAACTTGTTAGTCGGAAGCGACCAAGCAATAAAACCCAGTTAATAGAAGCAATCATTCAATTTTGGTTTCACATTATTTAGTTCAGCTGTGGAACTAAAAGACTTGGTTCACTCCATGGGAAGAGGTTGTAAGGCTGTAAGTAATGCTAAAGGTTACCCAATTAAGTATTAACTGACGTGATAATTTTTGTATATCTCGTTTTTTCCTACGGTGTTTCATTTTTCTTCTTTATACTGTAACTGCTATTCTAATAGCAAATCCTTCATAAAAGTTATTGTATTACATTCTTGATCAAATTATCTTTCCATTGATATATAATTTTATGGTACTACTCCAAAAAAGGTGATGTTATTAGCTAGTTTTAGAAAATACACTTTCCCCAAAAGGTTTCCGCAATTTTGGCCACTACTGTAGCCTGAACTGAAAAAAGCATTATCAATCTTTTAAACTATGTTATGTTATGTATTTCCTTCCTGGCATATACAATAGTCCTTTTTTGTTTTGTTTTGTTTTTGCCAGATCTCAGCATAGTATACTGGTGTATCTGTATCAATTTGAACATTTAAGTATTTTAGGTATTTTACTTCCGTGCTAAGTTCAAAACACTTTTGAAGCAAGAAGGGAATTTCACTTGTTAAAAGGCTGAAAACTAAGAAATTGTTTCTTAGGCTATTTATTGATTTTCTTTCAGTCGATAACAAGCATCTTTAACTTCATTAAATCTAAAAATGTAGAGGATTTAACACTTGAAGGGAATCCTCCCAATAATTTAGAAGACAGCATTTAAACTTTTTTTTTTAAAGTATCAGAGAAATTTAGATTATTTTCTACAAATCCGCCAGAAAATTTTGTCCACCTATAGACTTTAAAATCTGTAATTTGCACTGATTGTTACAAAGCTTTATAGGTTGCTTAAAACAACGAAACCATTGCTATATTTCCTCTGCCATGAAATGCAACGGAGCCCAAATGTTTGGATCGCCAGGATCGTTCCGAAAATATCCCAAAATCAAATTTTCATAAGCGTACAAGTTATTTCAGAGGAAATACAGCCCCAGTCATCGAAACGATACCCAAACAGCAGAATGCCAAAAGATATGAAAACCAAGCAAAACAAACAAAACCACACAGATTTTTTTTTTCAACACTAAGCAAGGAAACTTGGCTTTTACAATGCATTAGTAAGATTTTCTGCAGCTATGAAAGAGGGCTCAAAATAATTGATCGTCTCTTGCCTCTTGCTGAGGGAGACTCTTCGAAATAGGCCAGCACGGTAAGTCACGTGCTTTATAAAATAATTCAAGAGTCAATAAAATCTTCCCAAACTTGGCAGACCGAAAAACCCTTAAGTTTGGACAAGGCTCCCAGTGTAGGCAGTCAGTATGGAGCTGCAGGAGCACGCCACTACCCGTTTTCACAGGGGATGTCATTTTATGCATACTATCTACATGCATGAAGTAGAAGGGAAGACAAAGATGTCAAATGGATACAAGAAGCATACTCCCACTAGCCATAGATTTTGCATACATACTGTAGAACTCGTCCAAAGAGTTCCAAAACTAAGCTATCCCTGTTGTGTGATCTTTTTATGAAAAAGAAATCCTAACCTTGGCCAAAATCAGGCAGCTTGTTACTTTGGTGGAACCTGAAATATTAGGCATCCCCTTCCCAACTGTGAATTTCTACAGATTAATATGAAGACTTACGATAAGTAACCGTCAATCCCTCACACACACAATTCTATAGTATTAGCCAATGACACTGTGGGACCTGATTTATTTAAGCCTTCTTCCTATTAATAGCTATCGCTCGATATTTAAAGCATTTCTTAAAGGCTTTCCAAAGAATTGCAGATAAAAACCATGGCTCTTCTATCGCTGAGTTATCCTATCTCTGGATGGTGGTGCAGCTACTCAGTTCTATGTAATTGTGATTATTTTGCCGGTTGTGTTTTCATTGACTTTAATCCAGTGGTGGGATTCAGCCGGTTCGCACCACTTCGGGAGAACCCGGTTGTTAACTTTCTGAGCAGTTTGGTGAACTGGTTGTTGGAAGAAATCATTAAGGCAGAGAAGCGGTTGTTAAAATTATTTGAATCCCACCACTGCTTTAATTCTATGTTTTTCTACCTGTTCTAAGATGCTCAGAGCCTTCGGGCAGCTGAGGGGCACAGAAACAAAAATAAGTAACATAAATAAGCGGTTTAGGAATACCTTGTAGGAAGTACAATTCCAGGAAGTGATGGAAGAGGGGAAATAGTTTGTGTCTACGTTATTCCATTAGATGAAAATGTAGGAGGTTGTAACTACTAGCTAAAAGCAAAACCTTGGTCACTTTTAAGACTTGTGGGTTTCACCTCCCAGAATTCTCCAGCCATCAAGAAGTCTTAAAAGTGTCCAAGCTGGGAGACCCCTACCTTTTTAAAGGCCTTTTATACCTACTAGAAGTGGCAGAATATGTTACATACTGCAGGACCTAAGGACAATCTTCCCTCTGCAATGAAAGCCCATCAATAAATGAGAAAGCTATCCAGTCAACAGCTAGCTATAAACTGGCATGCCAAGGCTGGACAATTAGACTAGGGTCATTGATTCACACATCTGGATGTTCCAGGTAGTCTACTCTAAGCTGTAAAAGAATCTGAATAAGACCCCAAAAATGGACAATAGCTCCTTTAGTGTGGTTAATAGACACGGATAGATCTGAACAACAGAAAGACCCTACAGGATCCCTCCAGATTTACAGTTTTTACCTCAGGATTTAGAAGTCTGCTGGGTAGGCTAATCATGCACAAATCTATGCCTGAGTGGAATTCGGTAATTATTTTAAGCCCCTTTGGAAGATTTCCGCCAATATGAATACACGTTCAAAATAAGCAATGAGTGAAGTTTACAAAGCACAAAGAGGAAGTGCCAGATGAGCATACAAAGCTTTGGTTTAGTTTAAAAAAAAAAAAAAAAGCAAAAGCAAACGAAAAGCAGGAAAGGCGAAAGAAAATTAAAAGAGAGAGAAAAAGAGAGAGAGAGAGAGAGAGAAAAAGCTATTTTGGTTACCTTTCTCACATTTCTTTTTGGAAGCTGACGAAGAAGGAGGAATCATAGGTAATTTCATCAACTCAGCACGATTTGATTCATTCAGTAGATAGTGAGATTTATTGGCATATGAACTGAACAGGGGGTCTGAATGATCCTGCACTATCAGCCCTATACAAAACAAACAGAAATAAATGAGTTGCAATGAAACTACCCATGATTCCATAAGGAGAAAAAACGAAATAAAAAAAAACCAAATGAATAACCTATTATGCATATTTCACCGGTGCTTTTAAAGTAAGGAAAAGGAAAAGGTGATGCGATGAAGGAAAAGAAAAAGTGAAAGAAATTTTTTTTTTCCCTATCTCTAAGAGGTTGTCACACTGAAGGAGGTAGCGTCCATGCCCAAGTACAAAAGAGCGAAAGTAAGTACAGGTAGTTCTCAACTTACGACCACAACTGAGGCCAACCTTGATACTGTTAAGTGAGAAATGTGTTAAGCGAGTCTTGCTCTGTTTTACGACTTGGGTGAATCACTGCAGCTGTTAAAATTAGCCACAGGGTCATTAAAGGAATCTGGCTTCCCCCATTGATTTTGCTTGTCAGACGATCGCAGGAGGGGATCACTTGACCCCCGGGACACTGCGACTGTCATAAATGTGAATCCACTGCCTGCCATCCAAATGTAAATCACGGGAACGTGAGGATGCTGCAACCGTTACGTGAAAAATGGTCACAAGTCACTTTTTTTCAGTGCCGTTGTTAACTTCGAACGGTCACTACGCCACCTGTTGTAAGTCGAGGACTACCTGTACTAGATCTGAAATTGAATTTTACCTGTGCTCCTTTTTAAATCTTCAATTACAGAAAAGCACCTATGAGACTACCTCTACTTTTTTCTCTATCCTCACCCCACCCAAATATTAAAGATAGCTAACTGTGAAACTGGTGGTTAAGACCCGCACTAGAGACTGGAACAGTGATGGCTAACCTTTTCAGCACCGAGTGCCGAAACTGGAGTGTGTGTGTGTGCATGCCCGAAAGAGAGTATCTGGCTGGTGCACATGTGCGCGCACCGGTCAGCTGCTCTCTTCTGGGTTCCAGCGTACACATGCACGGCAGTCTGCAGAGCTGGCAGCAGAGCTGGACAGTGAGGAGGCTGGGGAGGACCATGGGCCAGTCCTGGAGTCTGGGGAAGGCTGCGTCGAAGGCAGAGAAAGGGCCATCTGGGAGGGACGTGCTGCCTCCGGAGCCTCCAGTGTCGGACCTCAGCGAGGCAGAGAAACAGGGGGAGCCTGTTCCCAGTGCGCACATGCGCAGAGCTGCCAAAAGGCAAGAACATTTAAAACAAAAGGGACGACTCTGGAGTACGGCTTGGAGATGATTGGCCCCTCCCGTAAGGCTTAAAAGAGGAGCAAAGGCAGGTGGGCCTTTGCAGGAAGCAACGTTGTTAATTCTGTGCAGTTTAAAGCCTGAAGCTCTGTTTGATTCTGGACTCCGTGTGGCTTTGTCAATTAGGTCTTTGGCAGTGTGTCAAGGGAGATAAAGGTGGGTGATTATCAGCCTTATCCCGAAGGACTCTTGACAACTCTTTGGGACTCATCTGTGAATGAACAGAATTCACAGCCGTTGAAATTAAAGAGGTTTTTGGGACTACTCGTGTGTGTTTTACTGACTCAGGAGGCCTAGGTCAGAATACCCGGGACAGCAGCTGGCAACGGCGCACATGCCCACAGAGAAGGCTCTGTGTGCCATCTCTGGCACGTATGCTATCTCTGGCACGTGTGCCATAAGTTTGCCATCACGGGACTAGAAACTTTTTTAAAAAATCACATGGCGGCTATTGGTTGAGCTATAGAAATGTTAAAACATTACTTAGGCAAGGTTTGCCAGTGGATATTATTACCTGCAGCTTATTTATCCCTTTTGTTGTATGAAACACTGATCTACCCGTATATTATATACTTTGGAGAAATATCAGTTTGGTGAGATTCAGGGATTTTCTCGCACTCCTCCTTTAGAGGGGAAGGAACACCTACTGAGGTATTGTAAGCTTTATTGGTACATATTGGAAAGGGTGATAATGCAGGATTGGCTGGAGGTAACATCATGTTTTTAAAAACATTCTACTTGCTGAAATACGAAGTTTCTGAAAATCCAAAATTCTGAACAGAAGAACTTGGATAGAAGCTTGCACTGATTGGGCACTAATGCTGATACAACCTTCAGCCTGTCTACGGAGATGCTCAGTCATCGAGGTCATGGTTGTTCCCAAAAGTGCTTTTTTGATTGGCAACTGGACTTTCTGGTTTTTCTTTGAAGATGTTTCACTTCTGAGAACTTCTTGGATGAAAATTGAAATGTCTTCAAAGAAAAAAACACCTTTGGGACAACCTTCAGCATATTCTTCTAACAATATCTGCCAACCACCACTAACAAAATCCTTTCCCCCTAGTCCTCTATGGTTTCCCAATGGAAATGAAATGTAAAATTGAATTCCTTCATAAAAAACAAACAAACTTGCATTCCGCTTATAACTGCAGAGTAGAAATGATAACCCTAAATCTAATCTGTACTATTTTTGAGCAATGTCAAACTTTTTTGGGGGGCGGGGGGAAACTATAGATAGGAAACAAACAAATTGGCCAGAGAAGAATTAAAGAGAAGAATGGCATAGGACCCGGGTACCTCCGAGACCGTCTTCTGCCACCAATAGCCTCCCACCGACCAGTCCGTTCCCACAGAGAGGGTCTCCTCAGGGTGCCATCGGCCAAGTCATGTCGGCTGGCGACACCCAGGGGGAGGGCCTTCTCTGTGGGAGCCCCAGCCCTGTGGAATGAACTGCCCCCGGAAATTCGTAAGATCTCCGACCTCCGGGTGTTTCGCTGCGCATTGAAGACCCTGTTGTTCCGCCAGGCCGGACTATCAACACAAT
The DNA here is from genome assembly GCA_022577455.1 of Arizona elegans. NCBI lineage: Eukaryota > Metazoa > Chordata > Lepidosauria > Squamata > Colubridae > Arizona > Arizona elegans. The sequence continues at coordinate 212,434 of JAKOOJ010000013.1, forward strand.
AGTTTTAAATTGGGTATTTAAATTTATTGGGGTTTTAAATTTGAGCCACCTATTTAATTATTTTAAATTTTATACTGTTGTTTTGTCTGTGTTTTTAAGTCCCTGAGTCCTTCGGGAGAAGGGCGGTATAGAAATAAAATTATTATTATTATTATTATTATTATTATTATTATTATTATTATTATTATTATTATTATTATTATTATTATTAAAATCAAATGTAGTACATTTTAGAACATTTCTTCCCTGCTGCTTTTTCATAAAACATAGTAAGTATCGGCCTTCTTCAGCAAAATGTCTTCCAAACGAGCTGGGATTTTTTATCGTCCCAATTAGCCAACCTAAATGAGAAATTTGGAAAAAGAAAGGTGCCAAAGTATCCAGAGGGTGGCAGGATAGGAAAGGCAGATACAAACCAATTGACTCAAAAGAATCCACCTGGTGATTGCTAGCTCATTTGTGTAAGCTTATAACTCGGTCGGCTCTGTTTGTGTCTGTGCATTGAGAAAGGGAGAGGGAGAGAGAGAGAGGGAGTGTATATGACTGTGGGTCAGGAAGGGGGTTTATGTGCACGCATGTATGTGAATGAGAAAAGAGTACAACATGGAGGAAAGGGGAAGAGGTCATTAGTACACAGAATTAACACCCCAATCTTGCTTCTATCAGTCACTTTTTTTTTTTTATTTGATTTATATGCCGCCCTTCTCCGGAGACTCAGGGCGGCTTACAGTGCGTTAAGCAATAGCCTTCATTCTTTTGTATATTTATACGAAGTCAGCTTATTGCCCCAATAAACTGGGTCCTCAATTTACCTACCTTAGAAAGGATGGAAGGCTGAGTCAACCTGCAGTAATTGCAGGCAGCTGTTCTTAATAACAGGGTGCTTTAGACCACTGTACTACCAAGGCTCTTGAAGCCTTGGTTCATTTGTCCACCGCTATAATCTATAGAAGATCATTTGACGGCTGTGGCCAGGGGTGCCTTTTATCAAGTTTGCCTGATCCGCCAGTTGCATCCCTTTCTGGATCGGGACGCCTTGCGCACGGTCACTCATGTCCTAGTCACCTCCTGTATGGACTACTGTAATGCTCTTTACATGGGGCTCCCCTTAAAAAGCACCTGGAGGCTCCAACTGGTCCAGAATGTAGCCGCGCGGGTGATTATGGGTGCAGCTCGTTGCGCCCATGTAACACCTCTCCTACGCGAGCTGCACTGGCTCCCGGTGGTCTTCCGGGTGCGATTCAAGGTGTTAGTCACCTTTAAAGCGCTCCATGGCTTAGGACCTGGGTACCTATGAGACCGTCTTTTGCCACCAATAGCCTCCCACCGACCAGTTCGTTCTCACAGGGAGGGACTACTCAGGGTACCGTCAGTCAAATTATGCCGACTGGCGACTCCCAGGGGGAGGGCCTTCTCTGTGAGGGCTCCAACGCTTTGGAATGAACTGCCCCCTGAGATACGAAATATCCCTGATCTCCGTGCTTTCCGCCGTGCCCTCAAGACCCTGATGTTCCAACAGGCAGGGCTAAACATATGAACATGTGAATGTTTTTAAAATGTTATCTAATTTTAGGTTCTATTTAATTGGGCCAAACTATGTTATAATAATAATTTTAATTAGCAATTTTATGATGTTTGTGTATCTATATTTTTCTTGACTGTACACCGCCTTGAGTCCTACGGGAGAAAGGCGGTATAGAAATATAATAAATAAATAATGCTGCAGAGCTTTATCCAGAAAGCTTTCCATGATAGTATTGAGTTTTGCAGTGGGAATTCTTGGCTGTTGAGTTCCAAAGTCATATATTGTTGTAGACCAGGGAACTCCAACCTTGGCAACTTTAAGCCTGGGGGACTTCAACTCCTAGAATTCCCCAGCCAGTTTGCTGGCTGGGGAATTCTGGGAGTTGAAGTCCCCAGGCCAGGGGACAACTTTAAGATTTGTGGACTTCAACTTCCAAAATTCTGGGGGTTGAAGTCCACAAGTCTTAAAGTTGTTAAGGTTGGAGACCCCTGCCCCAGGTTGGAGACCCCTGTTGTAGACTTTTAAAGGCTCTTAAATTTAAACAAATCTGAAATGTATGATCTTTAGACTTGGGTTTTGGTTTTTTTTAGAGCTATCTATGTGTGAATGTAGACTCCAAGTCCACAAGCAGCTGGGAACACCTTGTTCCATGAGGAAATTTCATCGGTGTCCCAAGTAGGTGTTCCAGAGCAAAAAAAAAAATTCTATATTCTGTTTTGGGTATTGGCCTTTGGAGGTTTAGTGTTAGGTTGTCAAACTTCCAACTCCGTTATTCTATCTTCTATCTAGTCCTCAAAAATGCAGAACTACATAGGTGAGATCAAATTACAAGGAAGCACTGTTTCCACTGTAACACCTATACCACGATGGCAAACCTGTGGCACGTGTAGCCATATCAGTCCCACCGGAAGTTGGCAAACAGGCCATTTCTGGCATCTGGAGGACCTCCTGGGTGGGGGTGGGGAAGGCTGTTTTCACCCTCCCCAGACTCCTAGAGAGGCTCTGGAGGCTGGGGACAGAAAAAAACGGGCCTTCTGGTCCCACTGGAAGTTGGCAAACGGGCCATTTCTGGCATCTTTAGGGGGGTGGGGAGGCAGTTTTTGCCCTCCCCAGACTCCTAGAGAGGCTCTGGAGCCAGGTGAGAGAGAAAAACGGGCCTACCGGGTGCCAGGAGCGGGGGGAGTGGGGGGTGGTTGTGTCACGCACGCATGCGGGGCGGGGTGCATAGAATTATGGATGTGGGCAAGCACGCATCCCCTCGGCCCCCCTCCTGGCACGCGATGGCAAAAAGGTTAGCCATCACTGACCTATATCAAGGCATAGTACCATTCTTTGACCAAATATTTTTTTTTTTAAAAAAAATCCCATTTTAATTTGTCTTCCTCTTCCTCCATGTATTTTATTTTTTAAAGATGACTTATTTTAATATTTTTAACCAATTTGGAAAAATACCTTTTAAGGTCCAAAAAATAAATAAAATAAAATGATATGCATGGTACTTGCCCTTATGTGCATTTTACCGAAAATGTCTGGCAAAATGCTTCTCTGTAAAGAAAAAAAAATATATTTTACTATGCAATTTAAGAAGCAAATTATAGGCTCTTTGTGTTTGCAGGGTGGACAAGACCCTGAGATTCCATTTTGAAGGAATCCATCTTTCTGACCATACTGACATTCCGTGTTGCTATAGCAATCAGAGTTCCTGCTGCTGAGCAGATTCATCCTTTTCCATCCCTAACAAAACTTTTCAAAAGTAGCTGGTGAGCATCATGACAACTGCAAAATGTTTTCAAGCAACAGGTGGAAACCGACAAGCTATATCTTTCTGGTCCCAGTATGGCAGCAAAACTAATTTAAAAAATTTGGGGCTATTCATTTTAAATAAAAAAGAGGAGAATATTTCAGTGTGGGTTGTTTTATGAAACTACCCCCAGAAGGAGAAATGGCCCAAAAGCCTTGTGTACAGCAAAAGTTGTATGCACGGGAAGACCGCTTATGCAATAATGGCAAATATCTGTAGCTCAGATGTAGGATGAGGGTGGAGGTTTGTTCCCCCGAGCTTGTGGGTTGGTTTCCGAATGTTTCGTTACCAGGCCAGGTAATATCTTCAGGGGAGTTTAGGGGATATCAATGTCAGTGTTCTGTTTATAAGAGCTTCAGGTATGGGTGTCCTTATAAACCAGGCGCGTCAAACTCAATTTCACTGAGGGCCACATCAGGTTTGTGTTTGACCTCGGGGGGATGGGGTGGTCATGACTGGGGTAGGCGTGGCCAGGGTGGCTGTGGCCAATGTCATTCGTGTCGGGGGCACTTGTGGTGGCCAAGTGCTAAGGCAGGACGTCCCTCAGACCCTCCCTCCCTCTCATTATAATCCTTCCTTCCTCCTTTCCTTCCTTCCCTCCCTTCTTTTGCCTTCCCTCTTCATTCTTCTTTCTTCTTCCTTCCCCTCTTTCCTTCTTTTTCCACCCTTGCTCTCTTCCCATCTTCCCTTCTTTTTCTTTTTTTCCTCTTTCCCTTTCAAACCTGCGGGTGTTGTGGCCCGTACGCGGCCTGTGCAGTTGGCGCTCGAGTCGGACAGTGAGGAGGCTGGAGAGGATGTGGTGCCAGAGGCGGGGATTCAGCCAGGGCCTTCAGAACCTCCAGAAGCTCCCTTAAGTGAAGAGGAAGAAGAGGAGGAGCCTCTTCTCGATGCACGGGCGTGCAGAGCTGCCAAAAGGCAGGAGTGGCTCCTCAGGAGGAGGTCTCCTCGAGAGTAAGGCTTGGGGCTAATTGGCCACTCCTTTAGCCTATTTAAGGAGGAACACTGACTGAAGCAATTTGCAGGGAACAACCGTTCACTCTCCTTCATGCCTTGATCTTACTTTGCTGCAAATTGCTTCTGGGCTTTCTGCCAACCATAGTAAGATTAAGATTATTTATTCTTTGGATTCTTGCAGGCTGTTAAGAAAGTTAATTAACAGCCTTTGTTTGAAAAAAAATACTGATTTTATTTTAGTAAACTAAGGTTTGTACAGACTTTGTGTGTGCTGCGTTCTTTGGGGTCCGTAGCTGGGGCAGAACAGCGGGCCTTGAGTTTGACACCCGGTATAAACAGAACACCTGAATTCCTTATAAACAGAAACACTGACATTGGCATACTCTAAACTCCACTTAGTTACTTACTTAGCCCGGTAACGAAACATTCGGAAACTAACCCACAAACTCGGAGAACAAACCTTTAACCTCAAGAGAGACTATTTTGGGGGTGGGGGGGTGGGGAGCTAGGGGGGGCTAGCTTGCTGTCTCCACACCAAAGGCCAATGGACATGCAGGAATCTCTCCATGCAGGGTTGATGAATTCATCATCATCATCACCATCATCCTATAAGCTGCTTGGTTTATAGGATGAACCTATAAGTTCTATTGGTTCGTTGCATCTTGGTTCTATTATGAACCAAGATGCAACGATTATTACTACAGAATGGCATTAAGAAAAAAAAAAAACAGAGACGTGTGTACAAGTAGTCCTTGACTTATGACCACAATCTGGACCGGAATGTCTATCACTAAACAGTGGGGGTTGCTAAGTGAACTTCACCTGATTTCATGACCTTGTTTGCCAGGGTTAATTCCAGAATTATTCAACAAACCTAGTTTACTGTATTAACTTTGCTTGTTGGAAGGTTATAAATGGCTACCATGTGAACCAGAGGTATTGCAACCATCAGGAACACATGCAGTTTGCCAAATACCTGAATTCTAATCATTCGACAACAGGAACGCTGTGATGGTTGTAAGTTTGAAGACTGGTTGTTTAAGTCACTTGTTCCAGCACTGTTATAATTTAATAATAGCAATAGCAATTAAGACTTACACACCACTTCACAGTGTTTCACAGCCTTTTCTAAGCGATTTGCAGAGTCAGCCTATTGCCCCCAACAATCTGGGTCCTCATTTTACCCACCTTGGAAGGATGGATAGCTGAGTCAACCTTGAGCCGGTGAGAATCGAACTGCCGAATAGCTGGCAGTCGGCAGTCAGCAGAATTAGTCTGCAGTACTGCACTCTAACCACGGCGCCACCATGGCTGCTAAACAAATGGTCGTAAGTCAAGGACTAACTGTTTTGGCCTTTAGCTAATGAAGGCATTGCTCGAGGAAATTTATTCTAAGTGTGCATAATCTTGAATAGATTTCAGGATTTTTATTTTCTGTGATCAAAAGCATCAGAAGCATCTGGCCTAAGCATGAAAAAAAAAAACTTAAAAATATAATCTAAAGCACTTTAACAAGACAGTAGCTTTCTCTGGATTTCAGGAATAATTACCAATCCAAGGCTACAGCAATAATTCCCTTGTACTTCAATACAGAATGTTGGGGAATCCAAATTTCACTGACTTTAATGGAAACTAAAGTTCCAAACAGTAAAATAACTGGAACTAGAACATTATTGAAAACTTAAAATTAGTGTAGTAACTTTTTAAAAGCTTTAATTTATGTTTATTTATTTTCCTCGCTAAATTTAATCTTAGTGGGTCTGGCCCATTATTCTGTAATCTCTAAAATTAAAAAAAAATCTACTTCCAAATATAAAACCAAAATTATTATTAACGTGGGAAGGGAAAGCACCTAAAAGCAATCTAAATTTTGAATAATTTGTTGTTGTTAGTTGCGAAGTGATGTCCGATCCATCGCGACCCCATGGACAATGTTCCTCCAGGTTTTCCTGTCCTCTACCATCCTCTGGAGTCCATTTAAGCTCACACTGACTGCTTCAGTGACTCCATCCAGCCACCGCATTCTCTGCCGTCCCCTTCTTCTTTTGCCTTCAATCTTTCCCAGCATCAGGCTCTTCTTCTCCAGGGAGTCCTTCCTTCTCATTAAGTATTTGACTTTCATCTTTAGGATCTGGCCTTCTAAAGAGCAGTCAGTGTTGATAAGCACTAAAAGCACATCATCCCCGATTTCTACCTACGTATGTGAAGGATTTGAATGACAATTATATTGGTTTAAAAACCTATGTCAAAGTCCTGAAAGAGATATAAGCCGATTGATTGATTGATTGATTGATTGTGTGCCATCAAGTCACTGCCATCCCTTAAAGACTACATATAGTTTCTCCTTGAGACATAAAAAAAATAAAATAAATCAACGGACTATCCTTTCTAAATGTTGCTTTCATATAATTCAGATTCAGCATTTCTTTCTCTAACCTTTTAGACATCGTTCTTCTGCAAAGCGTTTATTTAATACAACAAGAACTCTGTCTACTGGTTTCTGCCTGGAACTGCAATTACTTTATTTCTTCCCATGTATCTGGTAGTAACCCCCACCCCCGCTGCAATATATTTTTATCTGCCCATATGTTTTCTCTTTAAACTATCTTTCCTATGCTGCACACATGATGGTCCAAAGTAGTTTTAATGTACCTGTTGCTTTTACTGATGACGATCGAATATAACATGTGCAAATCCCCTGAAACCCTATAGTTGCCTACAATTTTATTTCAATAGGATAAATAGGTCTGTCTTGAATTAAATGTACGGAGTGTAATTTCTGTTATATTTTAATACCATATTGATTCCCTCTAAGTGAAAATAACTAGGGGTTTTATCACTCGGTTATCATCCTTCTTTAGCTATGTTTTTTCAAAACATACATGTGAAGTTTGCTGTCACATTATCGTTACACGAGAATGTATTCAACCTAAATATCTTTTATACTTGGGCTACTCATAGGTGAATTTCTGTAATGCAGGTGAGCTTTGGTTCACTAAAGCTACTAATTTTAAAAAAAAAAAACCTCTTATATCTTCAAATTAGCAGGGTTAGAAGGTGAGGCAGATAACAGGGAATTAGAGAACATAATTCTAACGAAGGGTGATAATTTTTAGAGTCATGCAGATAATTGCTTCACATAAAACATTTTAATTGAAACTATGGGGAAAAGAGTTCCTTCCTGATCTAGAAGCCACACATCCATCCATCGTCAAGATGACTCGTCAATTTACAAGAGTTATTCATGCTCTTTTTTAAAAAATAATGATTATGGAAGTCAATTGACTTTCTCGGAATTTGAGTCACTGTTGTCAGTCTATTTCCCCTCATCCATTCCCCCGAACTAGCAAAAGGAGATAGTTCCTCATTGTTTTGTTTTAAGAAGGGGGCACGGAGAACAAGAAGGTTAAGAGAAAACCCAGCAATCGTCTTTAGAAGCTGTTCTTCCCAACAGCCAACGAGGAATTCTTGATCAACAGTAATTCCTTGAATTGATGTCTGTGTCTGTCTATGGCAAAGGTCTTCAAACTTGGCAGTTTTAAGACTTGGGGACTTCAACTCCCAGAATTCTCCAGCCAGCGGGAATTCTCCAGCCAGCGGGAATGATGTCTGTGTCCGTCTATGGGGATGCACATTGGAAGTACATGTGAGGGTGTGCGATTTGGGGGCGGGGTGGGGGGGAGGTACAACAGTTCATTTTTTTTCAACAAAAAAATCAAAATCAAAAATCAAAGACTCAACATCAAAGAGATCGACAAAAGGAAGGCAAAAAAAACAGAGCTCACCTCTTGCACAAACGAAACAAAAGCCTACATTTACAGCTGATGAGGAGTGATTGCTTCTTTTGGAATGGTTACTACAGATGAGGATGTGGGATGACACAAACAAGCTTCCTGCAGCAATACAGCCATCTCCTGAGTGATAGGCAATGGGGCATCTCAAACATCTCACCATACGACCTGTTTAATATAAAATGCACCAGATAACAGTCTGTTTAGAACACACTTCCAAACCTCAATCAAGTTTGGCTTTAGCTTAATTTTTTTTTCTTTTTAACGGTCCAGTAATCCCTGGAGTTGGGGGTGAATGAATGGAGCTGAGCGTTTACTGGCCAGATGCCCTTCCTGACACCTACGTAGAGTTCACAGCAGATATTTTCTCTTTGCAACCTGATAAGAGAAACATCTGTCGCTGCCTAGGATTGAACTCTCAACCTTCCGAGTAGGAGACTAACGTCTTCACCCCTAGGCCACTGCACCGCTCTGGCTTTAGCTTAATATATTCAATAGAAGTTTCCTGTATCCAATCGAAGATGTTACAGTTTTTCACAAAGCAACGACAGTTTTGCCATTCTTAATGGTGCAATTCTCCTGGATTCCAGAGCGAGCACACTTAGATGGCAAGGTCATTATGTATATATTGGGATTATTCCACTGAATGGCAGAGAAGGTTCAAAAGATGCTAACCAGGCATAGAAGCCAGTTTTCAACTGTTTTTAAAGAAAGAGAGAGAGAGAAAATAAACAATGGGAAAGAAAGAAAAACCCCTTAGGGCTCAAATCATATTGGCAATGTCTAATTGGTACTCAAATAATATTAGCTCCCCTTCCCCCAGGTGGAGGAAATTAGTTGTCTTGCATCCCATCCCTTCAATTCCCTGATGTTTGGGGAAACCGCAATGAATTATGCAAAAGTGCTTTGGAAACGAAGTATGGCGAGTTTTACGCAGATTTAAAACGCAGGGCAGAAATGCCCCAATATCTCCCGAAGAACAAGGCAATAAAGCACAAGCCAAACTTCTCAAAAAAGGAGGTAAGCCAGTTTGTACTTGGCTAAAGAAGGAAGAGGCAGCCTAGGCTGTAAGACCCCCCAAGATATTATCACTGATATAAAAATACCTCCAGTATTTTTCCACAGAATTGCTTAAATAGTCATTGTGAAGGCAAATTTTCCTACTTCCTCCATCACCGTTTACTAGACCGGCTAGCCTAATGCATATGACATCGATATTTGTTTGCTCCCTCACAATTTAAGAGAATGCAGCGGGACCAAAAATATGAGAGCCTAATTTCATTTCTGAGAATTCTAAGCACACAATTCCTGGTTGTTTATATCCACAGTGTTCTGGTCATGGTGAACTTCATTCAAGAATGGTTTCTAGGAAACTTCAATAAATGTTTTTTTAAAGCAAACCCTCTGTTTATGTGCTTTAGGAAGCCACTAGCTTTCGATGAGTGAAATACCCACATTTCTCCATATTTCAAGCCAGCAACTTTTTTCTTTTCTTTTTCAGATATAGTATCTGTAAGAAGCATAGTCTTGCAAGATGCATGGTCTGATGTTATGCATATTTTCATTCCCTTTCTATTACACAATTTTTTTATAAATACAAATTTAAATACAAATTTTAATCTGTTTAAATTATGGGGTATTTTAAATTCAGCCAAATTATTTAATTCGTTTTTAATCTATTTTAAATTTTTGTATCTCTGTGTTTTATCTTCTGGCTGTTCACCGCCCTGAGTCCTTCGGGAGTAGGACGGTATAGAAATTTAATAAAATAAAATAAATAAATAAATAAATAAGAACTGTCAGAATGATATATACATGCCATCTTCCTTTAAACACAGATCAGAGACCTACAAATGTTATATCTAGTCCTTCCCTTGCCCTCTCATCCATCCATCCATCCATCCATCCATCCATCCACCCACCCACCCACCCACCCACCCACCTACCTACCTACCTACCTACCTACCTACCTATCTATCATCTACCTACCTACCAACCATGTTTCCCCGAAAGTAAGACCGGGCCTTATATTAATTTTTGCTCCAAAAATTAATGAGGCCTTCTTTAATTAGGCCCAAAAATTAATTAGGCCTTCTTTTCTGGTTAGGTCTTATTTTTGGGGAAATGCGGTACTAAATGCATCAATCTGGCTGATAATCTTAACTGGGTCTTATTTTTGGGGTAGGGCTTATATTAAGAGCATCCTGAAAAATCATGCTAGGACTTATTTTCCGGTTGGGTCTTATTTTTGGTAAAACAGGGTATCTATTGTATTTTTCGGAGTATAAGACGCATCTTTTTCCCCCTAAAAGAGGCTGAAAATTTGGGTGCGTCTTATAGTCCGAAAGTAGCTTTTTCAAAGCTTTTTTTCAGCCCTAAGGAGGCGCTAAGGAGGCGCTAAGGAGGCGCTAGCGAGTGAAGCGATCTCCATGCTTTGCTCGGACTCTCAGCTGTTCTTCAGAAGCTTTTTTCAGCCCTAACTAGGCGCTAGCCGAGTGAAGCGATCTCCCCGTGCTTTGCCTGCTTTTCTCATTGCTGCTTCCTCTCAGCTGTGCCTTAGAAGCTGTTTTTTATCCCCAAGCAGGGGATAAAAAAACACCAAACCAATGTGCTGAAGCTGACCAGACTAAGGACGCTAGCCAGATGAATACCTGGTAGGCAGGGTTTTTTTTCCCTATTTTCCTCCCCAAAAATTAAGTGCGTCTTATACTCCAAAAATACGGTATCTATCTATCTAGCTAGCTAGCTAGCTGAAGGAAAATTATCTAACTTGCAAAGGCCTGCCACCCACATCTGATGAAAACAGGATGAAATCAATCACACAGTCTCTCTTTCAAAGAATGGAAGAAATTTGTTTTTGCTTTTGGGTTGTCTTGATTTTTTCATAGCAAACAGTAACAACATCCCCCCCACCCCAAAAAAAAAACTTTAGGGTTAGGGTTAGGTTCCATTCTTTGCAGTGTGCAAATAAAGTAGATGTATTTTTACATACATGGGCACACGTGTATGCTGCTGCAAATCTTGCCACATATTGAAGAATTAAGACTGGGTGTGAATACGCACCCCATTCCCTAACAAATTCAGAATGGATGCTCATTTAGGTGGATATAAAGGCTTCCATTCTCTCTTCTCCTGCACAGAATGTAAATTTCATATAAACCAACAGCCCAAAGAAATTTTGTTTTGTCAAGGTTTGTTGGTTCCTGGCAAATAGTTCTCCCAACACAAAACAATTGCAGGAATGTGAAGACTTTTTTTCTCTGTAGAAACCATGGGAAAATAGCAATCACATTCAACCTGTGTGTTGTTTCCATCTGTCCAGGCTGACCCGTAATGTCCCCCTTTTAAAGAACCTTGAGAACAAATTACATTGAAATAATAGAAAATACTTGTAGCTCGGGTTTTAGATTTTGGCAGTGGTTTCCTCTCCAAGTTTTTTTCAATTTGGTTTCTGAACATTTTGTTACTAGACTAGTAACATCTTCAGCAGGGTTTTCTTGTCCTAATCCTCTTTAAAGGTAAAAGGTAAAGGTTCCCCCTCGTACATATGTGTTAGTCGTTCCCGCCTCTAGGGGGTGGTGCTCATCTCCGTTTCAAAGCCAAAGAGCCAGCGCTGTCCGAAGACGTCTCCGTGGTCATGTGGCTGGCATGACTCAACGCCAAAGGCGCACGGAACGCTGTTTCCTTCCCACCAAAGGTGGCCCCTATTTTTCTACTTGCATTTTTTACCTGCTTTCGAACTGCTAGGTTGGCAGAAGCTGGGACAAGTAATGGGAGCTCACCCCGTTACGCGGTGCTAGGGATTTGAACCGCTGAACTGCCAACCTTTCGATCGACAAACTCAGTGTCTTAGCCACTGAGCCACCACATCCCTTTTATCTGCTTTAGCTTATTATAAATGACTTGGGTGTAATCCAACCCATGGCTTAGGACCTGGGTATTTACGAGACCGTCTTCTGCCACCGATAGTCTCCCACCAACCAGTACGCTCCCACAGAGAGGGGCTCCTCAGGGTGCCATTGGTCAAACAATGCTGACCGGCGGCCCCCAGGGGGAGAGCCTTCTCTGTGGGGGCACCTACCTTCTGGAATGAGCTGCCCCTGGAGATACGGCGGATCCCGGATCTACACACCTTTCGTCATGCCCTAAAGACATTTTTATTCCAACAAGCCGGGCTGGCCTAACTCTTTTAAATTGTTTTAATTTTTAAACTGTTTAATTATGGGCTTTAATACGGGGTGCTTTTAATTGTGGGCCAAATTAATTTAATCGGATTTTAATACTGTTTTTAAATTTTATATTTCTTGTGTTTTATTTGTTGGATGTTCACCGCTCCGAGTCCTTCGGGAGAAGGGCGGTATATAAATATAAACAATAAATAAATAAATAAAATCACACAAACAACTGATCACACGCCACCCAAGACAAGACAAAATCCTGCTGATGATGTTACCTCGTCTGGTAATGAAACGTTCAGAAACTAAATTGAAACAAGCTTGGAGAGCAAACCATTTCCCAAAAACAAGCTACATTTTCCCACCTAGACTGCTGCTGATTCTGGACTTTCCTTTAGCAAGAATTCCACTGTGAAGCTAAGCAAAACACACAGAACTTATTTGGAGCTTTCACGACGATGCCTCGCAGCAGGAATTATTACTCTGCTCTTTCCTTACCTTTGCTTGCTTTATGAATATCTTTGTCCATAGAACACGCGGTGCAGCAATGCTGAGGGCAACGGAATCCTCGGGATTCAAAAACGGCTGTAGTGAACTTGCGGACACAGGCCTCGTGGTAGAATTTGCCACATGTGTTGACCGAGCAGCGCTTCACATCTTTGCCGGGAAGTTTGCAGGAAAAACACATATGCTGCCCTTTGAAGAGGAGAAACGTAAAAGGGTTTAGCTGGAATGCAGAGGCATTCTTTCAGCCTGGGAACCTGAGGGGCTGTTTGCAAAATATTATGATGTTAGAATGCAGTACTGCAGGCTGCTTCTGCTGACTGCCAGCTGTTGGCAGTTCAATTCCCATCTGCTCAAGGTTGACTCAGCCTTCCATCCTTCTGAGGTCGGTAAAATGAGGAGCCAGATTGTTGGGGGACACTGTAAACCGCTTAGATGGGCCTGTAAAGCACTGTTAAGTGGGATATAAGTCTAAGTGTTATTGCTATCAATGTCTTACCTCTCTGTCTGTCTATCTCATCCAAGAAGCTTCTTCAAAAACATCTTCAAAGAAAAACCAGAAAGTCCAGTTGCCTCTCGAAAAAGCACCTTTGGGACGTACTGCTTAAAGGTTAAAGCAAATCCCACTTCCAATATTCCACAATTTAATTTTTCTTTACTATCTATCTAAAAAGAATGTGAAAATCCAGTTTTCCTAATGGATGATAGGTGTTGGACGGTGAACTTAGAACTGTGACAATATCTCACGGGAGACATTTTCAGACGTGGGTGATAGTGAGAGGGTGCAACATTATATTCCCCTCAGCTTTCCAGAGGCTAAAAAAACTCAGACTATTATGCCATTTTCTTTAGCTATCCAATGTGAAGGAAAACAAAGAGGACCGATATCCTAAATGGAGATCAACAGTAAAAATAGGTATCAAGTTAATGCTTAAACTCAGTGCTAAAACACAAATGACTCCAACTGTCACGCTGAAGAATATGGGTTAGGCTTGAAATCTTAAAACGCAATCCATTTTGAAAGAGAAAGCAAGCAAGAATTCGTTGAGCAGACGTTGAAAAGCCCGAACTGATCCTTGTTAAGTAGCGTTCAGAGCTTTTTGGCATTTCAGCCACTTTCTCAAGGCAAAAAAAAAAAAAAAAGAATTCCACTCATTTACCATTTTTGCACTCCAGGCAGATAAATTTCCCATCAGGTTGCGAGCTCAATCCTAGGCATTCTGTATGGAAGACCCTGTAGCATTCACCTTCGCACGAGACTAGAGACTCACCGGTGCTTTCACAAATCTTAAAAAGAAAAAGGAGAAGGAAAAAAAAAGAGAATCCAAATAAAGTCATCAAGTTTCTAAGTCAACCAAGTCCCAAAGCTAAATGTTTTAAGATACAGAAGGATCTTGACAGACTTGGACATTGGGCGCTATCTAACAAAATGAAATTCTATAGTGAAAAAAATAATGTTCTAAATTTAGGCAAGAAAAACAGAATGCACAGGTACAGTACATGTGGTACCTTGCTCAATAGTAGTAACTGTGAGAGGGATCTTGGAGTCCTAGGGACAACCATTTAAATATGAGCCAGCTGTGTGCAGCAGCTGCCAAAAAAGCCAACACAGTTCTAGGCTGCATAAACAGAGGGATAGAATTAAGATCACGTGAAGTGTTAATACCACTTTATAAGGCCTTGGAAAGGCCACACTTGGAATATTGCATCCAGTTTTGGTCACTACAATGTAAAAAAGATGTGGAGACTCTGGAAAGAGTGCAGAGAAGAGCAGCAAAGATGATTAGGGGATTGGAGGCTAAAACATATGAAGAACGGTTGCAGGAACTGGGTATGTCTAGTCTAATGCAAAGAAGGACTAGGGGAGACATGGTAGCCGTGTTCCAATATCTCAGGGGCTGCCCCAAAGAAGAGGGAGTCAAGCTCTTCTCCAAAGCACCCAAAGGCAGGACAAGAAGGAATGGGTGGAAACTCATCAAGGAGAGAAGCAACCTAGAACTAAGGAGAAATTTCCTGACAGAACAATTAATCAGTGGAACAACTTGCCTCCAGAAGTTGTAAATGTTCCAACACTGGAAGTTTTTAAGAAGATGTTGGATAACCATTTGTCTGAAGTGATGTAGGATTTCCTGCCTAATCAGGGAGTTGGACTAGAAGACCTCCAAGGTCCCTTCCAACTCTGTTTCCTCCTTTCCTTTCCTTTCCTTTCCTTTCCTTTCCTTTCCTTTCCTTTCCTTTCCTTTCCTTTCCTTTCCTTTCCTTTCCTTCCCTTCCCTTCCCTTCCCTTTCCTTTCCTTTCTTTCCCTTTCCCTTTCCTTTCTACTCCATTCCATTCCATTCCATTCCATTCCATTCCACTCCATTCATGCTGGATTACCATGCCATTTTCAAGGTTCCTTTACTATAGAAATACTTTTCAGAGACCAGCACATCCCACGGGGACAAGCTACACTGATGGAAAGACATCAGCTATGGAAGAAAAGCAGGGTTAGATTCCTCATTGTGACCCAGGGATATTGGTGTTTATTTTCTAATCACTATTTCCCATTAGATGGCATCCAAATTTTGATGATGTGGGCATGAGGATGCTGCAACGGTCATAAGTGTGAAAGATGGTCATAAATCACTTTTTTCAGTACTGTTGTAACTTCAAACTGTCACTTATTGAACTGTTGTAAATTGAGGACTACCTGTATAGACCTGGCTCATACAGATGTGAATCATTAGGAAGGAAATAAACAGTTATTGCAGTTATCTTCACCTTGCAAAAGGGTTTCAGATATAGAAATTTGATGACTTCCCTGCCCGTTATGTGAAAAATGAAACTGGAAGGAGGAACTGATAATCTGCACCGTATTTTTCTTTTATTCGCCCTATTTATGTTTAAACTCAGCTGAACGAGAAGACTCTGAAAATCTTTTTCGGTTTGCAAACCCATTTTTTTAAAAAAAAATGTTCTGCAGCACTGATTAACTTGCAAAAGTAATCGCTCACTTATTTTAAGAAAAGAATTGATCCTCTTTAAGTGGGTGAATGAGAAAGATCTATAATATGGCGGGGGATGAAAACCTGTCACTAGATGGCAGCAGATAATCCAGAGAGAGAGAGAGAGGAGAGAGGAAGAGAGTGAGGAAGAAAAAGAGAAAGAGGGGGTAGGGAGAGGGAGAGAGGGAGAGAGAGAGAAAGGAAGAGAGAGAGGGAGAGGGAGACAGAAAAGAAGAAAGAGAGGGAGGGAGGGAGAGAGGAAGAGAAAGGGGGGAGGGAGGGAGAGGGGGGAAGAGAGAGAGGAAGAAGAAGAGAAAGAGGGGTAGGGAGAGGGAGAGAGTGAAAGAGAGAGAAAGGAAGAGAGAGAGAGAGGGAGAGAGAGAGGGAGAAAGAGAGGGGGGAAGAGAGAGAGGAAGAAGAGAAAGGGGGTAGGGAGAGGGAGAGAGTGAAAGAGAAAGGAAGAGAGAGAAGGAGAGGGAGAGAGAAAGGAAGAGAGAGAGAAAGAGAGGGAGGGAGAGAGAGAGAGAGGAAGAGAAAGAGGGGGAGGGAGAGAGGGGGGGAAGAGAGAGAGGAAGAAGAAGAGAAAGAGGGGGAGGGAGAGAGTGAAAGAGAGAGAAAGGAAGAGAAAGAGAGCGGGAGAGAGAGAAAGAAAGAGGGAGGGGGGGAGAGAGAGAGAGAGAGAGAGAGAGAGAGAGAATGATTCTCTGAACAGTGTGGATGTGGCTGATAACTGCTGAGTAAAACAATGTGTGGAATATGCTCTCCATCCATCCATCCATCCATCTTCCAACTCTTCCAAATCCATAAGGACTTCCAAGGGATGCCCTCGGTTGTTGCAAAGGGTGAAGGATGGTTTTCTGGGTTAGTCAGAACCAGCATGACCAGGAGACACTCAAGAAAAATCAGTGGATATCCCCTGAGGGGAAGCAGCATCCTAAACATCTGAGGAACATTTCGTGGGGAGCTTTTCGAAAGAGCTGGAGGTTAGGACTAACAAGCAGAGAGTCAGAATGGATGTCAGTATTTACTGTTATGGTCAGCTTCCCTCTCTTGAACTTAAGGGAGCAATTACTCTTCACGATCGTGCCATCTAAGACGTTTCCCTTATTTGTGGGTCAGTTTAATTAAAGTGATGGAATCTGTTTTCTTGCAGAAGGCATCTTAAAACTAACAAGCGAAAAGAAAACCTAATTTTCTTTTCCACTGAAGCAAGCAAACAAGAAGAAATAAATGTGAAATATGGACACAGGGAAAGGAGCTGTACAAATCAGGTGGAGCCGCTTGTAAACTGACTCGCATTTATGACGATTTGCAGTGTCCCGGGGTCACGCAATTTCCTTTTGCAATTTTTTGAGAAGCAGAGTCAGATTCATTTAACAACGGGGTTACCGATTTAGCAGCGCTTCAACTTAACAAATGTGAAATCATAAAGCAGGGCAAAACTCACCTAACAAATTTCTCACTTAAAATTTTTGGGCTCATTTGCGGTCGTACGTTGAAGGCTATTTTGTTTTTATTTGTTTGTTTGTTTTTTTGTTATTTGTTTTGTAATTTCTTATTATTTGACCTTTTGGTAATTTGTTAGCAGGGGTAGGTTTCAGCAGGTTCTGACCAGTTCCGGAGAATCGGTAGCGGAAATTTTGAGTAGTTCGGAGAACCGGTATTAAAAATTCTGATTGGCCCCACCCCCATCTCTTCTCTGCCTCCCAGAGAATCAGCTGATTAGGAGTCCCAGCTGATCAGGAGGAAGTGGGGATTTTGCAGTAACCTTCCCCTGGAGTCGGGAGGGAATGGAGATTTTACAGTATCCTTCCCCTGCCATGCCCACCAAGCCACGCCACACCCACCAAGCCACGCCACGCCCACCAAGCCGCACCCACAGAACCGGTAGTAAAATTTTTTGAAACCCACCACTGTTTGTTAGTATTTGACCTTTTGGTAAAGGTGATTCAACAGAAATGAAATACCGTATTTGTCTGTCTATAAGACACCCCCATGTATAAGACACCCCCATGTTTCATGTAGTTCCTTGTAGTAAGCACACTACAAGCCATTGCTGTGCAGAAGCTATCTTGTTAAGAGTGAGAAATACAACAAGAAGAGGAGATGCATCATAGGAACAACAGAGATGAAATCTAGAGTGGCAATGTGATACAAGAAACAACTACAATAGAGAGAAATGATAGAGCTGCATATTAGAGCAGGGGTCTCCATTCTGGGAGTTGAAGTCCACAAGTCTTAAAGTTGCCAAGGTTGGAGACCCCTGTATTAGAGGCTCATCCAGCATGTGCGGTCTTCTCCTCTCAGCCTCCTGTGTATAAGACGCCCCTCCATTTTCAAGTAAACATTTGAAAGAAAAAGTAGCGTCTTATACACGGAAAAATACGAGTAACTGACCAGGTGTCATGCCTGGAAGCCATATTACCTGTGTGCCTTGAGGATTCAGGCCTACCACAATCATACCGTGGGAAGTTGGGAGGGGGGGGATTGCATGAGTGAAGTAGAGATAGCCATAACAAACTTCTCTTAGAGAAGTTCAAGGCCATGGTGTCAGGCAGCTGTGCAAAGAAGAAATGGGAGGATGTCTTCAGTTCAGAAAAGAACTGATTGCAGCTGTGGTGGAGATGTCCAAGATGTGAACTTTCTTGTTGGTGAGGAAAACCCAGAAACTTTCAGATTCGGGTTTTCCCAGATGTGCAAATATGACATCTCTAATAAAAGTTAGCTTTGAGGAACTTCAAGCCTCTGAGTTTGATTTCGTTGGGGGTGTTACTTGGAACCCTGACACCAGGATTACAGCCATAACGTATTCTCAGATTTGCACTTTTCATTTACCTGACAAACGGTGTCTCTCTTACTTGTCCCTGAACCTCTTCTCGACAAACTCGAATCCACAGACTGGACGTCAGAAACATCAGCATCTGCTGTAGCCAATGGGCTGTCTGACTGCTTTCCGAAACTACCCTAAAATAAAGCAGGCGCAGTTGTTTTCATTTTTTTTTTTAAAGAAGAGCTCTATAAATAAGGATCCATGTAAATCCAGTTCATTAAAGGGAAAACAAAACAAAACAAAACAGCTAACTATTTTCATAACTTCTTTGAACTCTGACTTGAGGTCAATTAAAATGCCGTCCTTGGTATATAATCTCACCTACCCTAGAGACGAAATTTGCAGAAGGATGAATACATTGCCTGGATGAGGAAACTTAATTCTGTTTAAACAAACGTTATCTCTTTGCAAAATCCGTCCTACCAAATTTGGAAGGGGGACGCATAGTTGGAAAATATTAAGTATAGCTCCCCATATCAAAACAACTTATCTTACATGCGGCCAGAATCTGAAAATAACATTTAACACAGTGTAGTACTTAAGCAAAATGTTTCGGTTGAGATCGGCATATGTGGGACTGATTGGAGTAGATTGTAGGGGTGATACCAAAATATACCGTATTTTTTGGAGTATAAGATGCACCTTTTTCCCCCCTAAAAGGGGGTGAAAATGTAGGTGCGTCTTATACACTGAATGTAGGCCCGCCACCCACTGGCCCCCACCCTTTGGCCTCTGCCTCCCAGCAATTTACCTCCTTGCAGCAAACAGCAAGAAAAAACAGTTCCTTTCAGCTTCAGCACAGCCTAATTAGCACAAGTTGATTGGATCGTCCTCCCGATTCTCAGCTGTTTTGCTCCCAGCTGTCTTCCGAAGGCCTCTGCTGCTTGCTGCAAGGAAGAAAATTGCTGGAGCAATTTTTTTTTTCCTTGTGCTAATCAAGCTGTGCTAAAAACAAAAATGAAAGTAAAGCAGGCTGTTTGCTGCAATGAGGCAAAATTGCGTAGAGGCACAGGGAGATTTGTTTTTCTTCTTTTCCTCACCAAAAAAAGTAGGTGCGTCTTATAGTCCGGTGCATCTTATACTCCGAAAAATATGGTAATTTTTTCATATTTTATTTTTCTATGTATTAAACTACTGTATTTTATTCCAATTTTTATTCGTATTTTAATCCAATTCCATTTTAAATTGTTTTTAGCAGACTTTGGTAATGATTTCTGTCTGGAATTCTGCACTTTGATATGGCCCACGGGCTAATCAATAAAGCAAAGTAAGTAAACTATAGCGTAATCACAAGGGCCATTTTCCAAAAAGAAGCCGTGAACCGAGCATTAAAAAAAAATGCTATATTTTTCTACCCTCTTGAAAAACTATCAAACAAACAATTTTAAGTTCAAAGCATTGATTTCTGTTTGGCTTTCTTCATAGGGAGCTTTTCATCACTGTGTGATGGTGGTTGCGCTTGGAAAGTTGATTAGTATCATCATTACAGATGTCTACAGAGAGAAGGGGGGCATTTAATCATAAGATGCCTCTTTCATTGGAAAACAAATAAATAAGAACTAAAAGAGAAACCAAGCAGCCCAGAACTCTGGAGATGTAACAGTAGAAAAAATCTGGCCCCTAAAATGCAGATCCCCCAACTACAAACCTTCATCTTTATAATCCAACAGAAGTCCCTTTCAGAAGAAATCAGAAAATAATATAATGTGCCCAGTTAAAATGTCTACCAGGAGGGACCTCATGGCCAGTTTTGCCTTACTGGGACTCATCAGATGTCGGTAGCTACCCTGTTTCCCTGAAAATAAGAGCTATCCAGAAAATAAGACCTAGCACGTTTTATGAGTGTGCCTAAAATAAGCCCTACTTAAGAGCCTGCCCAGCCGCCTGATTGCTCGAGGTGCCATGACCATGAGGTGAGGCGGGGTGGTAGTGGAACTGCCCCAAGCGCCCCGCACTGGCTTACCTCAGGGCCCCCACAGCCAGGTCATCCACCCCCCAACGCCAGTTTCGTGGCAGCAGCACCGGCAGCCATATGCAGCAGTACACATGGCTACCAGCCAACTTCTTCTGCTTGCTCGCGGCCGCAACGGAGCAGAAGGCTGAGTGGTATGTTGGTGCTGCGGCCATGAGGCGAGGCTGATGTTGGGGCATGGATGGCCTGGCTGGGGGGACCCTGAGGTAAGCTGGTGCAGGGCGTGTTGGGCAGTTCCACCCCCACCTCGCAGCAGCGGCACTGGCACACCCTCCTGCCCACACGAACAAACAGAAGAAGTGGGCCTTCTGTAGATGGGGAAAAAAATAAGACCCCCTCCAAAAATAAGCCCTAGTGCTTATTTTGGGGCCCAAAAGAAAATAAGTCCCAGTCTTATTTTTGGGGAAACATGGGTATATGTTATTCTATGGGGTTCCAATCCTCTACTGGGAATTGAATATGCCCCCCATGTATGGGATTCATGGACATAGCTTTTGTAATGTGGTCAGGAATCTTTTCCCCTCTCCAGAATTATTCACCACCCCTTGGCAAATAAATCTATCCCACTAGCTGTCCTCTCTGTGTCTTATCATCCTTTCTAGGGCTCTTTCTAACAAGCCTATTGTTTTCTGTAGAGTCCTCATAATAGCTTCATAGGTAACAATGCTAATTGGGACCAGAAAGTCCTTTTTGTTAAGTGACATGGCTGAAAAGCGCAATAGCACGTGATTATGCTGACTCACGATAGCGGTTCTAACGCTCCCAGTTATGGTCGTTCAGCAAATCCTGAGTGATCATTAAGCATGATGTCATGTGATCGCCATTTGTGACTTCCTGACGGCTTTCCCAGTGCTGGCAGTGGAGGTCATAAATGGCAATCATGTGACTGGAGGATGCTGCGACCATCATAATTGCAAGCCAGTTGCCAAGTGTCTGAATTGTGATGCTGGTTGCAATGCCACAATGGTTGCAACTATGAGGACGCGTCGTAAGCCCCCTTCCTTTAGTGCCATCATTACTTCGAACGAGGGGTCGTTTAATGAGGACTACTTGTATTCTCTCTACTCTTCCCCTTACCCCACTGAGTATCCTCCAATATTATTAATTTCCTTATAGGACTTCCCTGGGTTATTCTCAATCCTCTCTTAAATCATTCTCTAGCTCAAATTGCTTTACTGCTATTCCTGATCAGGACTGAGTATGAATCACTTCCTTCTCTTCCTTTTTGGTGGCAGGTTACGCGACAAACAATGTCTCTCTAAAAATCCCACCATGTATCATTTCTCAGACACCTTGGCTTCAGGTGAACCCTAGAGGAATTTTGGGAATACTGCTGACGTTTTATTTTCCCGCACTTCTGCAATTAATGATGGAATTTTGAATATTAAGAAATAATCATCATGTTATCATTAAGATACGGGAAAGTAAGGATAGAGACATTGCTGCTCGCAGGCCCCACCAAACTATCTTCTGTCTTTGCCAACCTGAAAATAAAATACTCTTCAAGGTTTTTCTGATTTGAATCTTTCTTGACTATTTCCTGTCATGTAGAAATAAAAAATCGATAAGTAGAACAGAATTTTAAACAATGCAGAGAAAAGCAATGTTTCAGCCCTAACCCAACCACCATCATCCAGCTAATGCTAACAGTGATAGATTAACTGTTCTACTTAATGTTCTGGGCAAACTCTTTCCATTTTGTTTCTTTAAAAGCTATAATTTTCATGTTTGTTCCCAGCCTTGACTGCAGCAGCATTTTATGTAATTCCACTTTTTTCGACATTTTCTTTTTTCAATGCAGAGAAAAAAAGACTACCAAACAATAACACTCGGAATACAGAATTCAATTCGATCTTACGGAAGGAGCAGAAATGTAACCGAATTGCACTTAAGCCAACATTGTTTACGTTTGCCTGATGTCAAAAATCTGTTTTGTTGTCAAAATGGGATGTTTTTGTACACTGTTTACAATTGTGTTTGCAAATAAAACATATTCAAAGAAGATTAACAGCCACAAACATCTCACTCCCAAGGTTTTAAACGTAAAGTGATCTGTGAAACGGATTTATCAAATTATTTGTCATTTGCAAAGCTAGGGCTGAATAAATACCTGTATATCGTTAAGTCCTCTTGAATCAGAATCGGAGGTATCTCTGTAAGCTGAGTTAGCCAATTCTACATCTGTGGAGGCACGACTTCTTTTCTTTAGAGGTTTACAAGAATCGGAAATCTCACTGGCACCTTAACGCAACACACTGGAATTAATCCTAAAAGACCTCTCAAATATGTAAGCTACTGAAAGAGAAATTAAGAACAATGCCAAGAGAACTAGACAAATTGCACACTTGATTTAAAAGCTTTTGTAACAGTAAACTAATCTAGGATTTTAAAAGCAGGGCTTTCCCAATGCAACAACGCTATTGGATAGGGGATACACGGTGTATCTTCTGTTCATTTATACCTTATCTTCCAAATTAAAATCCTCCCAAGGCAGCTCACAATGTAAGAACTAAAAGCAATCACACAATGAAGAACACACGTTGGGATGAACTGTTTCAAAAACAGAGTGGAAAGTCAGAATCGGAACAATATTGCTGTCAGGTTTCGATGCTATCTCAAAATAGAGGAATTTCCAAACTGCCGATCTTTAAGGAAATTTTCTCTTTATTGAGCATAGTGATCCAACCCTGGCTCTTGCACGGTCAGTACTGACCTTTGCCCCGCAATTCCTCCCTTTCCGATCCCCAATTCTCTGCGTCTCATTGGCTATCTTCCAAGCCACTTTCCTCATCCCTCCTCCGTCAGATCACAGGAATGTTCCCCTCCTCCCATCTCCGAGGAGACAGAATCTTCAAAGGGATTAAGTAGGCAAAAGTTCAAGCTTCTCCTCTCCTAATATATGTCAGTTTGCTTAATGATAAAGTCGTTTTTGTAGCATTTTTTTTTTCAAAGGCTGAAAAGTCAGGAACGCACTGATTTGTGATTGGTTTGGGTATTTTATTTTGACAACACTTAAAGCGCCTTATCCCTTCCCGTATGTGAAATGCAATTTCAGAAGCAATTAGCACTGAATACACATGATCAAACTAACATGAAATCAAACATTCTTCTGTATCTAGATCTGAATGGTATTCATTAGATTACAGTGCCTTGGAGGAAGGAAGCAGAAATGCTTGGTGTCAGTGATGACAGAAATTTGGAGGAAGGAAGCAGAAGCGAAAGATTTCTCCTTCCCATCCTGACAGGAAGCATGGCAAATGCAGGACTTCAAAGAACTACCTGAAGCAGGCCTAAATCCCAGCCATTCTAACCTTTAACCCAAGGGTGCTATTCGGCAAGTTCTGAAGGTTCTGGAGAACCGGTAGCGGAAATTTTGAGTAGTTTGGAGAACTGGCAAATACCACGCCTGGCTGGGGTGGGAATGGAGATTTTGCAATATCCTTCCTCCAGGAGTGGGGAGGGAATGGGGATTTTGCAGCATTGTTCCCCCAAGAGTGGGGAGGAAATGGGGATTTTGCAGTATCCTTCCCCTGCCACGCCCACCAAGCCACACCACGCCCACCAAGCCACGTCCACAGAAGTGGTAGTAAAAAAATGTGAATTCTACCACTGCTTTAACCTGACATTTGTAGGGGAATGACAGTCAAGAGCCTGAGGATGGAATAAAGAGAGTAATCAGTCTAGAGTTGTTACGTTCCCATAAACCAGGCTGGATAAAAATCGATGATTTTTTTTTAAAAAAAAAATCAGATTTTTTAAAATTTAAATCTGTTTTTTTCAATTTAAATCGGATTTTTTTTATTTTGATCAAATTTATTTTAATAAAATGCTTTCGGAACAAAAATCTATCTAAAGATAGTTTTCTATTTAAGATATATTAATAATTTAGTTTATTCAGCATGAAACAGAGCTTAGTTATGTAGCATGAGGCTGTGTATTCTGCACTATTTACATTTTTGGTAAACCCATTCAACGAATCCAGGCTCTGCAAGCTGAGGTAACATGCACTGCATTGACGCATTCACACAATTTCACAGCAGAGATTACAGTTGCTCTTTAAAAATTATGATTTAAATGGAGTTGATTTAAATCAAGACTTTTTACTAGTCATTTAAATCATGATTTAAATCATTTAAATCGACTTGGATTTAAATCAAACCCACCCTGCCATAAACAGTCCAGTTCCAACTCCTCTTGAATTCTGTTGATGTCAGGTGCAAATAACCAGAAGCATTCATGGAATTCAAAGCAGAGAAGAGTTTATTACTGCTACTGCTACACAAGAATATAGTCAACTAACAGTAAATTTTGGTGCTAGACACGGGTCAATGGAATTCATGGGGAGGCTGGATTTGGGTGTCTTGTGACAATGCGATGACGCCAAACTGATGACGCGTTTAACCCTGCCTTCCAGTTTGCCTGCTCTTCTATAGTTGACTCTTATCTAGCCCAATTTAGTATTGGTCTTTGGTTGACTAGATTCTTGTGTGTAGGTATGAGCAATAAATTAAATAACTGGAGCTTAATGTGTGCTCCTGACTCTTCCAGCCCGATAAAGCTTCACATGATATAATAAATTGGAGAACCGTACGCCTAAAGACTTTCTGAAGAAATGAACTCTGATATACAACAAAACCACTTGTTGCACACCCAAGGCTAGAACTCACTCCAGTAATTATTCTTCTTGGAGATTTAAGAGAGAGTGTGTTTGTGCTTCCATTTTGCCCATTTTCAAGCCTGCTTTGTCAGATTCTCCTTCACTGCCTTTTGACATGACCTGGTTACGGAGGGTTAGCGTGACAATAAACTACATTTATTCGGCAGTATATACTAAGGACGTTAATTCACAAGTCCGTCAAAAACCTTGAGAGACCGAGAAACAAAGGCAAACCACCAGAAATAAAAGCCACACTAACCTTTTTGTAATCCAGTCTTCACTGCTGCCTGTGGGGCTGTTTCTACCTGTTTAGACAGGAAAATGAGTGGTTAGTAAAGACATTTCTTGTTCCCTAGTACAAAGGAGGAAATGTAAATTCAATGCAAGCAGTTAGTATATAAGGAATCACACTTAAAGGTTTTTTTCCCCCCCTCTCCACCCATAACCCAAATATATATTATGTTTCCCCCAAAATAAGATCGGGTCTTATATTATTTTTTGCTCCAAAAGATGCATTAGGGCTTATTTTCTGGTTAGGTCTTACTTTTGGGGAAAGACAGTACTAATCGCGTCCGTCTGACTGATGATCTTAACTGGGGCTTATTTTTGGGGTAGGGCTTATATTACAAGCATCTTGAAAAATCATGCTAGGGCTTATTTTCCAGTTGGGTCTTATTTTCGGGGGAACAGGGTATATATTTCTCTTTTTGTGGATTTAATTAAGACTGCCTTCCCTAAACAACATAAAACGGGCCTCTGTTTGCTTCAAAACCATTCAATGTGTGCGTAAAGTGTCAGGAAGGCTTTTATTTTATTAATTAAGGGGTTAGGGAGTAGGGCGAGCTACCAAGCCTTGAGCTAGAGGAAAGGGAAATGAAATAAAATAAAAATAACGATAGCTATGAAAGGAAAGGAAAGCAGGATGCTCAAGTTCCAAATGACGTTTTAGCTTACGGCCCCGTTTTGAAGCCAGAGCTTCTGAGGACATGGGCTTCTCCTCTGTATAGAGTTCTGCAGAAGGCAGAAGGGGGAAGGAAGCCGTCCAAATGCCCCGCAGGCCCCTATACAGCTGGAAGCCATGTCGACACAGCGCATGGATATCGGCAAGTTGGTGACCTTGTGAAATCCCTTCCAGGCTTTTTGTATTTCTGTGCTTTGGATCCTACATAGAGAGGTTGGTTTTCGGCAACCTCGGTTGTGAATTTGGTAGTGGCAAGCAGCTTCTTGGCTAAAGGTCTTGCTTTTCTTTTTTCTTTCTTTCTTTTTTTTTTTAAGGCTAAAAAATTGTAATTTGAAAATAAAAAGAAAATAAAAGTTCTCCGTAAGGTGATTTACATAGGCAGGTTAAGAAACACATCTCGAAATATTTATTAAGGATTGTCCTATAATGTTTGAAAAATATTTTATTTCGTTTTACAATGGATAAAAACATACAATAGAAGGATTTGTATAGGATACAATTGATAATACAAATATAAAATCTAGACAATCACTTGTATTCTGCTATCACTCACTTGCAACAGAATTAACATTTGTCTTTCTCAGTTGAAATTAATATTCCAGTTGTCATCTTAAAATTTGAAAGGATGCAGAATTAATTTGGAAAGTCACTGCTATGAACAAATATGGTTGCTGAATCCTAAAATATCAGTATCAGCCTTTCTGAACATATTACATATTCAAGCTTATGCAATACAGTTCTTCTCTGATCATTAAGCTTTCCTATATGTTTTTCCTGAACACACCAGTACAATATACTATGTCAATTTAATTAGTTCCATAGTATAAAGCAAGCAAAGATTACTTGGGGAATGAGGTTTTTTTTTTAATTAAAAAAAAAAAACACACACACACCAAAACCTGTGTTGAAATTTTCTTCCTTTAAAATCACTACTTTGGAAATCCAACCCAGGAAAAGTATTGCTGGGACAGCAAAGCCAAAGTTAAAAGCCGGAATAATGAACTGGTATTTTAAACAGAGCATATTTAGCTTCATAGCGAGCAAAAATAATAAGAATAAAAAGAAAAAAATACCATATGTAACATTTATTAGAAGTTGCCGTCTTGAACTTTTTCAAATGATTGGGGCTGTTAGGGAACGTCTGTTATACTTGATATTCCAAAATAAATTTCCTTTGAATTTAAAAAAAAGAATGGAGCATACCCAAATGGTTGAGAAAACCCCAAATGTAATAACCTTCTTGAAACATGCAGAGAATCCACAGACAGCACGAGTGGCACAATGAAGCAACTTACAAACCCCATCTTGATTTGCAACTGGCTATTTCCAAAAGCAATATACAACTTTGAGGCCCATCCCCCAAAAGAAATACCCAGTGTGCATGTTGGTTCTTCTTACAAGGAAAAAAAAAGGCAACTCAGAATTATCCCAAAGGTGCTTTTTTCCCTCCCAAGAGGCAACTGGATTTTCTTGTTATTCTTGGAAGACGTTTTCGCTTCTCCTCCAAGAAGCTTCTTCAAGCTCTGACTGGATGGTGGGGAATGGAAGGATTTATACTCCTTGCAGACAGCTGGACATTTGCATCCTTTTTAGAAAGTCGTTGAGGCCCCCTTGGAGGTTTCTCTGTGTCCTCAGGGTCATCTGAGTGGTGCAAATGAGTGTGGAGCCTTCTTGGAACTGTTGAAAGGACTGTGTTGTAGACTGGAGAGAGATGATACCGTATCGCTCCCCCTCTGTTGAGAGAGGGCTGTTCAATTTTGACATAGATGGACTCTTTCAAACCAGCAATCCTCTCTGTCCAAGCTTTTCGGATGAGAAGCGAAATGTCTTCCAAGGAAAAAAAAAAACCAGAAAGTCCAGTTGCCTCTTGAAAAGAAAAAATAAAGCACCTTTGGGACAACCATGATCTGATGGAGGAGAATCTCCATAGAAATCCAGAATTATGTTCCTTCCTGCTTGCTGTCAACATTTGGCCTTCAAGCAAAGACCATGCTTAGAATCCCCTCTTTCAAGAGGGTCCAATATCCATCCTACTTTCTTGGAAAAGGGGGAAAAAAAAAGACAACAAAAACAAAACCACAAGTGTCGGCCTCAATATACTCCCAGCGGCTATGCTAAGATGCGAACAAAGCCGAGCGCGATCCAGAAAACTCACGGAAACATAAAAAAATAATAATAATAATCACACAGCTCGTAACAAGAAACAAATAATCGCGTTCGTGAGAAGCTCTATTTTCCCGGGTTCTCCAAAAGTACGAATGATGCTGTCAGTGGAAACTTAGTTGACCAGCAGAGTTTATTAAGGGTTTGGATCTCAAGGAGGAGAGTTCCAAAAAAAAAAAGGGGGGGGAGTTGAAAAAAAATATAGAGAGAGGGTAGGTGGGGTTTAAATAAAAAAAAAGGCATCAATATAAAAAGTGACAACGGGTATATTTTTTTTAACTCTCTACATCGAGGAAGCCAACCTGCTCCTTTTTGATCTTCTTCTTTGGCACAACCTCAGTGGATTTCTCAGACTCTGAGCGAGTTCGAATTGATCTTCGCTGTTGCTTCTTTTCTACAGAACCTGAGGGAAGAGAATGGTTTCCATTACAGGAGTCTCTGTCTCTCTCTCCTCTCTCTGTCTCCTCTCTCACTGTCACTCTCTCTTCTCTCTGTCTCTCTCTCCTCTCTCTGTCTCTGTCTCTCCTCTCTCTGTCTCTGTCTCTCCTCTCTCTGTCTCTGTCTCCTCTCTCACTGTCATTCTCTCTCCTCTCTATCTCTCCTCTCTGTCTCTGTCTGTCTCTCTCCCCTCCCTCTCTCTCTTTTTCTTCTGTCTCTCTCTCTCTCTCTCCTCTGCTTCTCTCTCTCTCCTCTCTCTGTCTCTTTCTCCCTCTGTCTCTCCTCTCTCTCTCTCTCTCCTCTGTCTCTCTCTCTGTCTCCTCTCTCTGTCTCTGTCTCTGTCTCTCTCTCCTCTCTCTGTCTCTTTCAGTTTCTCTCTCTCTGTCTTTTTCCTCAATGAGGGATGGCGTTCAATAGCAAAGTGCTGATTTCTCTATATTCTCCTGGAGGGCGTAGACTTTAATTTGCGAGCTGACGTTTTGGCTGCAGGCAATGCATCTCAGTGCTTCTTCAGGCAGAGTCCTGAGTTCGGGAAAAGACCAGCTTTTAATACGAAGGTGAAGGGGAGTTTTCTAGAATTCAAATTATTAGGGGAGGCTAGCTTTCCAAACCAACTACTATACCATCAAGGATGTTAATATGTTTCTTAATTTCATTTGAAAACTAATTGCCTATCCAGGAGGCATATCTTCAGGTTATCTCAACAGCCAGTTCACTTTCTAAGAGTTCTTACATGGTTCTTAGCATCTAACTTACCGTATTTTTCGGACTATAAAATGCACTTTTTTGTTTCCCAAGAGGGGCTGAAAATATCTGTGCATCTTATAGACCGAATATTGCCAAAGCCCCGCCCACCCGCCAGGGTTTTTTTTGCCTCCACACACCCCCATTTTCGGGCCTTTTTTCGGCCCGTTTTTGAGGCTTTTTTTTTTTGCCATTTTTTTGGGGAGAAAAATGGGCTGAAAAAAGCCTTGAAAATGGGCCATAAAAAGCCTTGAATGTGGCCCGAAAAAAGCCTTGAAAATGGGCAGAAAAAAGCCTTGAAAATGGGCCATAAAAAGCCTTGAATATGGCCTGAAAAAAGCCTAGAAAATGGGCAGAAAAAAGCCTTGAAAATGGGCAGAAAAAAGCCTTGAAAATGGGCCATAAAAAGCCTTGAATATGGCCTGAAAAAAGCCTAGAAAATGGGCAGAAAAAAGCCTTGAAAATGGGCAGAAAAAAGCCTTGAAATGGGCCATAAAAAGCCTTGAATATGGCCCGAAAAAAGCCTTGAATGTGGCCCGAAAAAAGCCTTGAAAATGGGCAGAAAAAAGCCTTGAAAATCGGCAGAAAAAGCCTAGAAAATGGGCAGAAAAAAGCCTTGAAAATGAGCAGAAAAAAGGCTGGAAAAGGCCCAAAAATGGAGCTCACGGAGGCCAAAAACTTTTTTTTGCTGATTTCCTCTTCTAAATTTTGGTACGTCTTATAGTCAGGTGCATCTTATAGTCCAAAAAATACGGTATATTAAAAACTTTTGTGGGAAATAAGAAGGCTTGCTATATGCTATATTTACTAACAATGCTTCGTTTCCAGCGTCAGGAAAACAGAGTTCAATAGAGTTCAAACTCCCTAAAATGTACGCCTCTACGTACTTCAGGCCAAATATCTACTTCACACAACACAGGGTGCAGATTTCATAGCGAAAATGCAGGAATCTTTTAGGGCAGGGTTCTCCAACCTCCGGTCCCTGGGCCGCGGCATGCCATAAACTGGACCACGCAAGCAAGCGAAGCCCCATCTGTGGGATGTAGGCAGCATGTGAACCCACGCCTCCTCCGGTCCACGGAAAAAATCTTTTTCCGTGGCACCGGTCCCTGGTGTTCAAAAGGTTGGGGGCCGCTGCTTTAAGGGATTCTTATCAATTGGAGAATTTTCTTACCTGCAAATTCTCCTTAAACCTATTCCTCAGATAGTGGTCCATTCCATCTATTATGAAGGCAGCAGGGAAAAAAATCTGGAGTGGATCTAGGAGGGTGCTACTTAATGCAGCCATGGTTCTTTCTTCTAAAGGAATATGCCTCCTACACCACATTATATGTGCGGACCACAGGATGGTGACAAGTCGTGAAAAACTATTACCTTGCAAATTGATTAATTAGGTATTTCATTCCAAACACCTCGACAATATAATGTTGTCAACACTCCTAACCCACTCCTGGTACATCAAAGGTTTCTTCCTCCCACCCTCCAAAAATCAGTGTCACAAAAGAGACACCCGGTTAATTGGGCCTCTCTCTCTCTCTCCCTCCTTGCATTACTCAACCATGAATGACTAGAAGTATCTTCAGAATGCAACTGATTTCCCTTGAGCATCTCCTGTTCAATCTAAGAAAATGCTATTCTGGGGAAGCTGCCGATGAATAACCTTTAGATGAGTCTTTTTCATCTAAAGTTTGAGATAAAGATTAGGTCCATTCATTTAAAAGGAAAGAGAGAGAGGGAAGATGGAAGAGACAGCCACATGGGACTTTGAAGGAGTTCTTCCCTTGGTAAGCCCACCTCTGCTTCTTCCATTAGTCCATTTGTTATTTCAGGAAGAGGCCATGTTCGCCTCCTCTGGATGGATGGATGGATATGCAGCGGCTTTCAGAAACACTGCCGATACAGATAATCCTCGATTTACGGCCACAATTGAGCCCAAAATTTCCACTGCTAAAAGTCAGGGAGTTTTGCCTCACTTTACGACCTTTGTTGCCTCAGTTGTTACGTGAATCACCGCAGTTCTTAAGTTAGTACCCCAATTGTTAAGCGAATCTGGCTTCCCCCCCCCATTGACTTTACTTGTCAGAAGGTCGCAAAATGGGATCACATGACCCTGGGACATGGCAACCGTCATAAATATGAGTCGGTTGCCAAGTGCCCGACCATGGGGATGCTGTTAACGGTCGCAACTGAGAAAAAAAAGAGTCATAAGTCACTTGTTTTTTCCCCAGCGCCGTTGTAACTTCAAACGGTCACTAAACAAATGGTTGCAAGTCAAGGACTACCTGTAGCTTTCCCTGGTTAGGAGACAGTTGGATATAATGAATTACAGTCTTCCTGTGTATTTTTTTTTTTTTTTAATTTTGATTTATATGCCGCCCTTCTCCGGAGACTCAGGGTGGCTTACAATGTGCTAAGCAATAGCAGTCCTGTATTTAAGGACTGACTTTACATTCTTAGCATTTTCAGTTCAAAAGTGGGGGCCGATTATCAATAAATAATCAAAATACAGGAGACAATCGCCATCAGGCTATTTTAGTATGGATTTTTCTAATTACTGCTTTCCTTGATGTTTCCACAGCTGCAGTTCTAAACGAAGGGGTACTAAAAAAATAAAAGAACTGGAGTCTCTCAACATCTCAAAACTGCCCTACCTCAAAAGGGAGGAGAAAATCTATTATTGTGCAAGGTGTTTGTTTTTGTTTTTTTTTGTTTTTTTTTTGTCAGCGTGGAAACCATTCATCGAATTGCAACTTGGAACAAAAGCTCGCAATGTAATAAAGGTGATCGTTTAAGGTGAAATTTCATAATTTTCCTTGTAATGCAGTCACGGTTATTAGCAGCATTCCTGGAAACTCGCTACTTCGCAGGACTATCTGTTCTCACGTCCTTTGAAGGAAGCCTAAATGATATAATCCGGCAAACTTTAAAATGTGCGTTCCGTCTTTATTCGAAGATTTGAAGCTAACATGAACACCCCGGTTCTTTAAACCGTGGCCCACAGAGTAAATTGGAAAGTCTACTGCACCTTTCACTCTGCTGTTGGCACGAGCAAAAGCTCTACTGCAGTTCAGCTAGGCTTCCAATGCAGTGGTGAAATTCAATTTTTTTTAACTATTGGTTCTGTGGGCGTGGCGTGGCTCGGTGGGCGTGGCAGGGGAAGGAAACTGCAAATTCTCCATTTCCTCCCCCACTCCAGGTGAAGGATACTGCAAAATCCCCATTCCTGCCCACTCTGGGGCCAGCCGGTTCTCCGAACTACTCAAAATTTCCACCACTGGTTCTCTGAACTAGTCAAAATTTTCACTACCGGTTCTCCAGAACCTGTTGAATTTCACCCCTTTTCCAATGCGGTGCTCTCAAAAGTCAAAGCTCATTCTAATCCAGCTCCACTACCAGTAACTACATGGACTACATAGCCTTCTTCTCCTTTGCCTCTGGGTTCTCCAATGGTCTTCTAGCTCGTATCAACCAGCTTAGCAATCACTGAAGGTCAGATGGAGCCTTTTTTCTTTGGTTTCCACTTAATGCTTTCCACCCTTGGATAAAACATCTGATTCATTTGGCCTTAAACCAGGAGCCACAAACTTTACCTACTTGCCAAACCAGAAGACGTTTCTGGAGAGGGTGCACTTTGTGACGAGGCTCTCTCCGTTCGCGGGATGGAGACGGAGGTGACTTTGTCATGCCCTTTGATGATTATCTCTGGTTTGTTTCCTATGCCCTGTTACGAAGGAAAAGAAGGAGCTTTTGAGTATTTCTAAATTAGGGTCTCTGTAAGTAATACATTTTATTTCCCAAATATTTAGCACAGTAACACAGACACACACACACGCTCACATCCAGAAGGGTGTGCATAAAACAAGGACATCCACAACAAGGACATCCACAAAATGTGAGAGAACTCCCCGCCCCCCCACATACACACATCAGGGGTGGGCTTCAGATCCTTTAGCAACGGGTTCGCTGCCCTGGTGCTGGGTGGGCATGGCCATGGTAGGCGTGGTCTAGTCGGCCGCCTGCACAATAGGGGAGGGGCATTTTTCACCCTCCCCAGGCTCCGGAGGCTTTTTTCGAGCCTCCGGGAGGGCAAAAACTGCTTCCCCTGGAGTCCGGAGGATGGAAACAGGGCTGTTTTTGGACTTCCGGACCCTCCGGTAGGCCCGTCTTTTGCCCTCTCAGACCCTCCACACAGCATCTGCACTTACCTGGAATGATGAATGGGCTGCATGGAGACTCCTAGGAGGGGAGGGGAGGGGTAGATGTGGCCAACCAGGAGTGGCATTTGGGGGTTCGCCGAACCCTGGCGATCCTTGGCTAGATCGCCTGCCGAACCCCTAGGAGCCCACTCCTGACACACATTCAGAAGGGCGTGCATAAAATAATGACATCCACAAAATGTGAGAGAATTCCTGACTAGCTCGAAGAGAGGAGATTCTTGAGGTAGAGAACAACATTGAAAAGGAAATGGTCAAGACCTTCCCCTTAAATTTCTGGGCAGGTGGTTGCAAGCAGTCCCCCCTCCCTCCCTCCATTCCAAACAGTGCTGTTACAGTGCTACTACATTATGAACTATTTCCTTGCCCAGCTTCCTGGTCTGAACTTTCACGACTGTTCTAGAAGTACCCTGGAATTTGGAATACCGAGATTAAAAAAATAAGTAATAGAAACAAAAGATGGTGACAAGGAGGATGAAAAATATCGTATTTTTCGGAGTATAAGACACACTTATCCTAAGAGGGTGAAAATTTGGGTTTGTCGAATGTAGCCCCGCCCTCCTGCCGGCCCCCACCCTTTGGCCTCTGCCTCCCAGCAATTTGCCTCCTTGCAGCAAACAGCCTGTTTCAGTTTCAGCTTCAGCACAGCCTGATTAGCACAAGCAGCTGATGGTTCGTTGGATTGGCCTCCTAACCATCAGCTGTTTCAGGCTGCAGGGATTGCCTTGTCTATTGCTGCCATTTTCGGCCTCCGCTGTTTGCTGCAAGGAGGCAAATTGCTGGGAGGCAAAGACAGATTTTTTTTTCTTGTGCTAATCAAGCTGCGCTGAAAATAAAACTGAAACTTAAACAGGCTGTTTGCTGTTCGCTGCAAGGAGGCAAATTGCTGGGAGGCAGAAGCAGATTTTTTTTTCTTGTTTTCCTCCCCCGAAAAAATAGGTGCGTCTTATAGTCCGGAGCGTGTTATACTCTGAAAAATACAGTAAATAAAGATTGCTGAGTGCAAATCCCAAAGGTGCTTTTTTTCAAAAGGCGACTGGGTTTTGTTTTTCCTTGAAGACGTTTCCCTTCTCATCCAAGAAGCTTTTTCGGTTCTGACTGAAGACTGGTGGAGAATGCTAACGACAAGATGAACTGCAAGGAATATAAATCCTTCCATTCTCCACCGTTCAGTCAGAACTGAAGAAGCTTCTTGGATGAGAAGGGAAACGTCTTCAAGAAAAAACAAAGCCCAGTCGCCTTTTGAAAAAAGCGCCTTTGGGACAACCATGACTTGGATGACATAGATCCGTGATGGCGAACCTATGGCACATGTGCCACAGGTGGCATGTGGAGCCATATTAGTGGGCACGCCAGCTCAGCTCTGGGGCGCATGCGCACACCGGCCAGCTGATTTTTGGGCCTTCTGAGCCCACCAGAAGTAGGGAAACAGGCTGTTTCCTGCCTCTGGAGGGCCTGGGGGCGGGGTGGGGAAGGCCCGTTTTTCTTTCTTACCTGACTCCAGATCCTCTCTGTGTATCTGGGAAGGGCGAAAACAGCCTTTCCCACTCCCTTGGAGGCCCTACAGAGGCTGAAAGGGCCCATTTCCCAACTCCCGGTGGGACAGGAAGTGACGTTTTTTCCTGTCCCCAGCCTCCAGAGACTCCTAGAGAGGCTCCTAGAGAGGCTCCTAGAGACTCCTAGAGAGGTTCTGGAAGCTGGGGACAGCAAAAAATGTCACTTCCTGTCCCACTGAGAGTTGGGAAATGGGCCCTTTCAGCCTCCGTAGGGCCTCCAAGGGAGTGGGAAAGGCTGTTTTCGCCCTTCCCAGAAACACAGAGAGGATCTGGAACCAGGTAAGAAAGAAAAACGGGCCTACCAGGCCATCATGTGCCAGGAGTGGGGGGGAGGGGGGAAGGGGTTGTGCACGCATGCGCGTGGGCACGTGCCGCACGACCCTCCACCACCCCACCCCCCTCCTGGCACGCGATGGCAAAAAGGTTAGCCATCACTGACATAGATGTTAAGTGCAAATGAACAAAGTGATTCAAGCCTGGGCACAGCGTGAATGAACTCATAAACCTGAAACTGAATAAGAGGAAGAGACACTCCACCCACTGCAAAAGTACAAGCCCAGTCATTACAGGAAATTGTGTGGTTTTTTTGTTTGTTTGCTGAAAAGCCAGCAGTGATGGTAGCTAGAATAGCTCCACGAATGTGCCTGTATGCAACAGGGACCATCTGGGAAAACGTATATTTATGATCTTAAAAAAAAAAGCAGAAAAGGTGAATTTAAGCACAGTGGTTGGTATTTAATATTAAAGAAACGAATTTAAATGCTCCCACTTTTGCAAATTACTCTTCTGAAATTGGAATGCGTTAGCGGAGTTGTCAAAGATAGCAGGTAAACAATTCCGCTCTAATTATCACTCCTTCCCCCAGTGAATAGCTGTCCGCACACCTTTACTCCAAAGTAGAGAATTATAGTATCTGAAAAACAATTAAAGAGGGTGCAGGGACATCTCTGGATGCGATCTAATAACTTCACACTAAACACTGACCAATTTCACATGACATATTACTCCTGGAAGTAAGCGCCCTAAATATAGGACGAGTGACTTGTTATTCTTGACATTTTAAGGTCAAACCAATTCACACCAATATTTTATACTGCTTGCAATCTGAAAGTGCATAAGGAAACCGTTCACCTCACGGTAAATTCTTCCGAACTCATCAGTGGGACTTAACTTCCAAGTAGTTCTTAGGAGAACTGCAAGGCAAAATCTTTTTTAATATTGGTTTGCACAAATATTCCTTATAAGAGAGAGTGGTGTTTCTTTACCTTTGCGGAGTAAACAAACTGATCAATGAACTTTCCGTTCCCAGCTGCATTCTGAAGAGCAAAAACTTGTTCGATTTTAACAACCGGAGACATATTACATTTTTGAAGGTCCAGGGTTCCCTTGTGCATGGTGATTGACGCTGGGAGGGATTTTCTGGCCGCAGCGGTTTTCCACTGGATTTTCACAGGAGGGGATTCTTCATCTGCACTGGACTGTCTTCTCTGGCTATACCTCCGGATCTCCGTTTTGGGTGGTGGAGAAGGCGCGGCCAAAACATCGTTGGTCTGTTCCGGCGGAGAGCTTGGCGGTGATTTGCTTTTGCGGATCTTTTTAGCCTCGATCTTAGGCATGACAATCCGTTTGGCTTTTGAGGACACCTCTTCTGGCTCTTTATCTACGTAGATGAAAGTGTACTGCTCTATCCTCTCTTCCAGACTCATTTTTAGCGCTTTCTCAGCATGGGCAATGCCAATATCCCACTGTGCCCGTTCTCTTTGCGGCCTCGGTTTGCGAATCTGAGGAGAGAGAGGAAAAAAAAAAATAGATGTGGCATTCATTCAGCCCCCACTTAACTTACAAAATGTGCCCAAATGAAAACAGGTTTGGCTTCAGGTGGCGTGTCAAAGTATTTCCAGAGAGGCGGCCCTGTCAGATGCCGTCTGTGGCAAAATGAATGAGTTAGTAATCTGTCAGTTTAAAGCCGATTCTTATTTAAAGCATCCCTCTCGTCTTAAGATCTGACCATGGGACGGATTCTGAAGTTCTCCTGACTGTCAACACGGTCGGACTACTTCATGGAGGAAAAAAAAGATGCAAGACGTTAACAAAAAAAAAGGATTGGCAGAGTTCAAAATGTTTTGCAAGCTAACCCTAGCTGTCATGAAGTGTTATGGCAGGGACACAACTCAAGGCCCGAGGGTCACATCTGGCCCGCAGAATGCTTAAATATCAAAGGACTGGCCCGCATGCCTCTGCCGGCTAAAAGGGGCCATGTACGGCCCTCCCTATGGCCCATTTTCGGCCTCCCCCGCCTCCATGTGGCCTGTTTTTGGTCAGCAGAGTGCTGCTGGAGGCCATGTGTTGTGGTCCGCAAGCAGCCTGCAGACCTGGCAGCGGAGCCGGATAGTGAGGAGGCTGGAGAGGACAATGGGCCAGTCCTGGAGTCAGGGAAAGGCCCGGATGAGGGCTCTGCGTCGGAGGTAGAGATGAGGCCAGGGCCATCAGAGAGCGATGTGTGGACTCCGGAGCCTCCAGAGGTGGATAGCAGAGAGGGAGAGGAACAGGAGGAGTCTGTTCCTAGTGCACTGTTCCTAGTGCGCACATGCACAGAGCTGCCAGAAGGCAAGAACAGTTGAAACAAAAGGGACGACTCAAGAGTAAGGCTAGAAGATGATTGGTCACTCCCATAAGGCTTAAAAGAGCAGCAACAGCTCTTGGGCTCTTTGTAGGAAAGCAACGTTGCTACATTTGTTTCTTGTCGTCTCTTGTTTCTGAACTTTGTGGGGCTTTGCCAAGAAAGGCCTTTGGCAGGGTGCCAAAGAAGATAAAGGCTGGTGATTAGGCTGAAGGACTGATTATTAAGAATTTTGTTTTGGACTAAGCTGAGAATGAATTAATTCTCAGCTGTTTTAATAAAATAAGTTTGTTGAGGACTGAATTGTGTTTGGTAATCACTACTTGGGCCTTAGTCACAACACCATGGAAGGCAAAAATGAAGTGCATGGGGCCCGAGCATGTCCTCCCTCCCCCCCCAATCCCCGCTGGCCCGTGGAGTACTACAATGCTGATCCGGCTCTCGAAGAAATCCAGTTTGACACCCCTGTGCTAAGGCTACCTGAAGTTTATTGTACTTCCTTATAGTACTTGACAATTCAAATGATCTGACCAGTTACATAATTCATCTTTGATATAACTACAGTAGACTTGAATAACTATAGAGGCACATTATTTAAGAGAAGTATAATCAGCAATGTTGATGAATAAGTAAGTAGCTAAAATTTTCAAACCAACATTTTTTTTGGCCTTCAGCATTTTCCTCTGTACTATTGAACAAGATATGTTGTATTTTTTAAAATATTAAGCCTATCAAACTCTGACTATAATTTCCCCTTAGATGATACGCCATCATTGTTCAATAGACAGCTTTCAAATTATAGCAGCATGATTCTACGTGTTCTACAGAAGCTACGAGCTGCTCACTTCTGCTCCAGACTCAAGCATGTACTTTTCAACAAGCTCATAATAAAAGCAGAAAGATTAGGCCAGTTGTACATCTAATCTAGCATTCTATATCACACAAACATCTTCCAACATTGAGAAAAGTGGACAATCAGCAGCACAGATCTGCCTAATCCTCATTGGTGGCCTTTATCACTTCTGATGGCCAAAAAAGAGGGTGAAAACCTGGGTGTGTCTTATACTCCAAATGTAGCCCCGCCCAGCCTCACAAAAGGAGATTTAGAGGCTGAAAAAAGCCTCTGAAAGAAGCTTCAGAAAAAAAGCCTCAGAAACAAAGCTTCAGGAAAAAATAGGCCTCCAAACAGTTTCAGAAAAAAAGCCTCTGAAAGAAGCTTCAGAAAAAAAGCTTCCAAACAGAGCTTCAGGAAAAAAAGCCTCCGAAACAGAGCTTTAGGGAAAAAGCCTTTTTTTCTGAAGCTCTGTTTCGGATGCTTTCAGAGGCAGGAAAAAAAGTTTTTTCTGAAATGGAGTTTCAGAAGTTTCAGAGGCAAAAGGCTGAAAAAAAAGCATGGCACAGAGCTTACAACCAACGAACCTGTTGCTAAAATTCACCTCTGGGAACAGCTGATTGGGGGTATTCCAGAGGCCGATACACCCGCCAATCAGCTTTTTTCTTATTTTCCTCCCCAAAAATTAAGGTGTGTCTTATACTCCGGGGCATCTTATACTCTGAAAAATAGGTAAGTAAAGGCTTTTCTCAGCCCTGAATCTTGTTGTGTTCAAAGCCAATGGATGGCATATTTTTCCAGCACCAGCCATGATGTTATACATCTATATCACATCATCCTTTATCCATCTCTGCTGTAAGAAGGGGCAATCTGTAATAATAACACATCGTATTTCTATTTCTACAACACTGATTTGGAACAATGGTGGAACAACAGCTGATGACTTCTTTCTATTGGTCCATCTTTCTATTGGTGCAGAAAATTTTATATGTTTATGCAGACGTTTTGCAAGGCTAGGACCATTATCACATGAGGTTTTACCTTAAGAGCTGATGGCATTACCTGTCTGTTTTCAAATCCAAACAGTAATTTGCTACCTTGACTGATAAGTTTCTATATAAATACACAAACCCACCTATAACTCTGAGTTATAACCTGTATTTTTAATTGTGATTTTACTATGATTTTAAACATGTATGTATGTATAAAATAATAAAATCACCATAAAAATACAGGTTATAACTCAAAGACTTATAGGTGGGTTTGTTTAATCATGTTATGTATATAGTTTTATTTGATGTTGTAAGCTGCCCAGAATCGCATTACATCAAGATGGGTGGCAAATGAATTTAATAATAAAATTTAAAAATATCTGGGTTTGTGGGCACAGCTGTTCTCTTAGTTGCTGCTAAAATAAGCTATCATTTCAGACTGAACATACCTTTTGTTTCTCAGAATGGTTGGCCTGTTTAGCAGCCTCTGCCACCAGCTGATCATACTGTTTACGTCCTTTATATTCTCGTACCCGCTTTTCATGTACCCAAGCCCTTTCAGGCTGGTTGCTAAAGAATTGAACATGATATTCTCGTGCACCTGGAAAGAAAAAAAAAAAGGGGGGGGATATGTAAAGGAAACATTTTGCTAAGAAATTCCACCACACAATTTTTTCATACTCTCACACCTGTTTAAGTACACAGGCAAACTTAAAACATTCCCCTTTAAACAAAACAAAACAAAACAAAACAAAACAAAACAAAACAAAACAAAACAAAACAAAACAAAACAAAACAAAACAAAACAAAACAAAACAAAACAAAACACAAAAATATTAACCATCACTTCAATTGTGACCTTTAAAACTTCATCAGGTGTAAGTACCCTGTTTCCCCCAAAATAAGACATCCCCTGATAATAAACCCAATCTGTTCTGCCCCAGCTACGGACCCCAAAGAATGTAGCACACACAAAGTCAGTTCAAATCTTAATTTACTGAATAAACCAGTCTTTTACAACAACGGCTGTTAATTAATTGCATTAACAGCCGCCAAGAATTCATAGAATAATAACTGAAAACTTACTATGGTTGGCAGAATGCCCAGAAGCAATTTGCAGGAAGCTGATAAGATAAGCAAGACAAGACACGAAGGTATGTAAACTAAGTTGTTTCCTGCAAATTGCTTCAGTCGGCGTTCTCCTTAAATAGGCTAAGGGAGTGGCCAATTAGCCCCAAGCCTTACTCTCGAGGAGACCTCTTCCTGAGGAGCCGCTCTTGCCTTTTGGCAGCTCTGCGCGCCTGTGCATCGAGAAGAGGCTCCTCCTCTTTGTCCTCTTCACTTAAGGGAGCTTCTGGAGGTTCTGAAGGCCCTGGCTCCTGACTCCAGCCTCCTCATTGTCCAACTCGAGTGACACCAGCCTCCTCGCTGTCTGAATCAGCTACTAACTGCACAGGCAGCGTACGGGCCACAACACAATCGGGCTTTTGAACGCATGCGCAAAAATAAGCCTCCCCCCCAAAATAAGCCCTCCCCAAAAATATTTAAACACAGAGCTGGAAATCAGGTAAGACAGCAAGAGGAGCCCCATCTTGCTCCACGCCCCCCCAAATAATACCTGCCCGAAAATAAGGCCAAGCACTTATTTTGGGGTTAAAAAAAATATAAGACAGGGTCTTATTTTCGGGAAAACACGGTATGCAGATGTATGCTGGTAAATACATATGAAAAAAGAATGTAAGGGACCCCAAATGCAATTGTTTTAGACTGTCTATATCATCTCTTGGTTTTAATTTAATCAGATTCTTGATCCAATCTGCTCATTTTGAATTATGAGCTAGTTAATAAAATAATTAATCAAGTTAGCTATTCAGAAAGTTTCTGAAATAACAGCTCAGACATTTTTCTTTACTGACCTCTCGTGTTAATTTTAGTATGAACTTCGAGTTGAGGATCTCTTGAAACCATACAGGGCCACCAAGGATATGTCCCTACTTTGGACCAGACAAGATCTCCCACTTCAAACTTGCAATCACTTGCCTCTTGCATGGGAAGTGAAGAAGCAACCTGCTGTGCCTATATGAGAATCACACACACACATATAAAAAAAAATTACATCACATGAAAGTGAAAAGCTGTTATTACAAATCAGATATTCTGATGCAGAGCATAAATGTGGTATAGGTTATTGAATGTATGGATGAACGCATAGATGAATTAGTCCATATCCTGCACATGGCATATTATATAAAAATAGATGGAGTTTTTGTCTCCTGTAATTTTTTGCTTGTCCTCCCTCCATCTGCCAAGGCAGCTAGGATGCTTCTTACAAGAGTCTCTCCCTAAAAATTTTGGTCCAAAAGTCTCCCAATAATTCTGACAATAAAGTTCTTTGTTTTGAAGGCATACCTGTTTTAATACCATGTACAATTAAAAAGACAAGAGTACTAACCGGTGTTTCATCCAATGTTGCCATTTCTTCCCTTGGTTTTTCAGACTGGATGCTAAGCCTTTCATTTGGTCTCTGTAAGTTAAAACAAAAAAAAAGTAAAAAACTGAATGAAAGAAATGCAGAAATGAATGATTACCAGAGAAAACATTCCCAGTGCCTTCTCCAAAGTGCCTTCTCCAAAGCAGCAAGAGTCCTGATTTCTTCTTCACAAGAAAGCAGGACTCTTGAAACTGAAGTTGTTCCAAAAGAAGATTTTATTGAAAGGCTTGTGATAGCAAAAGGTCTAGGCAGGAACTAAATCTTCTCACTTAAAAAAAAAAGCAATTTAAAGCAGTGCAAACTAAACCCCTACCGCAGTTCAGCAATGCAGGAAACAGAAACAGAAACTTCATAAGGAGATCCCTCAAATCCTCCCCCTTCCCACCAGAATGCCAGCATCCCAACAGAAATATATGGGACCTGACATGCCGCCCCCCCCCCCCCAGTAAAATGGGAAGTCCACCTGAAAGAAAACAAAAAAAAAGGGAAGAGGGAGAGAAAGAAAACATAAAATCAGCGAGGTTTATCAGGGTACAATTGGTGAAAAATATGTATTAATTTAGGGACATGCCCATGTTTTTTGTGAACCCATTCATTGTGTGAGAAGGGGAGGTGTTTCCAAGCCACCAGAAACTGAGTGGCTCCGCAGAATTTCCTAGAGTATAGAATTTCTTGAATTTCAAAATGTTGTTCGCCCTCTACCATAATAGGGAGTGGAACAGAGGTAGTAGCCGGACAAAGGTCAGAAGTG
Source organism: Arizona elegans (assembly GCA_022577455.1). NCBI lineage: Eukaryota > Metazoa > Chordata > Lepidosauria > Squamata > Colubridae > Arizona > Arizona elegans. The sequence goes on from JAKOOJ010000013.1 coordinate 255,390, forward strand.
ACTGCAGGCTTCAGCAAGCTACAATGGAAAACAGGGTGGGCTTACCATAATGACTTAGGGAGTTGCAATTCCACTGTGACAGGTTTAATAATATGAATGATGAGGAAAGGCCCAATGTATTTAGGGCCCAGCTTTTTAGACTGCTGCAAAGATTTTAGAAACTTAGTGGAAAGGTAAACTTTGTCCCCCGATTTGTAAGGTCTAGGTTCTATTCGTTTCTTGTCTGCTTGTGCTTTTTAGGCAGCCTTGGCTTCATCCAAGGCTTTGCAGACCACTGACCAAATGGTCTGCAAATGACTGATCCACTGTTTCAATGAGGGGATTTCTGGTTCATGTGAGGGTAACTCAGGCATAGCATTAAATTCTTGCCCTGTGGCCACTCTGAATGAGGGAAAACCTGTGCTAGTGTGAACTGCATTATTATAGGCCACTTCTGCAAAAGGCAATAACTCAGTCCAGTTGTCCTACTGATTGGTAATAAAACAATGCAGGTACTGTTCCAGAACTGAGTTGGTTCATTCCGTGGCCCCGTTTGTTTGTGAATGATGACCAGAATTAAGTCCCTGTTTGGTTCCGAGTAGGTCCAAAAAGACTTTCCAGAACTTGGATGTGAATTGGACCCCTCTGTCCGAAATAATATGTTGTGGGGCCCCATGCAAGTGGTATACGTGAACCGAAAACAGCTTAACCAAGGCTTTGGCCATAGGGATCTTTGGCATAAGATGAACCTTCCTTGAGAAAGAGTCTGCGATAACCCAGATCACTGTGTTTCCAGAACTCTCAGGCAATTCTACAATGAAATCCATGGAGATCTCTCTCCATGGTGCTGAAGGATTAGCCACTGGCTGCAATAGATCGGGGGTTTTCCCTTGCCAGCGTTTAGCCGCAGCGCAAATGGGGTAGCTTGCTATATAGCTTTCTATGTCTTTTTTTAATGAGGGTCACACACACACACGCTTTATATCCAGGCACATAATGTATTATTATTCTGGATATTAAATCCAATATGCGCAGAAGCTATTTCTAGGGAGAAAAAAATGACTTAAGGGCTATTGTTTCCCAACATAGTTTTCTAAACAAGGCTATTAATTTTATTCAGTAATATACTAAGTGTTAGTATAGTTAGTTAGCACTAAAAAGTTAATATCGTTAGCATAGTTAGTACTAAATACTAAATCAATATTTTATCTAGCACAGGGGTTAGGACTCACGTCGTCACAGCGGTGTCAAGTGATGTATTGGGACTTTTTCCCCTTTCGCTAAACCAGGAGTGGCCAGTGCATGACCCATCCGGCCGGCAGGATGGGAGCTTGATAGCTCTGATCTAGCACTATCTTTATAAGTCCAGTTCAGTTTGGCCACTCTTGAAGCTCTTTCTACAATTTTAGGAAGTACAAGAAACAAGATCCAGAATTCTTAGTGCTGAGATCCATTAGAACTGTGATGGCAAACCTATGGCACGCGTGACAGAAGTAGCATGCAGTGCCATCTCTCCGGGCACGCGAGCCATCGCCTGTTGCTCTTCCGGGTTGTGGCACGCTGGACAGCTGTCTTCACGCATGTGGGAGCGCCGGAAACTGGAAGAGCAGCTGCCTGGAACACATGTGTGGACCGGGAAGATAATTTTCTGGTTTCCAGCGCACATGCCAGCTGGTCTTCGCGCACACAAGCATGCCAGAAACCGGAAAACCAGGTGGCCAGTGCTCATGTGAACACCAGAAACTGGAATATCATCTTCCCAGCGTGTGCATGCACACTGGGTGGTTGCTCTTCTGGTTTCCAGCATGCACGCACATGCTCCCGTTCTGCACTCAGTGCTGAAAAGGTTCCTCAACACTTCATTAGAACCACAGGACAAAAAGGGCTGATCTTCAAGAAAGTCAAACAAGGTCAGGGCTGATTAATTGTTTAGTTAGGAGACGATCAAAACTCTGGATCACACTGGGATGCTCCCCACGTCCAAAAACCCATTACAGTATAGGAGAAGGCAATGCTTCTATCTAGCTGTCATGAAAACTGGGTGGACGTGACTATGAAATGATCTAAAGCAGTGGTCCCCGTTGTTTACGGCTTGGCGACCCAGCGAGGGAGGGAGAGGGGAACCGGTCTGTTGTTCACACAAGTCAAGCCTGTCACTCGCACAACTCAAGCTGCACATGCACATGCACCAGCCAGCCATTTGTGTGGCCCGGTTCTGAACAGGCCATAGCCTGGTAGTGGGGTTTGGGGACCCCGATCTAAAGTCAAGATCAACTTGAGATTATTTTTAAACCTTTCATTCAGAATAGAGTCATAGTCAACCTAGAGCTTCATTGGGCTATGTGTGATATAAGTTGGTTAGACTAACTTTGGATCAACCTAAACCATATAGGTTCTAGGAGATCTGAAAGTATACCAGTGATTTCACTACCGCCAATACATCCCACTGCAATGGACATACATTCATTAATAAATGGACAACTTTACACTTTTAATGAAAAGGATATTATGAGGGAATCATCATATTTGTGAAATAGTGGTGCGGTGGCCTAGAGGTGGAGCTCTCGCCTCACAATCAGGAGGCTGTGAGTTCAATCCTAGGTAGAGGCAGATATTTCTCTCTCTGGGCACAATGAGAATATATCCGCTGAACAAAGCTTTGCATTGGTGACACGAAGGGCATCCGGCCAGTAAACACTCAGCTCCATTCAGTTGCCCAGACTCTACCCCGCAAGGGATTAATTATGGGGGTCGTTAAAAGAAGATGATGATATTTCTGAAATAATTTTTCAATTTCAGCAGCATTTAACCTGGCTGCACAGGTTAGTCACCGCCGTTTTCCAGAATTCATCACAAGTTACACTTTGAAGTTTTCTGAAAATTGTTACTATTATTGTAGGAATCCTCTTGCAATCTCTCTCCTTCCTAATATGATAGGCAAGCTGATTCATGTCTTCAACCCTTTTCTTCCCAATAAAGAAACAGAATGCATAACCCAGTGAATTACAACCTTCATCACTGATTCTAAACATATGAGCAGAATCCAGGCAGACAGCCAATTGTGATTGAATTAGAACAGGACCATTTTAAGATGTTTGTTGCATTTGTAGTGTAGAACGAAGGCAGAAGTAGATAAGAATTATTTAACTGTAACAGCAAAGGAGGATATAAATTTAGAACCTATGAATAAGTAATTTAAATGTACAAATCGTTCTGGGGACTGCAAGGCACTTTGCCAGCTTTTAAATTTATCTCATTTATGGACAGATATTTTGTGGAAATGTTCTGTCGCTTTCTTTCTGAAGGGCTGTTCCATAGCGGGCCTGTTTTGTTCAGGGGACATTTGTCTCCTTCCTTCCATTTACTGGTGAAGTTGAGTCACCCATATCATAAACTCATTTGAGAGGGGGAAGGGGGGAAAGAAAAGGTGTGAGCAGATTATCACCATCAAAGCATTAATTGTTCCAAATGTGCATTTCTCAACATCTTCTTCATTAGCCTTATAAAATAGGTCCCAATTACAATCTTTACAGAGACAAAAGCAGCTTGCTAAGGCCATTTTTTGAAAGTAAAGGTACTCCTAGACCAGGAGTCAGCAACCCGTGGCTCTGGAGCCACATGTGGCTCTTTCATCCCTCTGTTGCAGTTCTCTGTCGCCTGTCAGTGCCTGTTCTGTCCCCGTCCCACACACGCACCCCCACAGATGGCCTGGAGTTAATAAGCCACACGACAAAACTCTTTGAAGATAAAGCTGGCAGCAACCCAGTGGCTAGCTGCCAATTCAGACTTTACTCACACAAAACAAAGATTAGACTGCAAGCATTCCGATAAAGCAGGCAAAGTTTCCGCAATACAAGGATTAGTCCAAACGCAGTCCGACAAGGCAAGCAGAAGTCCAGTAATGCAGAGATCATGGATTATTTCTAGTTTTTGCTCGTCACAAACTGAACCGGCCTCCACACCCACATTTATACCCTGTGAGGTGTGGTTCAGTGACTCAGCTAATCTCTGGCACGCCTTCCCCTCTGCTGCGCACACTTCTCCCTGCGCCTCTGCCGAGGGTCCAGCCAGCACTTATCTCCTTCGTCGCTGTCCACCTGTGGCTGCAGGGACATGCTTGGCTCTGGGCCTATCTCTTGGCCTTTGGTGTCCTCCGGAGGCATTGCCAGAGAGGAGGGTCCTGGAGAGGGAGGCCTTGCCAACTCCTCTCCCTCACTCTCAGAGTCTGCATCTGTCAATAGCCCAGGCTCAGGCAACGGAGCCACAACAGCGCCACAATTTTGAGAGGACCTTCCGGTTGGGGGAGGGGGGGAAAGCATGGCGTACCAGGATGAGAAACTATGTCAAGGGCGGGTTTTCTAGTCGGCTCCACAATTGATAGGGCTTTCAATTAGGACAGGTAGAGGAAAAAGGACGCTGCGCTATGAGGAGACTCTATGGTGGGGAAACTGGACTTCCGGTCAGCTCTAGAATTAAACGGTGGGCTTCCGGTTGGGACCTTTGTGGCTCCCAGTGTTTTCTTTTCTGTGGGAAATGGGTCCAAATGACTCTTAGAGTGTTTACAGTTGCCGACCCCTGTCCTAGACCAGGGGTAGGGAATGATGCCTCTTTTTATGACTTGTGGACTTCAGCTCCCAGAATTCTGAGCATACAAATTCACCGCATCCCCATGGTCATGTGATCAAAATTCAGGCACTTGGCAACCGCTACTACAATGGTTTGTTGCATCCTGGGTCTTAGGAACACCATTTGCAACCTTCTGAGTTGATTTCTAACAAGCAAAGCGAACAGGGGCAGTCAGATTTGGGTAATGACCAATTGATTCACTTCACTTCACAACTATTACAAAATCGGGCACAACTCACTTTACAATCACCTCACTTAGCAACAGGGATGGTAGCCCTAATTGTGGTCACCACTCAAGGACTACCTGTATTGTCGCTTGAGCTGATACCTTGTTTCTCTGAAAATAAGACATAATAAGCCCAATCAGGTTTTTGAGCGCATGAGCTAAAATAAGCCTCCCCCCCAAAATAAGTCCTCCCCGAAAATATTTAAACACAGCTGGAAATCAGGTAAGATGGCAAGAGGAGCCCCATCTTGCTCCATGTGCCCCAAAATAATAAAACTTCCTCAAAAATAAGGCCAAGCGCTTATTTCGGGGTTCAAAAAAATATAAGACAGGGTCTTATTTTTGGTATACTGTATCTAGGTATTTCATGCCAATAATTCCCTTTTTAAAAAATATTTTTAATGTTTTAAGTAAGGAACTTATATAGTATTTTAAAAAAGGCCTTTTACTGATCTCTTTTTGTTTAATTGTAACGATGGATGAAGAGACATCTTCCTCACAAGTTGCCACAACTTTGCTAACTGGAAGTGAGTTTTGTTTCTCTATCCTATCTGGTTTTCACAGAAGCTTTAGAAGTGAGCATATATGAAGGGAAGAAATTTCACAAATCAAGTTTCTTGCTAGAAACAAAACCCTGTTAAGTTACATCTCCATTTTATTTGTGAAAACATAAAGGCCAAATCTAGGACTTCTTTCCTGTTAATAAATTATGTGAGTTCATTAAAAGGTTGTTTTATAAGCCCGTTACAACAGTGGTTTGCAAGAGGCTTAGTTGAAATATAGCAAGGTAGTAGAGAATACTGACATATTGCCATTGCCCTGTTCTAAGAGTGATCTTTATGGACAAATCTCTATTTTAATATAATTATTTTTTTTAATTTTGTTATTAATATAGATAAAAAGAGCAACATGTTCAAAATCCATATAAGCAGTGTGTTGTCTGGTTACAATTCTTTTGAATAACATTCATCATAATAACAATGATAGCAATCTCCAATAGTAATCTCATAATAACAGTGCTTTTCCCTCATAATATTAATACATATTAATTATTAATACTAATCAAAATTAATAATTTACAGTAAACAACCCTAATAATAAAATTTATCTTTCTCTTGTAATTTTCGAAGTTCTAACTCCTGTTTCTCTCATCCAACCGACAGAACAGATCCCATACCTCAAAATATTCAGTGTCTTCCTTTTCTTTAATTTCAAATTTTAGTTTATTCATTTCTGCATATTCTAAAATTTTTGTTATTATTTTTTCTTCTGTGGGGATTTTATTTTATTTATTTTTTATTTCCAATTTATATACCGCCCTTCTCCCTGAGGACTCAGGGCGGTGTACAGCCAGAATTAAGAACATGAAATACAAATAATAAAAACAATTAAAATATATATAAATTTGGCCCAAAAATTAAAAATCACAAACCAAAATTTCTTCTTAAGCTCTCCTCGCCCTTCCAATGTTGTGTGAACATGAATTTGGCCGCTGTTAACACATGTATTATTAAATATACATTTCTTTTACTGTATTTATCTGATATGATGCCCAACAGAAATGTTTCTGGTTTTAGATCTATATGTTACTTTATCATTTTTTCTAGCCAGGTGTGTATCTTAGTCCAGTATTTTTTTGCTTTCGGACATGTCCACCACATGTGATAATACGAGCCCGGGATTTGGTTGCACTTCCAACACTTGGCAGACATATTCTTAAACATTCTTAGCATCAGAGAGCCGTTTAGAAAGTGAAACAGTATTTGCTGTGTGAGCAAGGAGAGAGGAAGGGGCCTAGCTTAGCTCCAGTGTTCTGTATTAAAGGTGCTTCCTGCTGTGAAAGTAAAACTGAAAGTGAAACTCTTCTCCTCTGCTTGTGTTTTGCATTTGGAACAGATTTCTTTGCAGGTGGGGAGGGGGAGTAGAGCTCCTTAGCATCAGAGCATGTTAATCATAATATAGGAAATACTAATGCTCTGATAGTCATTTTGAAAAATCCTTTCTTAGTGAGCACCTAGAAGCCAAGAGGAACATACGTGGCAAATTTCAAATTTGTAAGCTTTACAGTTCTGGAGATTTCGTGATTACGGAGTGAGTAGTTTTCGCTTTTATATATATAGAAAATTTTGAAGCTGATTTGTCTCCTAGATGATTCTGGACACCTTACATCTCAAAAACAAGACTTTGGTGCATTAATAAAGTTTCAAGATTAGCAAATAGAAGACAAAGTTGTATATACTTAACATCTGACATACATGTGACAAAGCAAAGAAATGTTGGAGTAGGATTCATATCTTAATACAGAAGATTCTCAAAGTGAATATAAAGATAAAACCAGAAACTTTTCTTTTGGGAAAAAGACTTTTTTTGGAACTTTGGAACTTTGATATTATACATGTTGACAGCAGCAAGATTATTTTATGCACAAAAACTGGAAGGACGCTTTGATTCCCACAATCGATGAGTGGTAGCAAAAGCTGCTGGAATTAGCAGAGATGGCTAAATTACCTTTTTTGATTAAAGAAAAAACACAACTATTTTTTGTTTCTTCTTGGAAACTACTTCTGGACTTTGTGCTCGAGGTGGGGGAAAAATGAAACTTTGATTTTGGGTTTTACCGATTAAATAGATTTGTTGTTATAGAAATGGCTAGTTTATAATATTATGTAAAAGTTAAAAAAGTTGAGGTTTGATGTTATTATCTTATTCTATTGCACCAAAGGGAGTCGGAAGTCAACATCTTTTCTTTCTTTTCCCCCTTTTTTCCCCTTCTCTATCTTTCCTACTATTTTCTTTTGTATTTTTGTTATCGTATAGTATTAATATATAAAGTATGTAACACACACATACACAACATCTATTAGTCTTTTAGAGTTTTCTTTCAACACTAACATTCAAATGAAATTACTTTTCAAATGGAGTGAAAATTTAACTTGGGGGATGGCATGGGGCTGTTCAGTCATACAGCATTACTTGTAAAGGCTATTTTTTAATAACTTGCTTAACTCTATTAAAAGAAATGTTGGGTGGCCACCAGCATTATGCCACATTTCCTCATATTTTAACCGCGCCTTCTAAGACCGTTTACAGAGTATTCTATCGTCGCATTGGGTAATCTTTCAGCTAGTCTATTGAAATCTGGACCAATAAAGAGCATTTTTTTTTTGTTTTGCAGAAACAAAGCAAATGCTTGTGCATCATTGTTTCATGAGTATCCCTATTAATGTTTATAGAATTACTACCACGTTTCCCCAAAAATAAGACATCCCCTGATAATAAGCCCAATCGGGCTTTTGAGCGCATGTGCTAAAATAAGCCGCCCCCCGAAAATAAGCCCTCCTCAAAAATATTTAAACACAGAACTGGAAATCAGGTAAGATGGCAAGAGGAGTCCCATCTTGCTCCACGCACCCCAAAATAATAAGGCCTCCCCAAAAATAAGGCCAAGCACTCATTTCGGGGTTAAAAAAAATATAAGACAGCGTCTTATTTTCGGGGAAACACGATATATAGAGTAGAGTAGAGTAGAGTAGAGTAGAGTAGAGTAGAGTAGAGTAGAATAGAATAGAATAGAATAGAATAGAATAGAATAGAATAGAATAGAATAGAATAGAATAGAATAGAATAACAGAGTTGGAAGGGACCTTGGAGGTCTTCTAGTCCAACCCTCTGCCTAGGCAGGAAACCCTACACAACTTCAGACAAATGGCTATCCAACATCTTCTTAAAAACCTCCAGTGTTGGAGCGTTCACAACTTCTGGAGGCAAGTTGTTCCACTGATTAATTGTTCTGTCAGGAAATTTCTCCTTAGTACTAAGTTGCTTCTCTCCTTGATTATAGAATCAGCTACCACTGATTGAAAGGGTCATCTCACAACTTTGTGTACCAAAAGCAAAGGTCTAAAGACAGAATTATAAGACCAATTCCACAAAACAAATAGTTTATAGTCAATGGAATCATAACAAATGAAATGATGCCAAAATATGATCTGCGTGTACACACGACAACATAATCAGACAAACCAATATGGTGTGGTGGTTAAGGTGCTGGTTTAGAAACAAGGAGGCTGGAAGTTCTAGTCCCGCTTTAGGCATGAAAACCAGCTGGGAGCTTTTGGACTGGTCACTTTCTCTTAGGCCACCTCACAGGGCTGTTGTTGTGGGGAAAATAGGATGAGGAAGTACGTGCTGCCTGGAGTTACTTATAAATAAAGTGTTGGATAAAAGTCCAATAAACAAACCAATAAATAAATGTTGCAATTGTGGCCTAATTTTTTTAAAGTGTTTTTAAGTGTTTTGTTTATTGTTTTTAATTAACGGGGCCAAATTTATATATGTATATTTTTAACTGTATTTTAATATTTGTACTTGATGTTTTTACTTGGCTGTTCACCGCCGTGAGTCCTCAGGGAGAAGGGCGGTATACAAATTCAAAATAAAATAAAAATAAAATAAAATAAATATTTATGGTGAACATCAGCTACAAGTATTAAGTCAGTGTGCTTGTGTAAAGTCATCACACATACTTTCTCTTTACCCTTCTGTAGATGTCCATGCATTTAGTGCTGAGAATAATCCCCATTGAACTTAATGAACATTATGAATAGCTATGGATACTACTGGATTAAACTGAAGATAACATTTGAAACTTCTAAATTACTCTTTTATCTAAAATACCGTGTTTCCTCGGGAATAAAAACCCTGTCTTATATTTTTTTGAACTCTGAAATAAGCACTTGGCCTTATTGCCATGCGCTCAAAAGCCCGATTGGGCTTATTATCAGGGGATGTCTTATTTTGGGGGAAACAGGGTAGTATTTTAACACCTTCACACAGATGATTCGATTAGCAAATTATTGCATGAAAATTAGAAATTATCATATGAAACTAAATAAAGTGTAGCTTGTTTTATATGAATTGTTCTCGGCGTTATTGTGATTTCTGCACGAAACAGTTACCCCATTCACACAGGGAGGCTTATAATTTAATACAGAAAAAAAAAAGAAGAAGAAAAGGGAGAGAGAGAAAATGCAAAAAGACCAGGAATTGTTAACAGAAAATGTACTGCAAATGATTTTTATTCTCCCTCCCTAATTATACCCCAAAATGAAGCACTGTATAACTTTAATAGCCATCATGTCACTCAGCTGTACTAAAATTACTGAGATAATATTCACCCATCAATAGTATTGTACAATCTAGAAGAATCTAAAGTTTTTTATAAATTATTCTGACAATTTGCATAGTTGGTTGCAAAAGATGGTTTAGGATTTTTTTCTCCTGTGGTAGAAAAAAATCTACATATTTTTTTTTTATTAATAAAATGCATTTATACAAACAAACAGTCCAGGACTGAATGCTACTAAGCAATCTTTGGGCACTGATTGGCAATATTCCATAAAAGCCAAGCTGACAAACGGATGAAAAAAATATTAAGAAAAAGACTCAGAAAAGCAATGCTTTGCAGCAACATTAAAAAGAAAAAATAAGAGGAAGAGAAAGAGAAAGAGGAAGAGGAGGAGGAGGAGGAGGAGGAGGAGGAAGAAGAGGAAGAGGAAGAGGAGGAGGAGGGGAAACTGAATTATTATTTTTTACTCCAACTTACATTTTGCTCCTCAGGCTCGAGTTTGGGAATCTTACGTGACTTGCGCTCTTCTGAATGGGCAGCGTCATGCTTGCTACTTTTTTTCCGTTTCTCCTTCCTCCCTTCGTGTTTGGACTTCGCAAACTCGCTCGCTTGCACTTCGTTTAAAAGATCCCCACACAGCGAGGACTCGAACAATTCCCTGCCGTTCTGGATAGTTTTGGTTATTTTTAGTTTAATTTCTGGTGAGCCTGTCTTCTTTGGAATCACCGTCTGGGAGGCTGAGGGAGGTGGGGGCTGGGGAGGAGAGGGTTTTTCCAGAAGGTCATGTGGCCTTAGGTTAGAGTTCTCCATTTGATAATACTCCGGTGGGCTAAAGTTTCTAACGGTGCCAAAGCCGTTGGCAGAGCCATTGGGATATTGGCTGAAGGGCTGGAATTTGGTCTGGGGCTCATACATGCCAATTTGGGGAAATCCATTAATGAGGGGCGGAAGGTCCTCGGCTGTTGGCGTGGGATACTGAAAACCTTGCTGCAGGGCAAGGGCAGCTTCATAGGGTGTCTGTCGACCATCTTCCGTGATGTCGCTGTGGGCATCGAAAGCATCCTCTTGGCGGTTGTTCGCCGAATCAATGAGTTGAGGTGGTTGCTGAATTGTGTTTCCCATGATCCCTTGCATGAAAGAGAAGGAGAAATCCATTGTTCTGCTCCAGCATCCTTAGCTTTCCCTTTTTCTCATAGGGCCTAAAATGAGAGAAGGAAAGAGAGAGAGAGAGAGAGAGAAAGAAAAGATGTGATTCTATGGCTTCTCTTGCAAAATTTAGAAAAATCAAGGCGATCGCTACGGTTGAACACGAATTTCCCCCTTTCTGCTAACAAGGTTTCAAAGCAGTGGTGAAATTCAATTTTTTTTTTACTACTCGTTCTGTGGTCATGGCTTGGTGGGCGTGGTGAGGCAGGATACTGCAAAATCTCCATTTCCACCCCACCCTTGGGCCAGCCAGAGGTTGTATTTGCCGGTTCTCTGAACTACTCAAAATTTCCACTACCGGTTCTCCAGAACCTGTCAGAACCTGCTGGATTTCACTCTTGTTTCAAAGGCTAGTAACTTTACTACAGCATGAACTCTAGTGTGTTGAGCAAATGTTTTTTATTTGGTACACAAAAGACTTTCCAGCGCTATTGTAAGGCAACAAAAGATCAGGTCCATGTGAAGGTCTAATTAAACTGATTTATTGCTAATCATGCCTATGCACAGGAATCTTCTCAACTAATGGTTAACACCTGCTTGGAGTTAGATGAGCGTTAATGGAATTCAAGGGTGGCTGGATTACTTGGTTTGTGGCTATGTAGGGATTTAAGGCTGATGTCTTTTTTAAATCCACCCCTGGGTTGGGCCACTCCTTCTCCTGCATCAGGTGAGTCAATTGTGATCATAAGTTGAGGAATACCTGTATGTAATAAAAAAAATTCTACCTACAATAGATCTTTCTGTAGAGAAATGTTCACATGAGGGCTACATCCCTCTCTCTATTTCTATTCTAAATGGGGAAAAGAGGCTGAAATTGTCTACAGGGCCAATTCTTAATTTGGGGAAACTAAAATTTATCAAAGAGAGTCTAATGGCCTCTACCTTAGACTACATTTTACACTGCAGTAGCCATAAAACATCCTAATTCAAAGGTTATATTCTCAATAAGGAAGAAAACTCAATAAGGAGGAAAACTGACTGGATGCTGCATACAAATTTAAACTCCTTTTTTTTCCTCTTGTAAAAATCCCCTCAACAGCCAGTACTCAAACCTGGTATTTAAACATTTTTCTGGAAATATGTAAAGAAATGAAAAAGCCATTCTATTATAGTTTCCAAACCAAAATATTTTCCTTATTAACCACATGGTGATGTATTTGGCTCTCTTCATTTTCAATTATCAGCACAGTGCAGGGGGTTCGTCTTTCTAAAAATATATATAGTTATAACCCTTTAATCCTGTAGAATATTTTAAATATATGAATCCTAAATAACAAATTATCTTGTCTTAACTGCATATTAAACATGGAGTGGAATCAAGGTAATATTGTACTTAAAAATGCATGGTTTTGAACTCATAATTACCGCTGATGGGACTGTTCAACATATAGTTCAGTGGCCTTATGACTTATTTGGGCTTCTGATTGATATTTTATCTTACCTTTTTTTTCCCCCAGGAGCTCAGGGCCACAACCTTAGCACTTTCCCTTTCAATCCCCCCCCCCCCGCCAACCAATAACTCCCTTGTCATAGGTTAAGCCTGTGCGACTGTAACAGACCCAGAGGTACATTTGAAAATTGGCATAGGGATGGGCATCTTGTTGGTAGCTTCCCATCTAGTTAATTAATCCTTAAAAACCCAAGTTAGTCACAGCAAAGATAATAATGGGAGACCAGGATGCGCAGTTTCTTTTTTTTTTTTAACTACATACATTATAAAATATGAAATAAAGAAAGATAGAAGAACATTAAGATGTGCAGTTTCAAAGCAGAAAGATTTGAAGTGTTCCAAGACCACCTCGACACCAAAAAGAGCATTTTGCAATCAGAATAACAACCAATGACGGGGTTAGCGTTTGTTAAGAATAAAAGGAGTGAAAAATGTTTTCTTTCGTCTTCAAATGTGTTCTATACTAGGAGAAGACAAAAAAAAAAAAGAAAAGCCACAGCCATCGACCATTTACTTTCCTCTCTACAAAAACAGAACACAAAAGCAGAAGCAACGGAGTTGGCTGTTGTGGATCTGATATTCCTGTGCATTAAACGAAGAAAAGAGGAAGGAGAAAAATCCTGATTACAATTGAAAGAAGACATTAAAGTCTGGGCAGGCTTGTGCAACTTGAAGTGAGCCAGTATTCGGAGAAACAGAATGGACTTTCTGAGATATTTTAATCGCAAAATATACTTTAGAATGCAGGCACAATCCCATCAGGCCTTACAACGCTTGAAGAATACAAATGAGGTTATTCAAGAAGCTCTGCTGTTAAACCTTCTATCTAATGAGGCCATTTCTTTCTAACACTTACTGTTATGAGTTGAGCCGAAAAAAAAGGACTCGGCCTTACTGGAATGTAACAGGGCTCCCCAGTTCGAGAACTAATTATGCAAAACACAAATAAACAGCTTAGTTTAGCAATTAGTCACCGTAGCTGTAGCTGTGCGGAACATGCTAATTCACATCGTGGTTTGACTTCCTCTAACATGTGAAGATAAAACATATGTCACTTACTGGTTTTGGGTGCAAGAATACTAACTGTAGCCTGACCTGTTCTTGAACAAGCAGCCTGAAGAATAGGCTTTGTATGCTACTGAGTCCAGTCTGTTAGCTATTAACACTTCAAAGCAATGTCACAGGATGCACAATATATATACTTTTATTTACTTATTTATTTATTTATTTAGTTACTTACTTACTTATTTATTTAGTTAGTTACTGCAAAAGATCCGTCACATAAGCCTGATGATGGCAGATGAGATTCTGTTGAAACGTCGCTTCTACCCTTTTAGGGATATGTTCACAATTACACGGGAAGAAACCCAAAATATTAACTGTACACACACACACATATATATGTATGTATGTATGTATATGTATGTATATATATATATATCTCTTAAAATTTTTGTTTTTCATCTTCTGTAGGTGTGGCTTCATGGTTGGTTAGGAAAAAAAATCATCTTTCTTTTTCCTACATACAGATATCAACTGGGGCAATGCCAGGTTTTTGTTTTTTTCCCTGGTTGGCTTAAATCAGGGATGAATAATTTGTAAGGCACACCTGAATCAGGAAGTCCTACCACTGAAATTCAGAGTCACAATAACCCATCTTTATGCTACAGTTTTTCCCACGATCATAAGGCTGTGGACGGGAGCAAGAGGCTTCAAGGAGGCAAACCGTTCTTATTTCTAGCTTTAAAATCCCCCAACTCCAGCATAACAACTTAAAATATATTTTGTTGTTAGTTGCGAAGTCGTGTCCGACCCATCGAGACCCCATGGACAACGTTCCTCCAGGCCTTCCCGTCCTCTACCATCCTCTGGAGTCCATTTAAGCTCACGCCAACTGCTTCAGGGACTCCATCCAGCCACCTCGTTCTCTGCCGTCCCCTTCTTCTTTTGCCTTCAATCTTTCCCAGCATTCGGCTCTTCTCCAGTGAGTCTTTCCTTCTCATTAAGTGGCCAAAGTATTTGAGTTTCATCTTCAGGATCTGGCCTTCTCAAGAGCAGTCAGGGTTGATCTCCTCTAGGACTGACCGGTTGGATCGCCTTGCAGTCCAAGGGACTCACAGGAGTCTTCTCCAGCACCATCGTTCAAAGGCCTCCATTCTTTTGTGCTCAGCTTTCCTTATGGTCCAACTTTCACAGCCATACATTGCAACTGGGAAAACCATAGCCTTGACTACACATACTTTTGATGGCAGGGTGATGTCTTTGCTTTTTAATATGTTGTCTAGATTTGCCATAGCTTTCCTTCCCAGGAGCAAGCGTTTATTTTTTTTTTTTAATTTGATTTATATGCCGCCCTTCTCCGGAGACTCAGGGCGGCTTACAATGCGTTAAGCAATAGCTTTCATCATTTTGTATATTTTTACAAAGTCAGCTTATTGGCCCCACAAACTGGGTCCTCAATTTCTACCTTAGAAAGGATGGAAGGCTGAATCAATCTTGAGCCTGGCAAGATTCGAACTTACTAATTGCAGACAGCTGGAGTTAAATTACAATGCATTAGTCTGCTGAGCTATCCAGGCTCTTTTAATTTCTTGGCTGCAGTCCCCATCTGTGGTTTCTAAAATCCCCCAACTCCAGCATAATAAAATATGTATCTTGTTTCAAAATTCAGCAACAGATTTCAAATATTTGGGACATTTCAAAGGATGAAAATGGGGCCATCTATCTACCAAAATCACTAAAACCCATTCCCACTCTCAATAGAAAAAAAAGCAAAATGTTGACTTCACTCTTTTTGAGGTGCCACTGTGTTTCAGACAATATCACCTTTATTCTGCACATACTTTTTTTACAAACCTTTGATACAACAACTGTATCTATATAGAGAGAGAGGGATAAGGGAACCTTTCTCACTGGCCAGGAGGAAAGAGACTGCTGGGTTCATGTTGCCATTAATGGCAGGAAGCAAAATAATCTGATTCTACCAACCAACCAACCAGATCACTTAATTAGTAAGCCCAGATTGCTTAATTTCCCACTGCTAATGGCAGCAAGAAGCCAGTGATTTGCATTAGGTCCCTTTGGAGGGCAGGAGGCAAGAGAAAAATAGTATGAATCAGGGTGGATCAACTTGATTAAATCACAATTTAAATCATTTCAATCACTAGTAAAAAGGCTTGATTTAAATCAACTCGATTTAAATCGTAATCTTTAAGGAGCAACTGTCATCTCTGTCCCGCAGCAGCTCCTTCTAACTCACCGTTGTTGACTCACCGACAGTCCCAATATTGCAGAATATACAGTCTCATGCTGCATAACTAAGCTCCATTTCATGCTGAATAAACTAAATTATTAATGTATCTTAAATAGAAAGCTATCTTTAGATACAATTTTTACTCCAAAAGTATTTTATTAAAATAAATTTGATAAAAATTAAAAAAACTCCAATTTAATTTTTTTTAAAAAAACCATTTTTTTTTAAATCATCAATTTTTATCCACCCTGGTATGTATGCATGCATGAATGTTTATTTTTATGAATATAAAGAGAAAGTTTATATTCAGGAGCCTGGATAGCTCAACAGACTAATGCATTGTAATTTAACTCCAGCTGTCTGCAATTAGTAAGTTCGAATCTCTCCAAGGCTCAAGGTTGACTCAGCCTTCCATCCTTTCTAAGGTAGGTAAATTGAGGACCCAGTTTGTGGGGGCAATAAGCTGACTTTGTAAAAATATACAAAAGTATGAAGGCTATTGCATAATGCATTGTAAGCCGCCCTGAGTCTCCGGAGAAGGGTGGCATATAAATCAAATTTAAAAAAAGAAAAAGGTTTATAGGCATATGAATGAAAAACTTGTCATTTTATCCTTCTCATCTTTCCTACTACCTTCTCCTATTGGTATCTTACGATTATGATTACATTACTTTGTTGTTTGTATGTACATTGGGAGCGTCTGCATTGGAGACAAATTCCTTTTGTGTCCAACACACTTAGCCAATAAAGAACTATTCCATTTTGTATTGTATTGTATATTCTCTATTTGTTCTGTATTCTCTATTCTATTTTCTATTCCATTCCATTCCATTCTGTATTCTATTCTATTCTATTCTATTTTCTATATTTGATCTGTATTCTCTATTCTATTATATATTATTTATTATTACTATTATTTGTATTATGTATCTATTCTGTTGTGTACTATGTATCTATTCTATTATGTATTATTCTATTATGTATTATGTATACCACACGTCTTCTGAATAGTTTTCATCCTAGAGCTATAATTGCACTCAACAATTAACTAAAGGGCCACCATCAGTGAGCTGTTGGACAGCATTACTTGGTCTGTTGTGTGGATGTTTGGGTGGTTTAGGGGTGGGGAATTTGTGGTGGGTGGGAGTGTGTTTTGGGATTGTTATGTGTGTTGGACTTGGTCTCTGAGTGCTGAGTTAATTTCGTTGTATGGGTATATTGTGTATATACGTACAATGACAATAAACTTTATTCTATTCTATATTCTATTCTCCATTCCATTCCACTCTAAACTTTCCCCTGTAATGGAAAACTGTGACCTTAGAGATGAAACGCTTGCCAACTTTAGTTTAAGGCATATTCCAGATAAACGCAGTTTCGATGTTTGCATACCACTTTTAGAATAACTCAAAAAAATGGGTCTGAAAACAAACACCCCTCTCCACTTCTGCAGCTTTTAACCTCCTTGCCACATATGCATTGCTTAAAGAAGCAGAACATGACAGAGGACGAGAATTTTCTTTTTGGTAGCGCGTTTTTTAAATGTTCACTAAAATGACAGCGTACTTCTGCTTTACTCTTTTGATTACAGGAATGCATAAGTGAGTTATGTCAACGTGTGAGGAAACGAAAGACTGGCGTCAGCAAAAATGCAGTCATAAGGGAAATCTTGAGTAAGTTTGCTTTCCCCCACCTCCCTAGGTTTTTCTCTGTTTTTATTAATTTTCTGGCCCAAAACAACCTTAGGCATTTTTAACAGCTCACTATATAACGGGGCCCAATGAAACTCTGACATTACTGAATTCCAACGCATCTTTTCAATATCACCTTCTGCAAGAAAACATCCTTTAAACAATCCAAAAATGACCTCAGTTACAGAATCCGGACCAATCAACGAGAGAACGTTATAAAACGGAAATTATTTGCAAAGGTTCTCTGTTACAGGAGTGGAATAGAATAGAATAGAATAGAATAGAATAGAATAGAATAGAATAGAATAGAATAGAATAGAATAGAATAGAATAGAATAGAATAGAATAGAATAGAATAGAATAGAATAGAATTTTTTATTGGCCAAGTGTGATTGGACACACAAGGAATTTGTCTTTGGTGCATATGCTCTCAGTGTACATAAAAAGATAAGATACATTCGTCAAAAATCATAAGGTACAACACTTAATGATAGTCCTAGGGAAACAGTCAATATAAATCTTAAGGATACCAGCAACAAGGTTACAGTCATACAGTCATAAGTGGGAGGAGATGGGTGATGGGAACGATGAGAAGATTAATAGTAATGCAGACTTAGTGAATAGTTTGACAGTGTTGATGGAATTATTTGTTTAGCAGAGTGATGGCGTTTGGGAAAAACCTGTCCTTGTGTCTAGTTGTTCTGGTGTGCAGTGCTCTATAACGTCGTTTTGAGGGTAGGAGTTGAAACAGTTTATGTCCAGGATGCGAGGGGTCTGTAAATATTTTCCCATCCCTCTTTTTGACTTGTGCAGTAGACAGGTCCTCCATGGGAGGCAGGTTGGTAGCCATTGTTTTTTCTGCAGTTCTAATTATCCTCTGAAGTCTGTGTCTGTCTCGTTGGGTTGCAAAACCAAACCAGACAATTATGGAGGTGCAGATGACAAGACTCCATAATTCCTCTATAGAACTGGATCAGCAGCTCCTTGGGCAGTTTGCGCTTTCTGAGTTGGTGCAGAAAGAATATTCTTTGTTGTGCTTTTTTGATCATGTTTTTGATGTTGGGTGTCCATTTTAGGTCGTGAGATATGGAATGTAGTCTAGACCAGGGGTCTCCAACCTTGGCAGCTTTACGACTTGTGGACTTCAAACTCCCAGAACAGCAAAGCTGGCTGAGGAGTTCTGGGAATTGAAGTCCACAAGTCTTAAAGCTGCCAAGGTTGGATTAGACCATGGCAACAGCAGTGCCATTTCAAGTTTCATTATTGTGGTGTGTTCTGACAAAAGTGAAACACCAATAGATAGCTACCCCTCCAGTTAATTCTTGAATAAGTACAAGTGCAGGTGCAAAAGAGGGTGGATTAAAACTGATGGTTTTTTTTTAAAAAAAAAAAATGATTGGATTTTTAAAAAATTAAATCTGATTTTTTTGATTTATCAAATTTATTTTAATAAAATGCTTTTGGAGTAAAAGATATCTATGTAAAGATGGTTTTCTATTTAAGATACATCAATAATTTAGTTTATTCAGCATGGAATGGAGCTTAGCTTTGTAGCATGAGGCTGGGTATTCTGCAATTTTGGGACTATCAGTGAGTCAACCGCAGGTCACAGGAGGAGCTGCTGCGGGACAGAGATGACAGTTGCTCTTTAAAGACTACAATTTAAATCGAGTTGATTTATGGCTGTTTGCAGTGTCACAGGGTCAGGGTGGATTTGATTTAAATCGAGTTGATTTAAATCACAATTTAAATCATGATTTAAATCACGAGTAAAAAGGCTTGATTTAAATCAACTCGATTACAATCATAATTTTTAAAGAGCAACTGTCATCTCTGCTACTCCTTTGACCCTCTGTTGACTCACCGATAGTCCCAGTGTTGCAGAATATACAGCCTCCTGCTACATAACTAAGCTCCATTTCATGCTGAATAAACTAAATTATTTATGTATCTTAAATAGAAAACTATCTTACCATAGATTTTTACCCCAAAAGTTTTTTATTAAAATAAATTCGATAAAAATCAAAAAAATCTGATTTAAATAAAAAAAAATCTGATTTTTTTTTTTTGATTTTTTTTAAAAAAATCATTGATTTTTATCCACCCTGCACAGGGTCCTGTGGCCGCAATTTCTGACATTTTTGCCAGAAATTAGCATTCACTTCTGGTTTTCAGCAAAAAGCACCCCATAGTGAACAACAGATTCACCTAAAATCTGTGGCTAAAAGAAAGGTGGTAAAACAGGGACTGATCACATGGTGACCTGCTTTATGACCAGGATAAAAATCGATGATTTTTTTAAAAAAAAATTTTAAAAATCGGATTTTTAAAAATTTAAATCCGATTTTTTTTATTTTTATCAAATTTATTTTAATAAAATGCTTTTGGAGTAAAAAAAATCTATCTAAAGATAGTTTTCTATTTAAGATACATTGATAATTTAGTTTATTCAGCATGGAATGGAGCTTAGTTATGAAGCATGAGGCTGTATATTCTACAATATTTACATTTTTGGTAAACTCAATTCAATGAATCCAAGCTCTGCAAGCTGAGATAACATGCACTGCATCGATGCATTCCACACAATTTCACAGTAACCATGAGATAAATCATAAAACAAAGTTCAGGAATATTCCTTTATCCCACTGTTTTGCAAATCTATGTACATTACAAACTGCATGATTCTTGAAGAGAAATGCATCTGTACCAACAGGCTCTAAGTGTGAGGAGGAAGGGCAAGCAGTAAAAATGAAAGTGAAACTTCTAAGCAGCGTTAAAATGAATGGGACGGCCGGTGAGTCAACAGCGGGTCAGAGGAGGAGCCGCTGCGAGACAGAGATGACAGTTGCTCTTTAAAAATTATGATTTAAATCAAGTTGATTTATTAGTGTTTACTAATGATTTAAATCACTTTTACTAGTGATTTAAATCGACTTGATTTAAATCTTATCCACCCTGTTTATGTCTGTCAGGACTTATGACTAGAACTGTGGGGCTCAATTATGGTCAGAACTTGAGGGCTACACTGTACGGCTAAAACACTGAATCCGCATCCCAACAATTTAAACGAAGGGTCAGGATAGTCACATGAGGTATCCCAAATTCTTTACAGCTCTTCCTGAACTCTTTCACGGGTGAAATCGTGAGGCTGCAATCCAGAACTGAATCTCATCAGAGCTCCAGAAATCACCACTCACTGAAGTGGAACAAAATAAAATTATTGCGTCGGTACAGCCGTTATCCGTGCCTCCAAATCTGTTCTTGTGGAGTGCAATGCATTTTGCTCTTCCACACGCATATATTTCATACATATAATCACCCCAACTGTTTCATTCATTAAACAGCACGTGAAGTAGCGTTCTTTGAATTTTGCCATCATTTGAGATCATCATGTGCTACTACCTCAGTAAAGTGAAATTATAGGAAACAAATCAACTTTACCTCTGTTTAAAGTTACGTCCTATCTAGTCTTTCCCCCCCTCCTGTTCAACCAAGTTCAATTCTTGGAGACCGTCTGGACAAGTCCCTGCAGTTTCTTGGCAAAGTTTTTCAAAAGTGGTTCGCCATTGTCTCCAATTTAAGGCTGAAAGAAAGCGACTGGCCCAGAGGTCTGCAACCTTAAACACTCAAAGAACCATTTGGACCCATTTCCCACAGAAAAGAAAACACCGGGAGCCACAAAACCCTTCCCGTGCCTGACTATTTCTTGAGCGGCCACAAAACTAGCATACGTAGTTGAATTAAACGTTCTGCTTTCTTCTGAAACTTTTCTTTTCTTGGATTTATCCATGGTTGGCCTACCGACGGTTGAAAAGCTCAATAAATCACATGCTGGCGGGTGTCGCACATTGGTGGTTGTGACGCATATTTTGAGTGACAGGGAGCCGCAGCAGAGGGGTGAAAGAGCCACATGCGGCTCCAGAGCTGCAGGTAGCTGACCGCTGGACTGGCCCAAGATCACCCAGCTGGTGTTGTGCCTAAGGCAAGAACTCATGGCCTCCTGGTTCTTAGCCTGATGACTTAACCACTACACCAAACTATTCTCCAGAAGCTAACAATCATCCACAGCAACTATGTTAAGAAGGCCAAGCTGTGCCATAAAGTATGTGGGAACTGAAACTGGATCTCCAAAACCACCCACTATATCAGGGTGTCAAACTCAAGGCCCGGGGCCAGTGCTTAGATCTGGCCCGCGGGGCCGGCCTGGAAATAGCAGAGGACTGGCCCTCAATGCCTCTGCCAGCGAAAATGGAGCTCCGTTTTTGCTAGCAGAGGGCTAGCAAAACAAATTAAAAACAAAACAAAAGGAGAAATGTTTCCCCCTTTGCATTTGAGCATGCAAGAAGGGACAGGAAAGGAGAAAGGGAAAGAGGAAAGACAAAGAAAAAGAAGGAAAGGTGGGAAGAGAGCAAGGAAGAAGAAAGAAGGAAAGAGGAGAAGGAAGAAGAAAGAGGAAGAAGAGGAGAAGGAAGGGAAGGAAGGGAAGGAAGGAAGGAAGGAAGATCAGGTGATTTATTATGTTTTGATTACCTCATGGATACCTATAGCTTTTTATGATTTTGTTTTCACAATATTACTTGATCATTTATTTATTTATTTATTTATTTATTGGTTCGATTTATATGCGCCCTTTTCCTGAGACTCAGGGTGGCTTACAATGCATTAAACAATAGCCTTCATACTTTTTTATATACCTGCTTAGTAGGGCTTTTTGGGCCCCCCTAAGCGGTGTTCTTTTTTTATACAAAGTCAGCTTATTGCCCCCACAAACCGGGTCCTCATTTTACCTACCTCGGAAGGATGGAAGGCTGAGTCAACCTTGAGCCTGGTGAGAATTGAACATTTATTTTTCATTCAACAAAGCCTGGGCAAAGCGAAGGAAGGAAGGAAGGAAGGAAGGAAGGAAGGAAGGAAGGAAGGAAGGAGGGAGGGAGGGAGGGAGGGAGGGAAGGAAGGAAGGAAGGAAGATTATGAGAGTGAGGGAGGGTCTCAGTGAAGTCTTGGCTTAGCACTTGGCCACCACAGGTGCCCCCAACACGAATCCTGTGTCATGCCTACCATGCCCACGCCCAGCCTATGCTCCCCCACCTCCCGGCACTCGAAATCAAACACAACCCTAAGGAGCCCTCAAAGAAATCGAGTTTGACCCACCCACCCCCTGCACTAAATGCTAATTATTCTTTTAGCAAATGACACTTTATACTCCTGTTCGGACAAGAGACTCTATCATTTCTATGCATCTTTTCTTTCTGCGCCAATTCATTCAACTTCCAGTTTTACCAGGAATTGGGGATAAAATAACAGAACAGATGATGATGCAATGAGAAAATGTAGGCAGAAGAAAAAATATTCCAGGTAAAATGTGATCATTACATTTTTAGGAGGCAATTATGGCAGGGAGGATTTAATCCTCGCTGCTTCTTCAGTAACATCCAGCAAAAAAGCCTATCATTTAATAATTTTAATTATTTTTAAATTTTGTCATGTTGCTTTTAATCAGGCTGTACACCGCCCTGAGTCCTTCGGGAGAAGGGCAGTATAGAAATAAAATTAATAAATAAATAATAATAAATAAATAAAAATATACCCAGTGATGCATAACCTTCTTGAGTCTCACCGATGGGTTGATGTTGGTGGACTACCAGAAGCATTCATTCGTCCTATTTATTCACTAAGTACTAATGTCAGACTGCTCCTTACTTTTATTCCTTTCAATTACATTATCTGTAACCCATTAATGCAGAGGTCTTCAAACTTGGCAGCTTTAAGACTTGTGGACTTCAATTCCCAGAATTCTCCAGCCAGCGCTGGCTGGAGAATTCTGGGAATTGAAGTCCACAAGTCTTAAAGCTGCCAAGTTTGAAGACCTCTGCATTAATGAATTGCGGAGAGCAACTTGTGTTATGGGAAAGTGTTCAGTTTTGAGGCCTGAAGACATTTGCGACATGCTCAAAATGCTATAAAAAGCAATAATGGCAATTCTGTATTTTTCCATGGTTTACTCACGGGCTGGAATTCATTATCTGAGTGGTTCATTCTTGAAAATTAATATTCTACGAGATGACCAGCAGAAAGCATATTATGATGCACTCAACGTGCAGTCCTCACTGGAGCTGCATCTACATGGATGCAGTGGGATAAGTATGCAGTGGGGTACCACAAGGTTCTGTTTTAAGCCCAGTGCTCTTCAACATTTTCATCAATGACTTGGATGTGGGGATAGATGGGGATATCATCAAATTTGCAGATGACAAAAGATTAAATGTTAAAGTAGGATTTATTATATAGTTTTAAAGTGGAAGGTTGTTTTGAAATGTTATATTAATATATATAAGTATGGGGAAGGGGGAAAAAAAGGGCAGACTATCGATAAATTGGGAGTTATAATAATATTACTGTGTTAGATCAGAAGTTATCATATAGTGTTGTAATGGAATGTTATTTTGAAGTGTTTGGTAAGAGGGGGAAGTAATAATACTAATAATATTACTAGAAGTAAGGGTCAGTATTTGGAGGGGGGAGTAAGGGGATGGTAAAATATTATATAATCTGTTATGTATTAGGTTTTTATTTTGAAGAAGTCACAGGGGGGAAGGGGTGGTGAGGGGGGGGTTAGGGAGGAGGGGGGGGAAAAAGGGGGAAAAAATTTGTAATTGAAAACTTTTTCAATAAAAAAAAAATTGCAGATGACACCAAGCTGGCAGGAATAGCCAACACTACAGAAGTTAGGCTTAAGATACAGAAGGATCTTGACAGACTGGAACATTGGGCGCTATCTAACAAAATGAAGTTCAATGGTGAAAAAAAGTAAGGTTCTACAAATGCACAGGTATAGTATAGGTCAGTGATGGCTAACCTTTTTGCCGTCGTCTGCCAAAAGTGGGGGAAGCGCGTGGAGGGGTCATGCTCACGCATACCCACACCCATAACTTAATGCATCCTGCCCCCCGTGCATGTGCGCGCTCCCCCCGCTTTTGGCACGCAATGGCATGGTGGGCCCAGTAGGTCCGTTTTTCGCCCTCCCCAGGCACCAGAGAATTTCTAGGAGCCTGGGGAGGGCAAAAACAGCCTTCTCCATCCCCGGAGGCCCTCTGGAGGTTGGAAATGAGCCTGTTTTTCACTCTCCCCAGGCTCCAAAAGCTTTCATTTGAAGTGTTAATACTACTTTATAATGTCTTGGTAAGACCACACTTGGAATACTGTGTCTAATTTGGGTTGCCATGATGTAAAAAAAATGTGGAGACTCTAGAAAGAGTGCAGAGAAGAGCAACAAAGATGATTAGTGGACTGGAGGCTAAAATATATGAAGAACGGTTGCAGGAACTGGGTATGTCTAGTTTGATGAAAAGAAGGACCAGGGGAGACATGATAGCAGTCTTCTGATATCTCAGGGGCTGCCCCAAAGAAGAGGGAGTCAAGCTATTCTCCAAAGCACCTGAGGGCAGGACAAGAAGCAATGGGTGGAAACTCATCAAGGAGAGAAGCAACCTAGAACTAAGGAGAAATTTCCTGACAGTGAGAACAATGAATCAGTGGAACAACTTGCCTCCAGAAATTGTGAATGCTCCAACTGGAAGTTTTTAAGAAGAGACTGGACAAAATGTTTGTCTGAAATGGTATAGGGCAATGACGGCTAACCTTTTTGCCATCGCGTGCCAAAAGTGGGGCTCGTGCGGGGGGGGGTCGCGTGCATGCATGCCCACACCCATAATTCTATGCGCCCCACCCTTTTGGCACGCGATGGGACAGTGAGCCCGGTAGGCCTGTTTTTCGCCCTCCCCAGGCTCCAGAGCCTTTCCAGGAGCTTGGGAAGGGTGAAAGCGGCCTTCCCCACCCGCCTGGAGGCCCTCTGGAGACCGGATACTGCCTGTTTGCTGACTTCCGGTGGGCCCAGAAGACCTGAAAATCATTTGAAGCTGAGCTCACGTGCCCACCAATATGACTCTGTGTACCATCTGTGGCACGCATGCCATAGGTTCGCCATCACGGGTATAGGGTTTCCTGCCTGAGCAGGGGATTGGACTAGAAGATCTCCAAGATTCCTTCTAACTCTGTAATTCTGTTCTGTTCTATGTTCATTTCTAGGCAAAAAAAATTTTTTTTAAAAAAACTTTTAATATTTACTTTTACTGGAGGAATATCAGTAACAAAATAAGATGATGAATTTTTAATCCTGTTAACTACAGCCCATTATGTAGCTAAACGTAAGTATGTTTACTTTCCTTGCTGTCTTAACTCTTCTATAAACAGTGTGGTTTGGGAAATGCTTAGGTTCTAGCGCGGCCTTCGTTCTAACAGCAACATGCTTCAAATAAAGTACAACAACAGTAACAAAAACAATACTTATCTTCTAGTGTAAACGGTGCTTGGAGAAGCAATACAGATTTGGAAATAGAAAGAAACGGTTCCTGAGCCCCAGAAATGCGGAAGAGGGGGGAGTTTCTTATCTTTACCCATTTACCTTTTGTGAAATGAGTGCTTCGCTAGGCTGCCTATAATATAATTCTGTCTCTGAAGATGGAAAGTCAGCCTCTGCCCTCTTCACAGCTTCCTGAGGAAGGTCTGTGGTTTTTGGTTTTTTTTCTGTAACAGGCCAAATAGAGCAGACATTTTGTGGTGATCAGTGTGACATTTTCTCAGGTTTCCAAATTTGCCTTCAGGGCCGAAAAGATCAGGCAGCCCAGATGTTCTCTGTGAACCAGCCATGAGCACGTAGGAAGAGCTCGGTTGGATCAAGCCAGAGGTCCAAGATAGCTCAGGGTTTTTCTCCCCAGAGAACAGAACAATTCCAATGCCGCACCATCCAGCAATTAGTTGGAGGATTACTGTTACCCAGATGGAACGTAACAATGAGCAATCTTTGTGGTGTTTATTTAAAAATTCTGTTTTTAACACCTGTAAATAAAGGGATGTTGTTGGGTTGGATGCCAGGAAAATTGCTTCATTTTTTAAAGGAATTGTGATATTTCAATGCAGAACAGTTCTACCGTGTTTTCCCAAAAATAAGACATCCCCTGATAATAAGCCCAATCGGGCTTTTGAATGCATGCACTAAAATGAGGAGCCTTGGTAGTACAGTGGTTTAAAGTACCCTGTTATTAAGACAGCTACTTGCAATTACTGCAGGTTCGTATCTTACCAGGCTCAAGGTTGACTCAGCCTTCCATCCTTTCTAAGGTAGGTTAAATGAGGACCCAGTTTGTGGGGGCAATAAGCTGACTTTGTATAAATATACAAAAGTATGAAGGCTATTGCTTAGCCCATTGTAAGCCGCCCTGAGTCTCTGGAGAAGGGCGGCATATAAATCAAATTAAAAAAAAAAAGCCCTCTCCGAAAATAAGCCCTCCCTGAAAATATTTAACTGCATGCACAGCCAGTCCCCACTATTTCCTCTGGTTAGGGTTAGGGTTAGGGAGACAGAGCTGGAAATCAGGTAAGATGGCAAGAGGAGCCCCGTCTTGCTCCATGCACCCCAAAATAATAAGACCTTCTCGAAAATAAGGCCAAGCGCTTATTTTGGGGTTCAAAAAATATAAAACAGGGTCTTATTTTCGGGAAAACACGGTAGCTATACAATTATTCTTCTTAACTGAATGTGAGGGTGCACACAATAGACACGCAAATGTGTCCAATACCACTCTTATAATTTTTTTAATTTATAAGTTTTTTTTTAACTAGAAGGCCTTCAAACAATTTGTGAACTATTAACTTAAGAGATCTGTACGACATAGGAACTTTCACCTTTCCCACTCAGTTTATGAATTTGGTGGTTATAGCCTTACTTTGCCCATATTTACCCAAATAAGACAATCCCATCCCCAGATGCAATATTAAAGGGGGCATAAACTTTCTCTGGCCATTCAGTGGTAAGTGAAAATATTGAATCTGATGTAGCTCATTTTCAATTATTTTTGTAACAGCCACGATTACTCCCACATATTTATTTCCATGTGCTGTTACTTAAATAATAAAATTCAGCGGGAACTCAGAATGATAGGGGGAGACTACATCCTAAGATTTGGGGAACCTCACCTGGGCCTCCAAAATTTGCACACCTGTTTTAAGACTGTTTTGTTGTTGTTGTTGTTGTTGTTGTTGTCCTAGGCAGAGAATACACCTGGATCGAACACTTTCACAAGACAGTGAAAAAATTCTTAGATATATCGGCATTTTTACATGAATGAGATCATTATCATCAGTAATATTCATTTGTATATCTCAACTCCTGGCTGACTAAGGATGCTGCCAAGGTGTATTGTCTCTGCTTGAGGTGTAATGAGACCTGAATGAGATAGAAGAGATCTAAACTCAACCTTAGTGAGACCTAATAACAATGCCTAGCTGGACCATTTGAACATAAGGCCTCTATACTTTTAATTCCGAAAGGGGCTGTATTTCCTAGGAAGTCTTCCTGGATCCTCAGCTTCTGCTTGAAGAGCAGTTGACAGCTATAGCCAAGAAGGCCTTTGCATGATTTTCTCTCATGGGTATGTCCTTGGACTGAGAGACCCTACACATTATCACTCAGGCCCTGATAGCAATAGCACTTAGACTTATATACCACTTCACAGTGCTTTTACAGCCCCCTCTAAGCAGTTTACAATTTGGATCCTCATTTTACCGACCATGGAATGATGGAAGGCTGGGTCAACCTTGAGCCAGTCAGGATCGAACTTTCTAGCTGTGGGCAGAATTAGCCTGCAATACAGCACTTTAACCACTGCACCAACACTTCCTTCCTTCCTTTTCCTTGTTTTCCTTCTTTCTCCTTCCCTCCCTCCCTCCTTCCTTCCTTAGCAATAGCACTTAGACTTATATGCCACTTCACAGTGCTTTACTCTAAGCAGTTTACAGAGTCAGCCTCTTGCCCCCAACAATTTGGGTCCTCATTTTACCCACCTCGGAAGGAGGGAAACTTGAGTCAACCTTGAGCCTGGTGAGATTTGAACTGGCAAATTGCAGGCAACAGAAGTGGCCTGCAGTACTGCACTCTAACTACTGCGCCACCGCGGCTCTTGAATCACCTTGAATCTAGACTACTGCTATGATTTCTACATGGGCTACCCTTGAAAATCAATTGGAAACTTCAACTGAACCAGATGCAGTTATGGGCATGTACCAATAGGCTTTGTGGGGCAATTCAAGAGCTGATTATTACCTACAAAGGTCCATAATATGGCATAGTAGTTTGAGAATCTCTCTCTCTCCCGTTGCTTTTGCCAATCCTATAAAACAAGACTACAAACCTCATCTATTAAGCAATGTCATTTGATGGAACCTAGGAGATGTGTCTTCTTCGTCATGATAACTGACCTCTGGGACAACATTTCTTCTGAGATTTGGATGACTCTGATCCTGCTGTTGTACCTTGGATATTTATTTATTTATTTATTTATTTATTTATTTATTTATTTATTTATTGGTTCTCTTTATATGCCGCCCTTTTCCGGAGACTCAGGGCGGCTTACAATGCATTAAGCAATAGCCTTCATACTTTTGTATATACCTGCTTAGTAGGGCTTTCGGCCCCCACTAAGCGGTGTTCTTTTTTATACAAAGTCAGCTTATTGCCCCCACAATCCGGGTCCTCATTTTACCTACCTCGGAAGGATGGAAGGCTGAGTCAACCTTGAGCCTGCTGAGATTTGAACTTGCAGTAATTGCAGGCAGCTGGTGTTATTTAACAGCACTTTAGTCTGCTGCGCCACCTTGGCTCTTTCCTTAGACTTTATTCTAGGGTAGGAGGGGAGTTCCATCTGTGAAGGGTCTTACGGGTTTTTAGTGGATTCCCACCTCCCCCCCGAATGACCATTCCTCTTTTCTGTTCTATTTGATAGTTGTAACTTTGGCTCTATTGCTGTACTTTGTCTAGACCCTTGATGGTGAACCTATGGCACGCGTGCCAGAGGGGGCACGCAGGACCCTCTCTGTGGGCACGCGAGCCGTCACCCAGCACAGCTCTGCCTCACATGCACGCACATCTCCCACCGGCCAGCTGATCTTCGGGTCTCTCCTGCACATGCACAGGGGGCGGGGCTTACATGGGGGGGCTGTGAACACATGCGCGGGGATGTGGGCGAGCATCCACACATTGCATTTGGAGTGTTCGCGCGCTTTGGGCACTTGGTCCAGAAAAGGTTAACCATCACTGGTTTAGACTAATTGAGAAGATAGGCAACCTTGTAAATGTGAAATATAAATAGGAAGGAAGGAAGGAAGGAAGGAAGGAAGGAAGGAAGGAAAGAAGGTCAGGTGATTTATTACGTTTTGATTATCCCATTGCTGCCTATAGCCTTTTATGATTTTGTTTTCACAATATTACTTGATCATTTCTATACTGGTTGGGAGTACTCATATACAGTAGGACAAGAACTAACAACGTATAGATAGCAATAATCATCAACAGTTATGGGAGGAGATCTTATGGCTGAGCCTTCAATAATAAGCAACAGTGTGTAAATTCTGTTGAAATTAAACGGCATCCCCTTCCAAAGGAGATATGCCTTTCTACAATGTTTGCTTCCCATCCTAACCCCACTTCCACATACAGAACGGGATTCGAACTACTTTTCTCATATACATGCATTTATTTTTCTTTCTACAAAGCCTGGGCAAATTTCCAGACTAAACTATGTAAATAAAAACTTAGCAGGCATATATGCATATATATACATATACATACATACATACATACATATATGTATATACATATACATACATACATACACACACACATACACATACATATACATATACATACATATACATGCATATAGCTCAGACTGCTTTGATATTGGCTTTTAAAATATCAGAAAGCGCTTATTTCTCAAACCGATGCCTTTTAAAGCTAAATACAAAATAATATATAATCTCACTTGGCTGATATTTCTTGTTCCAACACAACGATCTGTCCATGTTCTGCAATCATACAGAAATCATACAGAAATCTAAACAGTGCTTGCCTTGAACTGTAGAACTGTCCTCCAGCTTTTTACCATCATACAATGTGATGAGTCATTTCCAGCTTTTACATACATGTAGCACTTAAGTCGCAACAAATAATTCATTTTGGGGGGGAAAAAATGCCTTATTCCTGGAAAGCATTTTGCAATATAAATTTCCCTTTCCTCAGCTTTTATTTATACGTTCATTAGCATTTATTCTGTCACAGAAACCAAATATTATCACTGTAAGCTGTTCAGGCACACCTTCTGTCATCCATTGATCATCTTTTACTATGACCCACTTAAAGAAAAATAGAAACCAGAAAGAATGACTCCATTGCTAGACACACTGCTGAGACCAACATGAGGATATTCTGAAATATTAATGAAATACTACTATGATAACTACAGCCTTGAATCAATCACAACAATAAATTATATTTTATCAGCTGATAAGTTTTTAAAAGACAAAAACAGAACCACTGAGAAGTCTCTGAATAAGTGCATAAAAAAAAGGAACAATCATATAAATATTTCTATTTGGGTTCGAAAACCGAACAATGCAGGATCGAACAATATAAAGTACATCCAAACACATGGTTGTGTCTTATTTACAAGATATTCACACATAATGAATGCTCCAGTTGTCCAAACATCATACTAATACCCGAGAAACAGAATTAGCATATTTAATATAGTAAAGATATATTCAGTGTATGGAGCTTTTCTCTACTGCACTATGAAACTGAAAAACACTTTCAAACATTATACAAATATACCTACTTCCCACTAATTAAGATACTTGAACAGCAATTTGTCTCACATCCCTGTTGTCTGCTGTACAGGAAATTCAAACAGCACCATTTGCCCAATTCAGTGATGGATTAAAATAGAGAATTGCCTCATTGTAATATACCATAAAACAGACAAGGAAAAAAATAATAATAATTAAGGAACGCCTTAGAGAAAATCCTTGCCCAGTATTTAAATTTAAAACATAAATAAGTTTGAGTTAGCTGTGCACAAACAAGTGTGCCTTTTGTCAGCAGCTGGGAATGCAATTTCCTTGTTTACTTAAGAAAAATCGTAGAAGACATTTCGGCTCCTTTTTGCCACCCACGAGAGAGAGGCAGCCCTTCTACCTATTTCTGTTTAATTCTTCATGAAAATGGAGGGGGGTGGGGGGGTGGAAATCGGAATAAGCCTGCTGCAGATTTGTACTGAAAAGGGTTAATTTCTGCACCGCAGTCCCTAGCAGTCCTGGCTACAGAAAAGAAGGCAGGGAGGAAAGATGCCGCTTCCCTGGTTTGTTTATGATAAATCGAAAACAGTGTAATGATAAAGCAGGGAGCAAGGATCCCGGAGAAAGAACTGAAGCCCCATTTGTTAACCCAAAACAGGACTGGTTTCTTTTTGGAGGGAAGGCTGGGGGTGGAGTAGGAAAAGAGATTTACACTGCAGTATCTGGCAGCCAACATGGCTGCCTCTGCCCCTTTAAATCTAAGTGGCCCTCCTCTTCCTCCTCCATCACACAAAACTATTATCTGGTCTGTCCACAATTATCCTTCTCCCCCTTTTTGACAGAGCCAGAGATGCTGCCACCCCCCCACCTCCCCCGAAGAGAATATTTCAAATTCTAAGTTCAAACCCCGAGATGTTTGTGCATATTTATATATTGTAGACACTGCAAGCACACATACACAAAAGGCTGTTTCATTACCAGGTCAGCCTAAGACTTCCCAACTCCCAAGAATGTCGCTGTCTCATGACTCTTCTCCATGCCTTCCCACGCAAAATGTCACGCAACAGCAATTAACACCGGGCTGTATAATCCATTCAAAATCCACAGTTCAGACTTCACACCTCTTCGGCACAGATTCTCTCTCTCTCTCTCTCTCTCTCTCTCTCTCTCTCTCTCTGTGCTCACACACACACTTCTTCTATGATGGTTACCAATGTACAGATCACACAACATCACCGATTCCTTCGTAATGTCACTCATTCCACTACAAACACACACACATACACATTTACATACTTTTCCAAAAACCATCTCTTTCATTTCCTTAAACTATCAGGGTTGAAAATTTAAAATGGAGAAACCATTTACAATTATTTCAGCCACCCTGCTTTCATCAAGTTCATATAATGCATACTGGATTCTCACTATAACCCTCCACTGCTAATTGATCCGAACCTGATGGCTCACTTGATCATTGATACGAAGTCTTCAGAGGCTGGGTGGTCCTCTCAGAAAGGTTCTAGTAGTAGATCCTGCCCTGTGTTTGGAGTAGATGACTGCTATACAGTGCCTTTCATCACAATGATCAATGGAGCCGGTTCTTTCTTTCAGAATTCTTAGCAATTTTGCTTAATCTTACCCTGCATATCCTCAGAACTCTTCAGAGTCTGAAAAAGTTTGGTGCCCATTTCCGCACACTAATCTCTTCCTCTTTATTGGGTCTCATTTCTGATGCATTTTGATATCACTAGTTCTCTCTCTCTCTCTCTCTCTCTCTCCCTCTCCCTCTCCCTACACACACACACACACACACACACACACACACAGAGAGAGAGAGAGAGAGAGAGAGAGAGAGAGACTGTTTCCCCCAAAATAAGACATCCCCTGATATTAAGCCCCAATCGGGCTTTTGAGTGCATGGCAATAAGGCCAAGCACTTATTTCAGGGTTCAAAAAAATATAAAACAGGGTCTTATTTTCAGGGGAACATGGTAAGTAAGTAAGTAAGCTTTTTATTGCGGTCAGAGACCAAATTAAAATACACATAGAAGGGGAGTATAATTTACAAATATAGGTAGATCATGTGACAGTACACCATCTAATGCCTCAGATACAATCTGTACTGTCAACACTAGTGATCCTCTGCCAGGGGAACATGGTATGTGTGTGTGTGTGTGTACACACACACACACACACACACATACATATATACTCCCTATTCCTCTTCCCACAACTTAAACAGGTATTAGCAGGGATTGAGCTGTGGTGGAGTAATTAACACTTAGCATTTTAATACCTGAATATTTTAAATTGCTTATTACGGGCGAGTGCTTTTGCTCACTAGCAACCAAACGCGCCAATAACGGTGTTTCTCAAAATACAAAATCTGTCTCAAAAAGCCATCCTTCCACCATAACTACCAGCTCGCCCCTTTCTACAAATTAATCCTTCAGGATGTGGAGTTGGATTACATCCCTTCACATTCTAGCACACAGCTATTCTTCCGATCATAATAGGGGCTGTAATTTAATGCATCTGAAAGGCAGCAGGTTGGAGAAGGGCTGAACTCAAGAAACCCAACTCCAAATTTAAAATCATAATTGATTTCAGGTCATTTACCCCCTCCCCCCTTTCATCCAGCACCTTGGGCATGAATGTAATATGTATAGGGATCATACGTATTACATTTGTGTCACACGTATTATACACAACATTGTGCGTTAGGTAAAGGTTCCCCTTGCACATATGTGCTAGTCGTTCCTGACTCTGGGGGGCGGTGCTCATCTCCGTTTCAAAGCCAAAGAGCCAGCGCTGTCCGAAGACGTCTCTGTGGTCATGTGGCCAGCATGACTCAACGCCAAAGGTGAATGGAACACTGTTACCTTCCCACCAAAGGTGGTCCCTATTTTTCTACTGGCATTTTTTACGTGCTTTCGAACTGCTAGGCTGGCAGAAGCTGGGACAAGTAACGGGAGCTCACCATGTTACGCGGCAGTAAGGATTCGAACCACTGAACTGCCGACCTTTCGATCGACAAGCTCAGCATCTTAGCCACTGAGCCATCACGTAACACCGTGTGTTGCCCTGCCTCTAAAAAAAAAAAAAAAGCTCAAAATATCATAGATCTTTCTTTCCATTTAATTTTTACCCAGTTGCTAAGAAGATAAGATTTAGACAAGCTGAGATTACTAGATAAAATAGAATTTGGGAGCTGATGTTTCCCAGCACTACTTGACTTCACACCACAGTCCATTACCAAATGTTACTTACTTACTAGGCGTTGTTGACATACACGGATACATACTTTGAAACACTGTAATGGATACAACACTGAAACATTGTATCAATGCCACCTAAACACACCACCTATAAATATAAATGGCACCTGTAACATAAGACAGTTACAACAGGGTAGCAAGTTGCACCAGCCGCCTCCTTTTCAGCAACCAAGTTACTATTATTTTTTTTGTTGCTGTTGAAAAGGAGAAGAGGGAGAAAAGGAAAAGACCTCAATGCAAAGGAGAAGGGGGGGGGGGGGAATAAAATGGAAGAAAGGGGAGAGAAAAAAATCCCAAATTTTCCCCTCCAGATTTTGCAATTCCCAAATAAATAAATAAATAAATAAATAAATAAATAAATAAATAAATAAATAATCCCATCAGAAACTTGCAATTTATTCTATCCAAGAAAAATCTCCGAGCTGCCCCCGGAGATACGAAGGATCCCAGATCTACGCACCTTCCGCCGTTCCCCCAAAAACTTTTCTATTCCAGCAAGCCGGGCTGGCGTAGCTCTTTTAATTGTTTTTAATTCGTTGTTGTTGTTTTTTTAAAAAGGGTTTTTTTAAATTAATATGGGCCAAATTTGTTTAATATTACTTTTAAATTGTTTTAAATTTGATGTTTTTATATTTTTGGCTGTACGCCGCCCTGAGTCCTTCGGGAGAAGGGCGGTATATAAATTTAAATCTCGCCAGGCTCAAGGTTGACTCAGCCTTCCATCCTTTCTAAGGTAGGTAAAATGAGGACCCAGTTTGTGGGGGCAATAAGCTGACTTTGTATAAATATACAAAAGTATGAAGGCTATTGCTTAACGCATTGTAAGCCACCCTGAGTCTCTGGAGAAGGACGGCATATAAATTAAAACTAATAATAATAATAATAATAATAATAATAATAATAATAATAATAATAATAATAATAATAATAAAATAAAAATAATAAAAATAAATAAAAAACATGGGCTGCTGCTGCTGCTTCTTTTTTTTTCCCCATCCCCAAACTCAGCATCCATCCAGCCAAAAAACAAAAAACAGAGAGCCAAAGTTCAGCCCTCCCAACCTGAAGAAGCCAAGAAGCACCCTTGAGGACTAGCAACTTGAGCGGCATTGTTTAAAGCTTGCAGCTCCTGCCGCCCGACAGGCTGCCTGGCTAAGTCAGGGTTCTGGCCCCGCCCCCTCCTCCCCAAGCCACGCCCCCTCCTCCCCCCTCCCTCCCTCCCTCCCGCCTCACCTTCAGTCAGTTCCATTCTAACTCCCCCCGCCGTATCGAACCGATCACCGCCGAGAGTCCCGCCGGGGAAGCCCCGAGCCAAGCCGGTCCCGAGCCAGCGGCCCGGCAACGGTTGGTTGGTTGGTTGGCGGGCGGGCCGAGCCCCTCGATATAGGCCGCGTTCGATCCCCGGCCTCAATTTCTGCAAGCTTCCCGCTTCTCCGGCTTCGGTCCCCGCCTCTTTTTTTTTTTTTTTTTGCCTCCCTTCCGCCGCACCCCCCCTCCCCCCCCCGCTTCAACGCCGCTTCCCCTCCGGGTGCCGCCGTCCCCGGCCGGCCGAAGAGCCGCAGGGCCTCGAGAGACAGAGAGAGAGCCGCCGAGGGCGCGCGGGAAGGGGGGCGGCACCGAGTCGGGGGGAAAGAAAGGGGGCGCTGGCGCTCCGCTCGTCCTCGAACGTCCCGGTCTCGGCCTTGGCTCGTTCCCGCTCCCTCCGCCTCCTCTTCTTTCCTCACGCACGCACAAAAAAAGCTCCACACACAGGCGGCGCCGGGGAAGGGGAAAAAAAAAAAGACGCGCTCTCATTGGCCGGCGTGAAATTACGCGCCCCGGGGCTTCTTGGGAATTGTAGTTTCCCCGCTTTCCCTCAGTCTCCCCTCACAGATCTTGAGGCCTGGACCAAATTTAGGGGTGGGGGGTGTATCTGCGATGTTGGCTTGGTTCTTAGTGGCCAGTCATTTGGGGGGTGGGTGGGGAGGAGGGCTTGGCAGGGATGGGTGAAATGTAATTGGCCAGCAGTGCCAGGAGGGGGGATGAGGGAATGGGGAATGTGGGTGGGTGGGTGGGTGGGTGGGAAGAGATTTATTTATATTTTTAATTTTTATTTTTCCTCTCCCAGATGCCGTGATCAGAGTTGCACACAGAAGCATCCTCATCATCCAGTTTGCCCAGCATAAGGCAACCTTATTGGATGCAAAAAAGAAATTTTTAAAAAAATGCAGCTTTTTTTTTTAAAAAAAAAGTTTTTATTTTTGAATTACAAAGATAAAAACATTCCATCTTCCTGATGCAGTGTATCGTCTGGGTACAAACGTCTCTGTGGTTCTTATGATTCTTGAGGAGTGTATCTTTTCTTTTGTGTACTCCGAGAGAGCGTAGGCACCTAAGACAAATTCCTTGTGTGTCCAATCACACTTGGCCAATAAAGAATTCTATTCTATTCTATTCTATTCTATTCTATTCTATTCTATTCTATTCTATTCTACTCTACTCTACTCTACCCTACCCTACCCTACCCTACCCTACCCTACCCTACCCTACCCTACTCTACTCTACTCCTATTATTCACCATTCCTCTTTTGTCACATCTTTCACATTCACCTTAACATTAATGTTATAATCAGTGGTGGAATTCAAGTAATTTAACAACTGGTTCTCTGCCCTAATGATTTCTCCCAACAACCAGTGTGCCAAACTGCTCAGAAAGTTAACAACCGGTTCTCGCGAAGTGGTGCGAACCGGCTGAATCCCACTACTGGTTATAATATATACTGCTCAAAAAAATAAAGGGAACACAAGCAGAAGACATCCGAGATTTGAATGAATGAAATAGCCTTATTAGGAGCCTGGATAGCTCAGCAGACAAATGCACTTTAATCTAACTCCAGCTGTCTGCAATTAGTAAATTCAAATCTCACCAGGCTCAAGGTTGACTCAGCCTTCCATCCTTTCAAAGGTAGGTAAATTGAGCACCCAGTTTGTGGGGGCAATAAGCTGACTTTGTAAAAATATACAAAAGTATGAAGGCTATTGCTTAACACATTGTAAGCCACCCTGAGTCTCCGTAGAAGGGCGGCATATAAATCAAATTAATAAAAAAAAATTAAATACTTTGTTCTTTACATACAGTAGTTTATACACTGCTCAAACAACTAAAGGGAACACAAAACTACTGTATGTAATGAACAAAGTATTTAATAAGGCTATTTCATTCATTCAGATCTCGGATGTCTTCTGCTTGTGTTCCCTTTATTTTTTTGAGCAGTGTATTAAAACATTTATTTTTTAAAAAAATATTTTTATTGATTTTACAACAACCCAACCCAACCCAACATACAAAACACAAACACATGATATATGTTTCTTTTTAAATATATTAAACATTTAAATATTGTAAATATATGTAAGCTTTTTTTTTTTAATGCATATAGCTTACCTTGAATCTTATTATTATTGCAGGATTGCTTATCGGTCCTGCAGAGTCTGGATCTCTCTTACTGTAGTAAAAATGAAGCAAGTAACAGGAATGCCTTAGAGGGGTTGATTAGATACCAGTAGAATTTAGCATTTCTGGAGAAGACAAGTTGAAGGCAATAGGATTTCTGTGGAACTGTCTATCATCTAGAATTGATCACAGTTGTCCAACCTTTTGACTTGCCTGGACTGCAGTGAATAAAGACGGATTTGTCTTGGGCCACATGTCAAATATATACTATAGTTAATGTATATTACCGTGTTTCCCCAAAAATAAGACCGGGTCTTATATTAAAGTTTGCTCCAAAAAACGCATTAGGGCGTATTTTCTGGTTAGGTCTAATTTTGGGAGAAATATGGTACTAAATGCATCCATCTGACTGACAATCTTACCTGGGGCTTATTTTGGGGGTAGGGCTTATATTACGAGCATCCTGAAAAATCATGCTAGGACTTATTTTCTGGTTGGGTCCTATTTTTGGGGAAACAGGGTAACAAACTTCCTTTATTTAATATTTTTAATTAATTTATGGGGCCTCATTACTAGGTGTCCAGGGCTGCACGTGGCCTACTATATTGTGAATTGGACAAACCTGCTTTAGATGGTTCGCTTGCCTTTGGAAAATTTGGGACTGTAAAATAATAGCTTTGTTTTAACCGAGAGAGCAACCGAATGCACATATATTTCCGAAGAAGGTCCAAAGGAATGAGATCTTTAAGGAGATGTACATTCCTACTTTTGCTTTTAACTTTATTTATTCCTGAATTCAACTGAATATTATTGATCCTACACCCTTTTTCTGACAACAGATCTGCTCCTATGGACCCTGAGTAAATATGAGGTATCAAACAACTAAGAGCTCTACAAAAAGCTTTCCAAACAGCATCCATTACATCTCAAAAGTACCCTGTTTCCCCCATAATAAGACATCCCCTGATAATAAGCCCAATCAGGCTTTTGAGCGCATGGCAATAAGGCCAAGCGCTTATTTCAGGGTTTAAAAAAATAGAAGACAGGGTCTTATTTTCAAGAAAACACGGTATTTCATGCAGGGAAGGTGCAAACGAACAAAGAGAAGCCACTTTGTGTGTGATTTTAGGGCAGTACAGAAATTGGATAGAAGGAAATTTGGACATCACAGCTGAATTTTGAAACATAGGAGTAAATTATAGCAATATAGTTCCAGCTTAATTCTTGAGTAATTTAAATATGTTCCCTAAAAGAACAAACCAGGGATTTAGAAATACCTTAGAAGTTTATAGCTTCCTAATATAACAACTAGTTGTAAATAATTGAGTATATTGCTTTCTGGGGTTTTGAGATTCACACTTTAGCAAGACCAATGCAATTTAAAGAGTGCTGTGCAGTCTTACTCCACTCTTCTTCCAGCTAGATTGATTCAATTCCTTCAAAGT
Organism: Arizona elegans; assembly: GCA_022577455.1. NCBI lineage: Eukaryota > Metazoa > Chordata > Lepidosauria > Squamata > Colubridae > Arizona > Arizona elegans. The sequence goes on from JAKOOJ010000013.1 coordinate 294,791, forward strand.
TTTTTCAGAGCGCTCATTTTCCATATGTTGACTGATTCTACTGCCCTCACTGCAACCCATTTATTTTGTTGAAAAGAGTAGCGTTAGGGTTTGACAACTGTATTCCAGGAGAAATCTGGCTAGAAGGATTACAGGGGAACAATTATTTGTACTGGCTTGGAAGCACATTCTGGTGTCTACCATGTTTCCCCGAAAATAAGACCCTGTCATATCTATCTATCTATCTATCTATATCTATATCTATATCTATATCTATATCTATCTATCTATCTATCTATCTATCTATCTATCTCTATATCTATCTATCTATCTATCTATCTATCTATATATATATATATATATAAATATATATATATTGATCCCTGAAATAAGTGCTTGGTCTTATTGCCATGCGCTCAAAAGCCCAATTGGGCTTATTATCAGGGGATGTCTTATTTGGGGGGGAAACAGGGTACCTTGGGATGCATTCCTTTACCGAATCAGGTTGCAGATTTCATATAGATACGGACCATCCTAAAACCTCATTTGTCCTGTGTGGTTCTGACTTGCAAATTTTGATGGATGGTTTGAAAGCATCTGGCCTGTTTGTGGCATTCCCTACTGAGTGCTGGCAATGGAATAAAAGACAGGAAATTCAAGCAGGTGCCAACTTCAAATGTGTATCTCTGTGTATGCATCTCTGAATGTAAGGCAGCTGATAACGTTGGGCAAAAATATTTAGCACTGCGCTCATGTGGTTTATTTATTACTGGCAGGGAGATTTTTTTTTTTAAACATATGGCATAGGAAAAAATAATGCTGTAATTTTTTCCCCCACATCCTGGAATCACTTTAAGAAGCTCTTTGTTATCAGCTATGAGGTTTTACAAGGAGGCCACATCCGAATTTAGACCAAGGAGAGATAAAATACAAACAGAAAACAAAAAGGGTTTAAAGCAGAGGTAAAGGTTGGGTTGGAAGAAATAACAAAATCTGTTGCCTTCTCGTAACATTAGGTTTCTTATATATTGTCTTTATTCTAACTTCCTTAAAGCCCTGGATCTGAGAAATGCAAAATTCTTAAACGAGCTGAACAAAACATTCATGGGTAATGCTCAATGCATATTATTTTGAAACCGAGATTCAAATGGCTGAAGGTATGAATCAGAGTTTTTAATCATTTCTTTTGTAAGTAAAAAAAAACACCACCCGCCTACTATAAGATAGAGAAGGGCAGGACACAGATAGTCTATCTGTTTACATTCAGTTTAATTTCCAACACATAGAGTACATATAACAGTAAGATATAAAAAAGATATCTTTAATTACAAATTAGTTGGTATTCATTGCCTTTACATTGCCCAAAAAGCAAGTATAAAAAGTCTATTATTTGTCTCAGTTTTTGCTTTTACCTGCTGTGGCTTGGCACTTGGACAAGATAAGTTTTGCATGGAGAAAAATACAGGAAATTCTTTGCAATTCAGTCTAGCATAAGTACCGTAAATGTTTGGGGGATTCAAATCGTTCGCATCAGAGCCAAAAAGAAAAAAAAAATAATAAAGCCAGAAGCAGCAATAGCTTAGTAAATAAATAAATGTGATATGGGTTTGGAGGAGATGTGAAAGCAATCACAATCAGCTAATGATGCAAAATTAGCAGGAAGACATATGTTCTGATGAAAGTGAAATAATCTTATCTGTTTTCAACAGTGGCTGAACATGGATATTTCATCCCCCCCCCCTTTTTTTTTTCTACTGGTCAGCCACTAGGATATTTTTTTTATCTCTCTAAAATTTGTGGTGAAACCAAACTTTGCCAAGATGCACCTTGAAGCAGTACTTCTATTTAAATTAACTGTTTAGTTATGGAGAAGGATAAATTACGATGTTCTGGAGAGGAAAAAAAACTGCTTGATCTCTCTACTTTTTTGGAATTGTCCAAATGTTTTTGCCTGAGCAAATGGCTGAACTAATTTGAAGGCAAAAAATTGTGAGAATGGTTTCATTTTATGTTTGAGGAGTCAATCTAATTAAATATAGTTGAACTTCTCATTAAACCTGCGTCAATTTCAGGATCATTTTCCAAGTGCATTTTTTTTTCCTGGTTATATTTTCAAAATGATTTATATAACATACTACACAATCTGGGACCCAGGGGCTCCTTCCTTAACCAGATTTCTCAGTGCCTTCACAACCATAGCAGAGCTTCTAATGTACTTGAAAAGTTCTTAAAAATCCAGAGAGGTATCTGCAGTGGTGGGTTTCAAATTTTTTTACTACCGGTTCTGTGGGTATGGCTTGGTGGGTGTGGCAGGGGAAGGTTACTGCAAAATCCCCATTTCCTCACGATCAGCTGGGACTTGGGAGGCAGAGAATAGGTGGGAGCGGGACCAGTCAGAATTTTTACTACCGGTTCTCCGAACTACTCAAAATTTCCGCTACCAGTTCTCCAGAACTGGTCAGAACCTGCTGAAATCCACCTCTGGGTATCTGTCTTGAAAGTAGTCCACGTTGAACTGTATAGCTCGGTCAAACATCAAGAACTGACCACTGGGAATGTTTTATAACATATTTTGCATTATGTCATTAAACGTTTTTAGGAAAAATTTCAGGTCCCAAAACGTTTCATAAAATTGGCCGAATTTCAATCACAGGCAATCCTCAGCTTACAACAGTTCATTTAGTGTCCTTTCAAAGTTACAACGGCACTGGAAAAAGTGACTTACGACTGTTTTTCACTTACGACCATTTGCAGCATCCCCACGGTCACATGATCAAAATTCCTTCGCTTGGCAAACCGACTCATAGTTATGACGGTCGCCGTATCCCAGAGTCATCTGACTTCCTTTTGCGACCTTCTGACAAGTAAAGTCAGTGGCGAAGCCAAATTGAATTAATAACTGTTGCTAACTTAACCACATTCACTCAACATCACTGGCAAAAAAGGTCAGTGGAGCAAAACTGACATTAACAAATGTCTCACTTAACAACAGATATTTTGGGCTCAATTATGGTTGTAATTCGAGGACTACCTGTACACGGGAGTCCTGGATCCCAGATTTTGGATGCATTCTGGAAATTAGGCCATTTGAGATACCTTGGTTGAAAAAGTTTCGGTCTAGGATGCATTGTTTTGCAATTTAGAGGTTGCAGGCACAAGCGTTTTAGCAGTATATAGATGATACTATAAATGTGTGCGGTGTGAATATATTCATCAGATTAATTTTATTGTGCGTTTCGCTTTTCTTTCCAGATGACTAGGAAGCTGTTATTTAAAATACAGATCATATTCAAATAGTATGTAAAATTTATATATGCATTATGTACACTATAAAATACGGTTATGTAAAACATGCACAATAAAATAGTAATGATTTATCCCATAGCTTTTAGAATGTTTATTTTAGGTACATATATATTAGTTTGATAATAGTTTTTCGGTGCCTGCACTGTGATCTTAAACACTTCAACTATGGTTAGAAAAATCTATCCCATTTGATTATCCTGTTTTATTTTATTTATTTATTTATTTATTTTATTGGTTCGATTTATATGCTGCCCTTCTCCGTAGACTCAGGGCGGCTTACAATGCATTAAGCAATAGCCTTCATACTTTTGTATATATCTGCTTAGTAGGGCTTTCGGCCCCCCTCCTAAGCGGTGTTCTTTTTTATACAAAGTCAGTTTATTTCCTCCATAAACCGGGTCCTCATTTTACCTACCTCGAAAGGATGGAAGGCTGAGTCAACCTTGAGCCTGATGAGATTTGAACTTGCAGTAATTGCAGGCAGCTGGTGCTATTTAACAGCACTTTAGTCTGCTGCACCACCACTGTCATTGCATTCCAGCACGTCAGCTGTGATTGACAAGATTCTACCCTCCCCATCAGACACTTCGGTTCACACTTATCAATGGCAAGAGGGAACAGAGTGGGCCTGGTTTTAAGAGATGTATGAATTCATAAAAATTAAAAAAGCTTATAAAGCCTCCTTTGTAAAAAGGTTAACCTCATAATGGCGATCCAGTTCAATGTTTCTCCATTGAATGAAGACTTTACAATTATGCACTCCGAGCAATTTGTAAATAGAGGTAGTCCTTGACTTATGACCACAACTGAGCCCAAATTTTCCGTTGTGACGTGAGACCTTTCTAAAAGTGAGTTTTGCCCCCTTTTACGACCTTTCTTGCCACAGTTGTTAAGTGAATCACTGCAGCTGAGAAATTATTAACCTGGTTGTTAAGTGAATCTGGCTTCCCAGCTTGTCATAAGGTTGCAAAAGGAGATCACATATCCCAGGGACGCTGCAAAAGTCATAAATATGAGTCAGTTGCCAAGCGTCTGAATTTTGATCACATTACCATGGGGATGCTACCCCTTTCTCAGTGCTGTTGTAACTTTGAATGGTCACTCAACAAACTGATGAAACTCAAGGACTACCTGTATAGCGTTTAGTAGGAATCAATAAAAGCCAAACCGTATTTGCGTAGCCCCTGTTGATCATCTTTAAAATAAGCATGACTTAACGGTCAGCCTGTTCTCCCTTCCTAGAATTTCAATTACCATTCTAAAAAAAGATACCAAGAAATGCACAATTCTTACATTTATCCCTCTTCCTATTTATGTGTAATCATCAGCCTATCAGCAAAAGGTAAAAAGCAAGTTAATTGTAAGCCAAGAGGGGGAAAAAAAAATGGGAACAGTCATCACCAGAAGGCTTATCAATTCATATGTCTTTTATTGGCATGACTGGTCAAAATGTATAATTAGATCCCTGCTGCCTTTCAAATGAGCATTAGCGATTCTTTTTAACGTTTTCAATTCAAAATGTTTCAATATTACATATTTTAAAAATCAAAACGGTAAAACATACGCCATACGCTGCACTGAAGGTTTTGCATATCGTTTATACAGTACTAAAAATCACTGTACGGTAGCATATATGCTAATGGGGAAAAAAAATCAGAAGAAAAATTAGTGTATGACTATAATTAATTATGGAGGATATATTATTAGCTAGGTCGGGTGTCAGCAACCCGCAGCTCCGGAGCTGCATGTAGCTCTTTGGCCCCTCTGCTGCAGCTCCCCGTCCCATCACTGGCTGGCCCCACCCCTCGCCCTCCCCTCCCAGTCACTCCTCGCCTGGCCTTGGAAATCTGAGAGATACAGAGAGGCGGGAAAAGGGGGAGAGAGAGACATAGATACAGAGAGAGATACAGAGAAAGGGGGAGAGAGAGGGAGAGAGAGAATACAGAGTGGGGGGGAGAGAGACATAGATACAGAGAGAGGTGGGGGAGAGAGAGAGAGAGAACAACGGGTTCTCTGCCCTAATAACCGGCTAGGTAGGCGTGGCTAGGGAAGTCATGTGACTGGGTGGGAGTGAGTGACGTGGAGTTGGCCACGCCCACCCAGGTTTTGTGGCTCCCGGTGTTTTGTTTTGTTTTTCCTTTGGGAAACGGCTCCAAATGGCTCTTTGAGTGCTTAAGGTTGCAGATCTCTGAGCTAGGTGCATACATTTTTCTGAGCAATGTTTTCAGGGTACCAGAGTGGATTAGAGTGTTTGGGGGGGGGAAGGGAGATTATTTCCACATTAGACAAGTAGAAGTGAAACGGTGTTTTCAGTCCCCAGAAGTGCTAAGCAAGCATCAGATTCCTAGAAACAGTTTCTCGGTTTCTCCGTTACAAATACTTCACAACTTCAAACAGCCAACTTGCCTTTGTCCGGTTTTGCATAATAGCTGAAGAGTATCACTTTCCCAAGCTTTGATGTGTACTACGTCACGGATGCTATGGAAAGATTTTCAGAGTGGGAGGGGGGGGAAGGTGATTTTAACGATCTTAGCCACCGGTTGCTTGATTTTTATTTATTTATTTTATTTTTATTTTATTTCGAATTTATATACCACACCTTCTCTCGAGGGACTCGGGGCGGTGTACAGCCAGATAAAAACATACAATACAAACATTAAAAAACAATTAAAAAGATATATATTAATTTGGCCCCAATTTAAGATAACAAACCAATTAAAAAATTAAAAATGTGTTAAAAAATATGTTAAGCCAGCCCGGCTTGCTGAAAAAAGAAAGTTTTAAGGGCACGGCGGAAGGCACCGAGGTCTTGGATTCTCCTTATATCTGGGGGCAGCTGATTCCAGAGGGTAGGTGCCCCCACAGAGAAGGCCCTCCCCCATATGACATATGGCAATCGGTATACAAAACACCACCAGTCAATAGATGGAAACCTAATGGATGGAATGGAAACAGTGGATGGAAACTAATCAAAGAGAGAAGCAACCTGGAATTAAGGAGAAACTTCCTAACCGTGAGGACAATTAACCAGTGGAACAACTCGCTTTCAGAAGTTGTGGGTGCTTCTCAGTGCTGAGTTCCAACCGGCTTTACTACTGGTTCTCTGCATGCACGCACTTTGCACGCGATCGTCACGCAAGCGCATTAGGAGTCAGCCCAGCTGAGGTGCGGCAATCCACTCTGCCACACCTATCAGCTGGGCTAAAAAAGAAGAAATAAAAGGTAGGAATAACACAGGGGCAGGTGGGAGGGCCCAGCTCCTGGACAAAGAGAACCGGTTCGGTGACGTCATATTGTCACTGCTACCGGTTCGACCGAACCGGACTGAACTGGGAGGAACCCACCACTGGTGCTTCTTCACTGGAGGTTTTTAAGAAGAGACTGGACAGCCATTTGTCTGAAATGGTGTAGGGCCGTGAAGGCGAACCTATGGCACACGTGCCGGAAGTGGCACGCAGAGCCATCTCTCCAGGTACGCGAGCCGTCGCCTGTTGCTCTCCCAGGTTCCACCGCGCCAGCCAGCTGATCCATGCACACGGGAGCTCTGGAAACTGGAAGAGCAGCTGCCCGGTGAGCATGTGCGCGCTGGGAAGATGATATTCTGGTTTCCGGTGTGCATGGTCTTCTTACGTGTATATGTGCCAGAAACCGGGAGACCAGGTGGCCGGTGCACATGCGCGTACCAGAAACTGGAAGATCATCTTCTCGGCGTACGCATTGGCACTGGGTGGCTGCTCTTCCAGTTCCCAGCACACGCACGGGCCTGCCCCCATTTCGGCACTCGGTGCCGAAAGGGTTCGCCAACACTGGTATGGGGTCTCCTGCTTGAGCAGGGAGTTGGACTAGAAGACCTCCAAGGTCCCTTCCAGTTTTCTTCTAACCAATCTGCATTTGCAGGAAAGCTAGAGCAAAGTTCTAGGCAAAAACGAAGTGTCAAGAAAGGGCAGCCAAACTCTCCAGATTTCTTCAAAATCCTTTTGTTCTAGGACCTCACTGGAAATTTCTTTCTTAACAGCACTATTGTTCTGACCTTGGCTTCCTGAGTCAGTAAAACACACCAGTAGTCCCAAAAACCTGTTTTATTTTAACAGCTGTGAATTCTGTTCATTCACAGATGAGTCCCAAAGAGTTGTCAAGAGTCCTTCGGGATAAGGCTGATAATCACCCACCTTTATCTCCCTTGACACGCTGCCAAAGACCTAATTGGCAAAGCCACATGGAGTCCAGAATCAAACAGAACTTCAGACTTTAAACCTGCACAGAATTAACAATGTTGCTTCCTACAAAGGCCCACGTGCCTTTGCTCCTGTTTTAAGTCTTATGGGAGGGGCCAATCATGGGTAGACTGGGGCCTCCAAAAACAAATGGGTAGACCAGAACGCTCCAAGAACAAATGGGTAGACCGGTACGGCTCTGCAAGCAGTTAAAAGCCTGGTAGACCAGTACCTCTGGTAAATCCTAAAGAATTGTCACATGACCATCATACCATGCCCACAAAATAAGCCACGCCCACAGAACCAGTAGTAAAAAAATTTAGAACCCATCCCTGGTCACCACCGTGAGATGCTAAATCAAGAGAAGTTAAATAAATATTGCATATGTGCTAGACATAATTTTCCAATTACTTATCCATGCACAATTTCACAGGCTCAGATTTTGTGAATAGCATCCTACACTTCATTGATTTTAAAAAAAAACAAACACAAAAGGCACTACTGGAATATTTTTTTAAAAGGCTTCTTATTTTATTTCCACAAAAGAAAACATCGTAGAGAGGCACGGGTGTGTTGACAAATTAAAAAGAAATGGCTATTGGACGCTGGAGGGACAGTTGTAAATTGTATGCATTAAATTACCGGAGCTCCTCAACCTACGACCATTCATCTAACGACCCTTTATGGCAAGACTGACTCACACTTTCACCTACATTTTTGCTTCCCTCACAGCTCAACAATAACAGGGATTGTAAACTTATAGTAAAGAGAACGCATATTTAATTATTCCTGTATTGACTGCAGCTAGAATTGTATTCGCACAAAATTTGAAAAGTGAAGAAATCCCCACAGATGAGAAGGTGATTAGGAAAATATTAGAATGTGCAGAAATGAACAGATTAACGCTGGCAATTAAGGAGAAAGAACAAACTGAATATTATATGATATGGGAATTATTTTATCCATGGTTAGAGAATAAAAATGGAAGTTGAAAATAAAAGAAGATTAGAGTAGAAAATATGTTAAGATAGAGATGTAAACAATATGATAATTGTTAGTATTATGATTAGGATTATTATGCTTAATATTATTATTATATCCTTATTAGAAGACACGTTAAGAGGGAAAAATGAATATGTTTACTATGCTCAATTGTTCAATATACTTTAATTATAAGATTAGAGAATATCAATGTAATGATTGATATTAATAATATAATATTGATATAATGATAATAATTAGTTATGTCCGGAGGCAGCACATAACTCCCAGATGGCCCTGGCCCCCTCTCTGCCTCCGACACAGAGCCCTTGTCCAAGCCTTTTGTTATTATTATTTTTTATTTATTTATTTTTAATTTATTTTTTATTTGATTTATATGCCGCCCTTCTCCAGAGAATCAGGGTGGCTTACAGTGCGTTAAGCAATAGCCTTCATACTTTTGTATATTTTATACAAAGTCAGCTTATTGCCCCCACAAACTGGGTCCTCAATTTACCTACCTTAGAAAGGATGGAAGGCTGAGTCAACCTTGAGCCTGGCAAGATTCAAACTTACTTTAATTGCCGACAGCTGGTGTTAAATTACAGTACTTAAGTCTGCAGAGCTATCCAGGCTTCCCCAGACTCCAGGACTGACCCATGTTCCTCCCCAACCTCTTCACTGTCCGACTCTGCTGCCAGCTCCGCAGGCTGCTGGCAGACCACAATAGGGTGGGAGAACGGTATCCAAGCATCCGTCGGCTTCCGTGAGACATTGCTGGCATCTCAAGGACATACCTGGCTGTTTCCCATAACAAAATGAACAGAAGTGATTGGTGGATGTATTGGTGGACCCGTGGGTGGCCCCGTAGGGAAAAGGGGGAATTAACTATGCTTGCTTTCGTGTGGGAAAAACCCAGAGCTGGTTTTGCTTCTTCTGTGCCAGTGCGGTTTATTCAGTAAAGTTTTTTTTAATAGTTTATTGACTTTATATACATACATAAAATATAGTAACATTTCTATTTAACATCGGATATGCAGTGTTTATACATAAATATATGTTATGAACCTGGTGTCATTTATGCTGTTTATTGCTATTTAGTTACCACACCTTTTACTCCTTCTTTGATTTTATCATTTATCCATTCATACCACCTTCCCCACACAGTATAATAATCTGAGTTCTTATCATTATTTATTTCATGGGTTAGTTTGCTCATGTCTGCGCACTCCAGTATTTTCCTAATTATAAGTTCTTCTGGCGCCAGGCTTTCTCTTTCCAGTATTGTGTGTAAGCCAGTCTGGTAGCTGTGGTTATATGTATTAATAGGTGAATTATTTTCTTTCCATACCCCTTCTTTACTATTCCCAGGAGAAATATTTCCGGCGTCAATTCAATATCTTCTCCAATTATTTCTTGTAACCATCTCCAAATTTTACTCCAATATCTTTTCACTTCGGGGCATGTCCACCACATGTGAAAGAAGGTGCCCTGACCATGGCCACATTTCCAGCAATTTGGGTTGCACTCAAATATTCAGTAAAGTTTTATACTCTGGGTAAAATAATGTCCCTTTTTCTGGATTCGCCAACTGGACAGTTGACACTTCGAAGTTAAAACAGTGCTGAAAAACGTGATTTACGACCAGTTCTTACAGTACTGACCATTGTAACCCCCCCCCCTTACAGTCACATGACAGTCAAAGTTTGGATACTTGGCAACCAGCATGTACTTTATGATGGCTAAAGCACCTGAGGGTCATGTGATTTGTCACCGTCCCAGTGGTTTCTGACAAGCAAAGACAATGGGGGAAACTGGGTTCACTTAATAACTGTGTGATTCATTTAAGAACCACAGTGACTCGTTTAACAACCATGGCAAAAGAGGTGGTAATTCAATTTCATGATTTTTTTGGGTGGGGGGCGGGGAAAATCAATCATTATTCACTGCCTTGTTTAGCAAAAAAAAAAAAAAAAGTTCCCAATTGTAGTGGTAAATTGAGGATTACACCTGTAACGTCATTTTGAGCCTCTGTCTTATATATTCCTGCACGTTCACAGAATTCTTAAGTCAGGAGAACTTTTTTTGGGGAAGCTACAGGAGTATTAGAGGTGCCACTATTCAACCATTCAAGGAACATTTACGCCAGAGGTCTTCAAACTTGGCAGCTTTAAGACTCGTGGACTTCAACTCCCAGAATTCTCCAGCCAGCAGGAGAATTCTGGGAATTGAAGTCCACGAGTCTTAAAGCTGCCAAGTTTGAGGACCCCTGATTTACGCCTTAAACTTCTGAAAATGGGTTAAGCAGCCCCCTGCCTCTTAATTGCGACTGGAATCCTTATGATCCATCCCATAGATCAGGGGTTCCCAAGCTTGACAAGTTTAAGACATGTGGGCTTCAACTCCCAGAATCCCCCTGCCATAGACAAGTCAACTGCATTTTAGCCTGATGTGAACCCAGCCCGTGGGGTTAGACTGTGGCCCAGCAATCTTTTCAAAACTGAATTAACTGAGTAAACTCCCATTTTGATTAATCTCTCCTTCCCTTTCTCAGTTATCACCGCAATTATATTCTGATTGCAGATCCCAACTCTTTGCTCACATCCCTATTTTTGCATGAATGGCATAACTTGGGAGACTGCATCAGTCGTGGGTTTCACATTTTTTTTACTACCGGTTCTGTGGGCGTGGCTTGGTGGGCATGGCATGGCTTGGTGGGTGTGGCAGGGGAAGGATACTGTAAAATCTCCATTCCCACCACATTCCAGGGGAAGGATACTGCAAAATCCCCATTTCCTCCCGATCAGCTTGGGACTCAGGAGGCAGAGAATCGATGGGGGCAGGACCAGTCAGGATTTTTAACTACCGGTTCTCTGCGCATGCACAGGAGAGCTCCGAAGATCAGCTGGGTCTCCGGAATTGCAACCGGAGGCCTGAACACCAGCTTGGGGGGGGGGGGGTACACGCACATGTGCAGCTGCAGGTGAGTTGGGCAACAGCTCGTGTGGTTGGAAAGATGGCTCTGCGTGCCACTTTGGCCACATGTGCCACCTCGGGCATGCGTGCCATAGGTTCGCCATCACGGGCATCGTGGAATACCTGATTGAATCTATAGGTTGCAATCTGTAGGTTGCAATCTGGGGCTGCCAACAAATCCGGAATTTTACTGACCTAGCTGGAATGCTCGCTGCACACTCTAATTTCTTTCTAAGATCTCCAAGGCAACCCCACACTGTACCACAGCAAACAAATGGGAGCATAAGCCAGTGGAAGGACATTACTTCCCTCCAGAGACTGCCTTCCCTATAAATGTCAAACATTGTTTCAAGGCAAATTGCAAAATTGTGTTAACCTCTTGCAGCAAAAGCAAATTAATAAAAGAGAGCAAGACAGAAGGGGGGGAAAAAAAACCCTGATTCCCACAACACCTAATCAGAGCTCTAATTCTGGCCAAAACTCCATTCCTGGGTCAAAAATAGCCCTTTACGAATGGAGAGTCTCCACCCACTTTCTTCAGGAAATGATTGACAGGGCTTCGTTATATCATTATTTCTTACTTACATTTTTATCACACAGTCAAAAGACTCTCAGCAGCGTGCAAGGCAACACAACTGACAACAATTCAGAGCACAAGAAGATCAGGATAGAAGAAACTTATGGAAGAAGAAGAAGAATTTTGGAAGATAACACCGCGATGTCACAGGGAAGGGATGACTGATGTATTAAATGTTTGTTTGTCTTTAAAAAAAAAGAAAAACAATTCAGAGCACACATGATAATTAGTAAAATCAACCACAGCCAGAAAAAAAAAATACCTCTCAAGTCACATACAACGGAATCACTCTAACGGGAGCACCAATCTGCTAATTAAAGGAGCTTTCCAAAAGAGCTTTATTCATCAGCCTCTGGAAGGTAATTTGGGGCAAATTTTGCCTCTGCAGATCACAGGGGACAGAAAGACAATGATTTCTCAGAAGCAATAACCACAACCAACTTTTTATATCCATGTGAGCCAGAATAATTCCAGCTCACATGGGAGGGCAATAATTCTGGCTCACACGGGAGGGCAAGTCTGGTAAATATCTCGGCTCCAAGGCCTCCTTGCCCTGTTCCTATTAGCTAGGCTGGCAACACCAACTGCTCCAGACAGTGTTTGGTTAGCTGAATTCTTCTATCTCCAGAAGTTGTGGGTGCTTCAGCACTGGAGGTTTTTAAGAAGAGATTGGACAGCCAATTTCGTCTGAAATGGTAAAAAGGATCTCGTCCTTGAGGGGGTTTGGATTAGAAGACCTCCAAGGATCCTTCCCAACTCTGTTAGTCTGGTAAAACCAATATGGATTAAAATCCAGGAGCTGTCCATTGGCCAAACAGAAGAAACAGAAGAAAGGGGCAAAGCAGAGTGTGTTGGCGCTGCTGCTAGTAAGTAGAAAATTAAAGAATAAAATAGGGATGCTCCATATTCTTCAGTTTTATCTGAAGAACCTTGGCTCTGGTTCCCCTAAAGAAGGGGTCGCCAACCTTTCGGACCTCAGGAACCACTAAATTCATAATTTTAAATCCCGCGGACCACTAATACGAATCCAGTGTGCCGCTCACTGAAGTGCCTGGACTCCCAATGACGGGATGGGGTCCATCAGGCACTTAGTTTGGCCGCCTGTTTCTGCAACCTTAAACACTCAAAGAGCCATTTGGACTTGTTTCCCACAGAAAACAAAACACCAGGATCTCTCATCTCTCTCCCCCCTCCCTCTCTTTGTCTGTCTGTCTGTCTCTCTCATCTCATCTCTTTCTTTCTCTCTCTCTCTCTCTCTCTCTCTCTCTCTCTCCCATCTCTCTCTCCCCCTCTCTTTGTCTATCTGTCTTTCTCATCTCTTTCTCTCTCTCTCTCTTCTTTCTCTCTCTCTTATCTCTCTCTCCCCTCTCTCTTTGTCTGTCTGTCTGTCTGTCTGTCTCATCTCATCTCTTTCTTTCTCTCTCTCATCTCTCTCTCCCCCTCTCTTTATCTATCTGTCTCTCTCATCTCTCTTTCTTTCTCTCTCTCATCTCTCTCTCCCCCTCTCTTTATCTATCTGTCTCTCTCATCTCTCTTTCTCTCTCTCTCATCTCTCTCTTTCTGTAGCTTTCATTTTCTCTCTCTCTCCCCTCTCTCTCTCCCTCTCTGTCTCTCTCATCTCTTTCTCTCTCTTTCTCATCTCTCTCTCTCTGTAGCTCTCATTTTCTCTCCCTCTCCCCTCTCCCTCCCTCCCTGACTCTGTCTCTCATCTCTCTCTCTCATCTACACTGACAGCATATGCACCAAAGACAAATTCCTTGTGTGTCCAATCACACTTGGCCAATAAAGAATTCTGTTCTGTCTGTTCTGTTCTGTTCTGTTCTGTTCTGTTCTGTTCTGTTCTGTCCTGTTCTATCCTATCCTATCCTATCCTATCCTATCCTATCCTATCCTATCCTATCCTATCCTATCCTATCCTATCCTATCCTATTCTCTCTCCCATCAATCTCTCTCTCTCATCTCTCTCATCTCTCTGGCCGGTCTCATATTCCAGAGCTCTAGTCACAGGACTGGCCATTGGTCATCCCGGAGCAGCTTCTCAACCCGGGCGAGCTGCGGACCAACAAAATTTTCTAGCGGACTACCAGTGGTCCGTGGACCACCAGTTGGTGACCTCTGTCCTAAAGTATGACTCTAAAACACTGTTGAACCTCTGTTAGTTGGCCAATCTCTCTCAAGTACATCATACAAGGTATTTTTTCTAAAAAAAAAAAAATTAAAGCATATAGGAACAAGCATAAACATACTGCCTTTATCCAAAAGCCAGTCAAAGGCAAATAAAATAAAAAAAGTGTGTCCTTTGTGGCCCTTCAGCTTAAATGAGCACCCACAACAGGTTTGAACGGATGCCATCACCCTAACCTCAGTATGATCCAAGGGACAAGAAACTTCTGCATTCATTTTAACGTGATGGGCTGACTTGGGAGCTCAGCCTAAACTGAATCCCCATCCCTGGACCTGCAGTATTAACATTGCAAAGCTGTTACTCACCTCTCTGTCGTTAGAACAGCCTCCAATCGGAAGGTGAAAACAAGAGTTTGACTTGGCAAAAGTAATTCTCTTCTCAAAGCTGCGTGTATTCTAGGAGAGAAGCATCCCCCTGCCTGCAACTCAAGCCTCTTCAATTAAGACTAGTGCATTTTAGCTGATGCTAGTAGTGCAGGCTTCAAAAGCCTAAGGCATAACAAATGCTTATGTCTCAAAGGTGCACATATGCTTCCTTCGAGATAATTTTTTATTTTTTTTATTTATTTTTTTTGTCCTGCTTTGGAGCAAAAAAAAAAAAACAAACCCAGTAAAAAAAAAAAACTCCTGCAAAAGAGCCCCTTCTCTATTATCAATTCAGCTTTCATTTAATAAAGCATTCCACGACCGCCCCGCCCCTCTCCTGTCGCTCCAACTCGAATCCCCGCCCCTGCGCGTTTATTGGCTACCAGCAAAAAGCAAGGGCGCGTACAGAGAAGAGAGAGAGAGAGAGAGAGCGGGGGGGGAGAAAAAAAAAGACTCGCCGGCTAGAGCGGCTTTCCGGTTGCACTTCCGGAGAGCCGCGGGGGCTGACGGGAATCCACCCCACCCCCATCGGCTATCCCGGAAGAAGGTGGAGCTGCAGCTTCACCTGGTGGGGGAGGGGCGGGGCGGGGGAAGCCGAACTCAGGGCATCAGGTGAGGAACCAATAATAATAATAATAATAATAATAATAATAATAATAATAATAATAATAATAATAATAATAATAATAATAATAATAATAATAAATTTGCAATGTTTACCACGTGCATCTAAATAAGCATGACTTAAATGCTGGGGTGCATGGATGTACCAGGTGAGCACACCTGGGCACAGGTTGCCTATAGACATATGGGTGCAAAATGGACGCCCATTTGGTTTTTTATGGGGGGGCGGCGAAGAAGGAGGGCCCAGGAGAGACTGGCCAGGGGTGAAGGGGGACCCTGGGGGGTTGGGGAGATAGAGGGGTGGGGGAGGGTCCTCAGGATGAGATAGAGGGGAGGGGGCTGTGATTTGACAGGTGGGGGGGTTGCAATCCATAGGAGCCCTGCAAGCTGCCTAGCTCCAAGCTCACCCCACCTTGGCTGATCCCATCTGGGAAACAATAACAACAACAACACTGAAGGATAATCCTGGGTTAGTATTGGGATGGGATGTTCTGGGGACTCCCAAGCTAGAGTGGAAATTGGGTGGGTGGGTGGGTGGGTGAGGAGGAACCAGGGTGGATAAAAATCAATGATTTTTTTAAAAAAAAAATCAAAAAAATCAGATTTTTTTTTATTTAAATCGGATTTTTTTGGATTTTTATTTTATTAAAAAACTTTTGGGGTAAAAATATATCGTAAGATAGTTTTCTATTTAAGATACATAAATCATTTAGTTCATTCAGCATGAAATGGAGCTTAGCTATGTAGCAGGAGGCTGTATATTCTGCAACACGGGGACTATCGGTGAGTCAACAGCAGGTCAAAGGAGTAGCAGAGATGACAGTTGCTCTTTAAAAATTATGATTTAAATCGAGTTGATTTAAATCAAGCCTTTTTACTAGTGATTTAAATCATGATTTAAATTGTGATTTAAATCAACTCGATTTAAATCAAAACCACCCTGGGAGGAACCCATCCCAGAAGCCGTCGAAGGCACATGAGTACTATAGAATAACTAAAAACAACAACAACAACAAGAATAATAATATGAGTGTGTAGGTTTTTTTTCTTTGGAAATTGGAGCTTGACAACTGGCAGTGGGGTAATCGAGTGTTTTGGGAGTGGTGTTACTCTCGGTGCCAAGGCAGAGTGGGCATGAGGGGTAGTTTTGTGATGATGATGATGATGATTATCTCTTTTATTCATTAAACATGAAATTCAGTCAACTGGACATTTAAGAATGTGTCACAAATACGATTGACTGGTGCTAAGGGTTGATATGGGTTGCTGCCAGTTTCCTAGGTATCAACCAAGTACCTTCTTAAGATGTACGATGTTATTATTATTCTCTTTTATTCGTTAAGAGTGAAACTCAGTCAACTGGACATTTAAAAATGAGTCACAGATACGATTGACTGGTGCTAATGGCTGATATGGGTTGCTGCCAGCGTCCTAGGTATCAACCAAGTATCTTCTTAAGATGTACGATGTTCCAAGTAGCGCAGCTTTTTGCAGTCCCGCTGGTGTTTTTGCAGGAAGCAGATGCTGCTGCTGCTTCTCCTCCTCCTCCTCCTCCTCCTCATTATTATTATTATTATTATTGGTTAATCTTTAGTGAGATTCACAGCCTTTGAGGCTGGTTAATAGCTCAGCAGCTCGAGTCCTAACCAAGGACCTAGGAACTGTTAAGGTATCGTCGGAGGATGTAAGCTGTTCCGAGTAAGGTGGTTTTTTGTAGAGTCAAAATGTTCAAGTCTGGCAAATTTAGAATTTCTAAATAGCGGGGTAGCCCTTTGGGTATTGCTCCAAGGGCTCCAATTACAATCAGGACAACACATAATTTCTTTTTCTACAGTCGCTCAACTTCAATTTTCAATTTCATCATCAGCATCAGCATTATTATTATTATTATTATTATTATTATTATTATTATTATTATTATCTCTTTTATTCATTAAACATGAAACTCAGTCAACTGAACATTCAAAAATGCATCACAAATACCATTGACTGGTGCTAATGGTTGATACAGGTTGCTGCCAGCATCCTAGGTATCAACCAAGTACCTTCTTAAGATGTACGATGTTCCAAGTAGCGCAGTTTTTTGCAGTTCCACTGGTGCTATTGCAGGAAGCTGCAATTTCTGGATGGATTTTATTAAATTCTTGGACATGGTACCAAGTGCCCCTATGACAATGGGTATCACTGTTACATGTTTCATCCATAGCCGTGTAGTTTTGATGGCCAGGTCATGATATTTCGTGATTTTTTTCCAGTTCTTTTTCTTTAACTGGCATCTCCTGGTAGAGTGATATTAATAAACGGTACGCTTTGGCCCTCGACAACTGTGATATCTGGCGTGTTATGTTCTAACAACACTGTTGTTGTTGTTGTTGTTATTTTACACCTTTGAGGCAGTGTTTGCTCCTGGAAACGTGCCTGGACAGGTTCCTGTAGGTTTTTTTAACAAGATATCCGAAGTAGTTTGCCATTGCTGGCTCTTCCCAGGGCTATGGGAGAAGATCTGGCCCAAGGTCATCACCCAGCTGTCTTTGTGTCTTAAGGTGGGGAGCAATACTCACAGTCTCTCAGTTTCTAGCCTAACTGCTACACCAAACAGACTCCTGATATTATTTTGCTAATAAATAAATAATAAATATTTTTGAAACAGCTTTGTCCCCTATGCTATCCGTCTGGAAAACTTGCAAGATTCATTTTTCTCGCCATGTACATGTATACATCTGAATTAGACTGCGTTGCTTCTCTGTGTCATATAATATATGTGGGTATATGATTTAATTAATTAATTGATTTGATTTATCTGTCATGTTTATGTAGTATATATTTGAGAACTGTATGCAACGAAATTTCATTTTAATGTAGGTCGATTAGTGTACATTTGAAGCGACAATGAAGTTATTCTAATAAGTCTAAGTAAATAAGTGGTTACTTTACTTGCATTCCAGTTCTATATATTTCGTTAATGAAGACTTGATCCATATAAGGGGGACTCCATCGCTTGGAATCCAATTCTTCATGAGTCTAATTCTGTTATAAAAAATTTCCCCTTATAGGGTCTGAGCTAATAGAAAGGATATCCAATCTTTTCAATATTGTAGCTAAATTTGTATTCCATTAATTATAGCATGTTGAATAAATCATCATTGGTTAAGTTTTTTTTACTAACCCAAAACTCAAACCACCATATTCTGGTTTAGTACGAGGTAAAAAAATAATTGTCTATTTACTTAAGGATTCTTAGAATCACCCTGCCCATCCCATACTAATATCTTTTGAATGATATTTTAATTGGCAATGTAGAAAAGGTTTTATAGAATTTTATGCTGAAAAAAAAATCAATTGTCCACTTCCTTATCTAGTGACAAGGGAAAATGGTGGTAATAAGAATATTAAAACTATGTGCTTAGAGTAATTACTTAAACAGCTTTTGGCTCATGTGCAAAACATCTATATTTCATTTTCTTTTGGGGTACTCAATTACAAGAGATTACTGAATGTTTACATAAGATAGTAGTATGTAATTTTTGCCACACAAACTTCAAGAATCAGGACTGGGAGTTTATCCTGATTTTATTATATTAATTTATTCTTTTTTATTAGTTTTATTCTTTTAAACGAGGTTTTATATTCTGTAAGCCACCTTGAGTAGCCATGTACGAATAGGTGGCAATATAAATTAATTCAATAATTAAATAAACAAATAAATAAATAAGACTGAGATAAAGAATGGAGAATTTTGTTATATAATACATCTGAAATAAACCTTAATCCCAGGTGTGTGACTAAAGATTTATAATGGATAGAAGTTGCATTTACTGATACTTCCTAGATAACTATCTGTAATTAAACATTTCAAAATCATTTCTTTATTTAACTGGCGTACGTTTAAATTTTTTACTGGTATATTAGATTTCATCCGACCATAGATGAAGTAAACACATTCCAGGGAAAGCATGGCCATCTACAGCTGTAACATATTCCTTGCAGTAGCTAGGACCAGGTAAGAAATGAAATCTTGATCTCTGTGAAATATATTTTAGATCTTTGACTGTCATCCAAAAAACAGTACTGATGTTAATACAAATTTTCTATCATGAAGGAAGTTCATTGGTTTTTATTTGATTACCAACTTCAGTCAAAATGACATGGCATTGTGTTAAACATTCTGTAGACAGTGTAAAACAGTTGTATTGATTTCAGTTTAATACCGTGTTTCCCTGAAAATAAGAGCAGGTCTTATATTAATTTTTGCTCCAAAAGATGCATTAGGTCTTATTTTCTGGTTAGGTCTTATTTTTGGGGAGATACAGTACTAAATGCATCCATCTGGCTGACAATCTTAAGTAGGGCTTATTTTTGGGGTAGGGCTTATATTACGAGCATCTTGAAAAATCATGTTAGGATTTATTTTCCTGTTGGGTCTTATATTCGGGGAAATAGGGTAGAAAAAAAGGCAATATTGGGATTGTTTTTGTTCAGCATTGGGTGCACCGATAGCATTCACCTGTGTAGTTTTTTTTTCTTTTTGTGAAATATAAAAAATGAGATCTGGACTAAATAAACACAAGAGCTCCTACATTACATTGTCTGGTTTGAATAATAAAAAAAAAATCTGTAATTTCCTCCGTCATCCAGAGCTGAGAAATTATAACCTGTGTCCAGTTGCAAGCGTGGTAAATACAGTAGCTAGGACTGGGGTTAAGAAATAAAATCCTTAAACCAGTGATGAAATGCAAAACTTTTTCCTACCGGTTCTGTGGGCGTGGCTTAGTGGGGGGTGTCATGTGACTGGGTGGGCGTGGCCAACTTAAAAAAAATTTTAAAAGCATTTTTTACTACCTATTTGCCTGAACCAGTAGTAAAAAAATGCTTTAAAAAAGTTTTTAAATAGGTTCTGACAATCACAGCTGTCCCGTGCAATTGTCAGAACCTTTTTTTTACTTTTTTAAAGCATTTTTTAACTACCAGTTTGGGCGAATTGGTAGTAAAAAAAATGCTTTAAAAAAGTAAAAAAAAAAGTTCCAATGATCGCACGACACAGCTGTGATCTTCAGAACCTTTTTTTAACTTTCTAAAGCATTTTTTTTACTACCGGTTCTCCCTGCAACCCTCTGCCAGCGAAAACGGAGCTTGGGAGTGCCGCACACCTCACTGGCAGAGGGTTGCAGGAGGCTGTCCCAGCCGAAAACGGAGCTCGAGAGCCCGTTTTCACTGGCAGAGACACCGCGGGCCTGAGATCAAACTCAACCCTGATGCGGCCCTCCATGAAATCGAGTTTGACAACCCTGATTTAGACTCTTTTCTCTTCCAGAGGGTCATCATGCCTACTTGTACACTCCTGTTGTTCCCTGTTCTCCTCGTCCGCTGCACTTGCTCAACTGTTGGATTTCCACCATAACGGAACATTCCTGAAAGACTCCGAAAGCCACCAGCTCCTCTCCAGTTCACCTCAGGGCAACGGTTGGCCTCACTTGCTCATTAGACCGATACGGATGTTTCGCACGTCAGCTTCTTGGCATCAGGACAAACCTAGCCCTGAGCCAAGTACTGTAAAAACAGACCCTACTCCGGCCAGTCTTCCAGACAAAGCCACAGAGACTGTCAGGAGATCTCTCTGGCAGAGGATCGTAGATGAACTGAGACATTATTACAACGGATTCCACTTGCTTTGGATCGACACAAAAGTAGCTGTCCGGATGGTCTGGAGACTCTTACACGGCCAAATCCTCACCAGGCGGGAGAGACGACGGGTGAGCTTTGGCTGACTGGGGAGCGGAAGCAGCGGATTCTTATTCGCTGGACAAAAGCAAAACAAATCTGAAATGAGGTGACTTGATCACTCAGCCGATCGACGGGCTGAATAAGGGAGAGCCAAATGTTTTGCTTTGACTGGTTCTACATTCTTGTTCATTTCCCCCCCCCCCCCCCCAAGAGCCAAGGTGGTGCAGTGGTTAGAATGCGGTACTGCAGGCTACTTCTGCTGCCTGCCAGCTGCCTGCAGTTCAGCAATTCAAATCTCGCCAGGCTCGAGGTTGACTCAGCCTTCCGTCCTTCTGAGGTCGGTAAAATGAGGACCCAGATTGTCGGGGGACGATGTGCTGACTCTGTAAACCGCTTAGAGAGGGGCTGTAAAGCACTGTGAAGCTGTATATAAGTCTTACGGGCTATTGCTCTAAGAGCAAAGCAGCTGCTGGATTAGAACATCAGGCCCAGCAGTCAGTTTCCCAGGTAATTTCCCCTGGGATTCTGGAGCAAAGTTTCAGCTTGCTTCTCAACCTGAAAGCTCATTCATTGATGCCATACAGGCAGTCCTCAAATTACGGACGAAGTTATGATGAAATGCCTCCCCCAAAGCTACTGAGAAGCTGTTTTCGAAGTTCTGATGTCACCCTCTCTGTCGGTCCCGCAACCACATTTTAGGCATTTGGCAAGTGGCTCACATTTACAACTCTTTCCATTGGCCTATAGGCATGTGACCACAAATTATGATGGTTTTTTCTGGAAATTGACATTTATGTATGGTTTCGGGCAAAACCCACCCCATAGAGGACAGGGAATTCACTTACCGACTGTATTAAGATGTTCGCTTAATGACTGCTGCGAAAAAGATTATAAAATCAGGTCCAGTTATATGGCATCCCGCTTTTTAACTTTCACAGCTTAACGACCGTAGTTGCCAAGCTCAATTATGGTCGTAACTCAAGGACTACCAGTATTTACTTCCAAGTGTGAATTTGGAATCCTTACTTGCTGATAACTCATGTGTCCTCTTCATGTGTGACTTGCTGAATAGTATAAGAGAGTGCGTGCCTCTGTGATAAACTCCCAAATGTTTCTCAAGAACTAATCTGGGTCGGTCATCGGGACCATAGGTTCAGTCTTCCAAGCTTTCAGACTCATGCTGGAGCCCACCCTCAGGGAACTTCTCTCTAACAGACTGTTTTAGGTTATTCTATGCAGAGTATAGAGGGACACGGCGGCTCGGTGACTAAGACGCTGAGCTTATCGATCAAAAGGTCGGCAGCTCAGCGGTTCGAATCCCTAGTGCCACATAGCTCGGTGAGCTCCCGTTACTTGTCCCAGCTTCTGCCAACCTAGCAGTTCTAAAGCACGTAAAAAATGCAAATAGAAAAATAGGGACCACCTTTGGTGGGAAGGGAACAGCGTTCCATGCGCCTTTGGCGTTGAGTCATGCTGGCCACATGATCACAAGAGACGTCTTCGGACAGTGCTGGCTCTTCGGTTTTGAAACGGAATCTCTAGTTCCCCTAATGGACCCAGATTGGATCCTGCAACATTATCCTGGGACACACGTATAATTTGTCTTCACTCAAATGTTTGATTGCACATAACAGTCAGACCTGAACCCTGAACCCCAAACCCACCTTCTCATACAAAGCACAGAACAGTTGTTGAATAAAATCGTTTTGACTTATTTCTTAAAGCAAGCAGGGATGCAGCCAGCATTTCTGCAGATTAAATGTTGGCACCTTGAAATTCATTTGACAAAGTGCTTTCTTGGAGCAAGGCTTCTCCCTGATCTTTTGAGTGGAAAGGAGAGAGAGATTCAAGGGCGGGTTATAAGCCATTATTTGGTTTACTCAGTTTTGGTTTGAGTAATGTTACATGATTCCTGTATCGTGGCTTATTGAAACACGTTTACGATTAACCGTGCCTTAAGGCAATGTATGAACAGTGTCATGTTTTGGCTTTTGTTTCTTTTTCCGCAGCTGATGAGAACATCAGCAGATCTTTTTCGGTTGGTTCCTTTCTTGGTGTTCATCATAGTACCTTTCATGGAATTCCTGTTACCTGTATTTCTTAAACTCTTTCCCGAGATGTTGCCTTCAACCTTTGAAACGGAATCGAAAAAGGTCAGTTTTTCCAATTTTGAAAAAAAAGCTCAATCTTGGTGTCGAACTGTGACATGACGCCTCTATCTCAGGGATTCTTTGCTGATATAAATCTACCTGTCTAGAAAAATTAATCTCCGCAAGAAGTGGAGGAGGACAAGAACCTAGGATGACCTATGTTCAAACCCTCACCGAGATACAAAGCTCTTGAATAATTTTGATGAAATTTTTCTCCTGCTCAGACAGAGAGGATACAAGGTACATAATAATGCTGTAGGGAGGAAGGGTGAAATGCAAGGATTTACGAGACCGCCTTCTCCCACCGATAGCCTCCCATCGACCAGTACGCTCCCACAGAGAGGGGCTCCTCCGGGTGCCGTCAGCTAGGCAATGTTGGCTGACGACCCCCAGGGTGAGAGCATTCTCTGTGGGGGCCCCTATCCTCTGGAATGAGCTGCCCCCGGAGATTCGTAGGATTCCCAACCTTTGTACCTTTCGTTGCGCCCTAAAAACATTATTATTCCAACAAGCAGGGCTGGCCTAACTATTTTAATGGGTTGTTTCATTAGAGTTTTTAGCCAATTTTTTTAATTGCTTTTAATTTTTATATTGTCATGGTTTTTATTTCTGGCTGTACACCACCCTGAGTCCTTCGGGAGAAGGGCTGTATAGAAATTCAATAAAATAAATAAATAAATAAATTAACAAAATAGGCATTCTGCGCTAGCGTGGTCAAAAGAGTAGCATATATCGTATTTTTCGTAGTATAAGACGCAACGGAGTATAAAACACACCTTCGTTTTGGGGGAGGAAAATAAGAAAAAAGCTGATTGGCAGGTGGATCGGCCTCCCGGAATACCTGCAATCAGCTGTTCCCAGAGGTGAATTTTAGCAACAGGTTCCTTGGTTGTGAGCTCTGTGCCTTGCTTTTTTTTTCTGCCTCTGAAAATCTGTTTCAGAAAAAACTTTTTTTCCCTGCCTCTGAAAGCCTCCGAAACAGCTTCAGAAAAAAAGCCTCTGAAGCTCTGTTTCTGATACTTTTTTCAGCCTCTGAAACCTCCGTTTGAGAAGCTGGGTGAGGCTACATTTGGAGTATAAGACGCACCCAGATTTTCATCCTCTTTTTGGGGGGGAAACAGGTGCATCTTATACTCCGAAAAATACAGTAGCAGAATTATCTTGCTCTGCCATTTGTAAAGATTTTTCATCTTTCCTACTATCTTCTCCTATTGGTATCTTATGATTTATCACTTGTTTATGATTTATGAGGGGCTGCCACAAAGAAGAGGGGGGGGTCAAATTATTCTCCAAAGCACCAGAGGGCAGGACAAGAAACAGTGGATGGAAACTAACCAAAGAGAGAAGCAACCTGGAATTAAGGATAAACTTCCTAACAGTGAGGACAATTAACTGCTACCTATTCTGCATTTCAGCAGGGACGTGGTGGCTCAGTGGCTAAGACACTGAGGTTGTCGATTGAAAGGTCGGCAGTTCGAATCCCTGGTGAGTCTGTGGATGGGTTTGAAGTGCAGAATAGGTAAAGGTAAAGGTTCCCCTTGCACATATGTGCTAGTCGTTCCCGACTCTAGGGGCCGGTGCTCATCTCCGTTTCAAAGCCGAAGAACCAGCGCTGTCCGAAGACGTCTCCGTGGTCATGTGGCTGGCATGACTCAACGCCAAAGGTGCACAGAACTCTGTGACCTTCCCACCAAACGTGGTCCCTATTTTTCTACTTGCATTTTTAGTGTGCTTTTGAACTGCTAGGTTGGCAGAAGCTAGGACAAGTAACGGGAGCTCACCCCGTTAACTAGGGATTCGAACTGCTGAACTGACAACCTTTCGATCGACAAGCTCAGCGGCTCAGCCACTGAGTCACCGCCTCCCTGTTGAAGTGCAGAATAGGTAGCAGTATATTTTAAAAAAAAAAACAGTGTTGGCTCTTTGGCTCTTCCTTTTATCTTTTTCGATACTTTTTTCTCTCTCCCTTTAGAATATTTTTTTTTTATTCATTCCCAGCAAGTGGTGCAATGAAAAGAAAATCGAGCTTTACTTTTTGCCAAGAATGGCAAGCAGCTCGTTGCTCTGTGAGATAATTCCTTACCTTTCTCATTATTCTTTGCACCAAGGAAGAAAAGCAGAGGAAGAAACTGAGTGCGAAGTTGGAGCTAGCCAAATTCTTACAGGAGACGATTGCAGAGCTGGCGAGAAGAAACAAAGCCAGCACAGGAGCAGCGACGCAGCTGTTCTCTTCCTACGTTCAGAAGGTAAGCGTCCCTTCAGGGAATAGAAAAGCTGGTGTCCTGGAGCTTCATTGCTTCTTTTAAAAATTGCTGATAAGCTTCAGGCGTCTCCCATAAAATGGAACTGTTTAAATCAAGACCGTGCGACCTTGGAAACTTTCAGTCTTTTTGGACTTCAACTCCCAGAATTCCCCAGCCAACATGAAGTCCATGGGTCTTAAAGCAGTGGTGAAATCCAAATTTTTTTACTACCGGTTCTGTGGGCGTGGCTTGGTGGGCAAGTCAGGGGAAGGATACTGCAAAATCCCCATTCCCTCCCACTCCAGGGGAAGGATACTGCAAAATCTCCATTCTCTCCCCACTCCTGGGGGAACAATTCTGTAAAATCTCCATTCCCTCCCCACTCCTGGGGGAAGGATACTGCAAAACCTCTATTCCCTCCCACTCCAGGGGGAAGGATACTGCAAAATCTCCATTCCCTCCCATTCTAGGGGAAAGGATACTGCAAAATCCCCATTCCCTCCCACTCCAGCGGAAGGATACTGCAAAATCCCCATTCCTTCCCACTCCAGGGGAAGGATACTGTAAAATCCCCATTCCCTCCCACTCCAGGGGAAGGATATTGCAAAATCCCCATTTCCTCCCATTCCAACGGAAGGATACCACAAAATCCCCATTCCCTCCCCACTCCTGGGGAAGGATACTGCAAAATCTCCATTCCCACCCCACTCTGGGGACAGCCAGAGGTGGTATTTGCCGGTTCTCCGAACTACTCAAAATTTCCGCTACCGGTTCTCCAGAACCTGTCAGAACCTGCTGGATTTCACCTCTGTCTTAAACCTTAAACTTTTCTAAGGTTTTATATCCCTGGATTGTATAAAGCAAAATTGAAATATCAGAAATAATCCTTTTAAGGGAAAATGGAAAAAGTGTTACTATACAAATGTACGTTAATGATGGCATATGCGTAACCAGCAAAATAGAAAAGAAATTGAAAGGAAAATGTATGTACAGTAAATAGAAAATTGGGGTTGCTCAAATACCATCTTGAAAATGAATTGAAAATAAACACAAGAATGGAGAGGGAATGGAGAGAGGAGTAGAGGGACAGAGAGGAAGAAGAGGGGAGAAGAGAGGAAAGGAGAGAGGGATAGAAGGAAGGGAAAAGGAGAGGAAGAAAGGGAGGAGAAATAAGAATAGGAGAGTGGGTTAGAAAGGGAGGAAGAGGGGAGGAGTGGGGGAAAGGAAGGGGAAGTAAAGAAGGGGAAGGAGAGGAGGAAAAAAGAAAGTGGAAAAGGATAGAAGAAGGGAGGGAAGGGAAAGGGGAGGAGGAGAGGAAAGGTTGTTGTGAAATAAGGGAGATACAGAATGGTAGAAGAGCAACCCTGAGTATAGTTTAAATTTTTAGGATGAAGAATGAACTAATGTGAAAGTCAAAAGATAATATGTATGATTAATAATGGCTAAGAGATTGTACATTTATGTATGCAAGTAGAAAAATAGGGACCACTTTGGTGGGAAGGGAACAGCGTTCCGAGCGCCTTTGGCGTTGAGTCATGCCGGCCACATGACCACGGAGACGTCTTTGGACAGCGCTGGCTCTTCGGCTTTGAAACGGAGATGAGCACCGCCCCCTAGAGTCAGGAATGACTAGCACATATGTGCAAGGGGAGCCTTTACCTTTACCTATTATTATAAAGAAAGCTAGCAATTCTGGAGTCCTCATTTATTGTTGTGTGTAGGTTCGACATAGCGGCCAACAACCCAGCACCCAGGAAATTGTGCAGTTTTCCAAACTGTTTGAGGATGAGCTGACGCTGGAACACTTGGAGCGGTCCCAGCTGGTCATCCTTTGCAAACTGCTGGAGTTACAGCCCATTGGCACCAACAATCTCCTCCGTTTCCAGCTTTTGATGAAGCTCAGATCCATTAAGGCTGACGACGAGGTAAGGAGATGCATCCCACCTTTTGCCAAGAGCTTGGGAAAAAAATTGCTCCTTCAATCTAGTTATTGAATGTGCTTGCAACTGTTCTCAGCGAGTTTAAGGATCTTTCCTTGTGTTAACCCACGATAACAATGGTGTTGTGGCCGGCTAGCGGAGCTGGCAGCAGACTCGGACAGTGAAGAGATTGGGGAGGAACATAAGCCAATCCTGGAGTCTGGGGAAGGCTCTGATAAGGGCTCTGCATCGGAGACAGAGATGGAGCCAGGGCCGCCAACAGTTAATCAGCTATCTTCGGAGTCAGAGATAAGTGGGGCAGAAGAACAGCTGGAGCTGTTCCTGGTGTGCGCATGCACAGAGTTGTCAGGAGAAGGGAACAATTAAGGAACAGGGGTTGACTCGGGAATAAAGCCACAAGGGGACACTGAATGGCCCCTCCCATAGGGAATAAATAGGAGGAAAAGGGGAGTGGTGTTTGGAGGAGACAATTAGTTCGTTTATTAGTGTGAAGATTTGCTTATCTGAGTTAGTGCCTCATTAGGGCTGAAAAAAGCTTCTAAAACACAGCTGATTGTCAGAAAGAGAAGCAATGAGAAAAGCAGGCAAAGCTCGGGCTTCACTCACTAGCGCCTTGTTAGGGCTGAAAAAAAGCTTCTAAAACATAGCTGATTTTCGGGAGAAGCAGTGAGAAAAGCAGGCATAACACAGGCTTCACTCGCTAGCACCTCATTAGGGCTGAAAAAAAGCTTCTAAAACACAGCTGATTGTCGGAGGGAGAAGCAGTTAAAAGCAGGTATAGCACGGGCTTCACTCTCTAGCGCCTCATTAGGGCTGAAAAAAAGCTTCTAAAGCACAGCTGAGAGTCGGAGGGAGAAGCAGTGAGAAGCAGGCAAAGCACGGGCTTCACTCGCTAGAGCCTCGTTAGGGCTGAAAAAAGCTTCTAAAACACAGCTGATTGTCGGAGGGAGAAGCAGTGAGAAAAGCAGGTATAGCACGGGCTTCACTCGCTAGCGCCTCGTTAGGGCTGAAAAAAAGCTAAAGCACAGCTGAGAGTCGGAGGGAGAAGCAGTGAAAAGCAGGCAAAGCACGGGCTTCACTCGCTAGTGCCTCGTTAAGGCTGAAAAAAGCTTCTAAAACAGCTGATTGTTGGAGAAGCAGTGAGAAAAGCAGGCAAAGCACGGGCTTCACTCGCTAGCGCCTTGTTAGGGCTGAAAAAAAGCTTCTAAAGCACATCTGAGAGTCGGAGGGAAAAAGCTATGTTCAGAGTATAAGACGCACCCAAATTTTCAGCCTCTTTTGACGGGGGGGAATGCATCTTATACTCCGAAAAATACGGTAATTGCGACAAGGGGAATCATGAAAAGTACTAAATAGGAAATTTGCTTAACAAATGATATAAAGAAATAAGGTAGGAGAAAGCAGTTTAATATCAAGGCAGATATATCAAGAGGGAAAATAAAGGCTTTTAAGCTAATTAATTAGCCTGTCTAAGGATTCTCTGAGATTGATTTAGTATTGTTAGGCTGAGTCAGCCAGTGAATTTTGATTGCATTTTCTCCCTTGTCATCTATGACCATAAATGCAGTTTATAAAGTTTTCATTAATTTATTCAATGTACTTATCTTGAGATGATTGAAACTAGGCTCATAACCAAGCAGGATATTGTTAATCTGTCATCTGCCTTTTAACCAGTTGATTTCTTACAACATGTACAGGATCAAACATGTGTCTTCTGAGTGTGACTGAAAATGTGCAGATTTAATGAAGCAAAGCTATGTTTTGCAATTTAAAATCTTTGTTGTTCAAAAGAAAGCTATCTTCAAATTCTGGGCAAGCTGGCCAAGAAAATGATGTTGGCTAAATTTTGCATGTTATTGGCAAGAACAGGTTTATTTAGATCCCTTTTAAAATGACAGTAGCCTGAATGAGAGGGGAGCCTTGATTTTGTTAAATGATCTACGTGATATAGCAATAGTACTTAGACTTATATGCCACTTTACAGTGCTTTACAGCCCTCTTTAAGCGGTTTACAGAGTCAGCGTGTTGCCCCCAACAATCTGGCTCCTCATTTTACCGACCTCGGAAGGATGGAAAGCTGAGTCAAGCTTGAGTCGGTCAGGATCGAACTGCTGGCAGTGGGTAGAGTCAGCCTGCAATACTGCCTTCTAAGCACTGTGCTTACCAGAAAGAAGAATGAAAAAGGGAATAAGGAAGGGAGGGAGGGAGGGAGGGAAGAAGAAAGGAAGGAAGGAAGAAAATCAAGCAAGCAATAGCACTTAAGGTTAAGGTTAAGGTTTATTAAATTTGTATACTGCCCTTCTCCCGAAGGACTCAGGGCAGTGAACAGCCAAGATTAAAATACATACGATATAAAAATTAAAATAAATTTAAAAAACGTAGATTTATATACCACTTCACAGTGCTTTTACAGCCTTCTCTAAGCAGTTTACAGAGTCAGCATATTGCTCCCAACAGTCTGGGTCCTCATTTTACCAACCTTGGAAGGCTGAGTCAACCTTGAGCCTGGTGAGATTCAAAATGCCAAATTGCAGGCAGCCGGCAGTCAGCAGAAGTAGCCTGCAGTACTGCATTCTAACCACTGCGCCATCGTGGCTCATAACCATATGATGCTGATTTTTGCTCTTTCTTGCCTGTAGATGATAGCCAAGGAAGGAGTGAATGGCTTGAGCGTGTCGGAGCTCCAGAGTGCATGCAGAGCAAGAGGAATGAGGTCACTGGGCCTTACGGAGGACCAGCTCAAAGAGCAACTGAACCAGGTACGTTAGGGATGAGGGAGGGAAGGGAATTGAGTCAGAGGAGAATATCCAAAATTGTTCTGAGCGATTTTTCTCCCCGTCTCTGCTGTACAGTGGCTGGATTTGAACCTCAAAGAAAAAGTCCCTCCTTCTTTGCTGCTGCTTTCCCGTGCCTTGTACCTGACAGATGTGAGTCCCAAACCGATGGTGGTGAACACAACTAAGGTGAGCAGGTTTTGTAGCCGCGAGTGTCAAACAAACTGGGTCTCTTTTCCTGATGGGAGAGCAAGACTAGGAAGGAAGGGTTATGAGCAGCTTCTCCTTGCTTGGCCTTGGAGGAGCCGTGGTGGCGCGGTGGTTAGAAGGCAGTATTGCAGGCTGACTCTGCCCACTGCAAGGAGTTCTGTTCTGACCAATTCAAGATTGACTCAGCCTTCCATCCTTCCGAGGTGGGTTAAATGAGGACCCAGATTGTTGGGGGCAAGAGGCTGACTCTGTAAACCACTTAGAGACGGCTGTAAAAGCACTGTGAAGCAGTATATAAGTCTAAGTGCTATTGTCCCTTCCCCCATTCCTTCCTTCCTTCCTTCCTTCCTTCCTTCCTTCCTTCCTTCCTTCCTCCCTCCCTCCCTCCCTCCCTCCCTCCCTCCCTCTTATTAGAAGGCAGTATAGTAGGCTAACTCTGCCCACTGCCAGCAGTTCGATCCTGACCGCCTCGAGGTTGACTCAGCCTTCCATCCTTCCGAGGTGGGTAAAATGAGGATCCAGATTGTTGGGGGCAAGAGGCTGACACTGTAAACCACTTAGAGAGGGCTGGAAAGCACCGTAAAGCGGTATATAAGTCTAAGCGCTATTGCTTTTGTCCTTCCTTCCTTCCTTCCTTCCTTCCTTCCTTCCTTCCTTCCTTCCTTCCTTCCTTCCTTCTCCCTCCCTCCCTCCCTCCCTCCCTCCCTCCCTCCGCCCACTGCCAGCATTTCGATCCTGACTGGCTCAAGGTTGACTCAGCCTTCCAGCCTTCCGAGGTGGGTAAAATGAGGACCCAGATTGTTGAGAGCAATAGGCTGACTCTGTAAACCGCTTAGAGAGGGCTGGAAAGCACTGTAAAGCGGTATATAAGTCTAAGTGCTATTGCTTTTGTCCTTCCTTCCTTCCTTCCTCTGCCCACTGCCAGCATTTCAATCCTGACTGGCTCAAGGTTGACTCAGCCTTCCAGCCTTCCGAGGTGGGTAAAATGAGGACCCAGATTGTTGAGGGCAATAGGCTGACTCTGTAAACCGCTTAGAGAGGGCTGGAAAGCACTGTAAAGCGATATATAAGTCTAAGCGCTATTGCTTTTGTCCTTCCTTCCTTCCTTCCTTCCTTCCTTCCTTCCTTCCTTCCTTCTTTCCTTCCGTCCTTCTCTCTCCCTCCCTCCCTCCCTCCCTCCGCCCACTGCCAGCATTTCGATCCTGACTGGCTCAAGGTTGACTCAGCCTTCCAGCCTTCCGAGGTGGGTAAAATGAGGACCCAGATTGTTGAGGGCAATAGGCTGACTCTGTAAACCGCTTAGAGAGGGCTGGAAAGCACTGTAAAGCGGTATATAAGTCTAAGTGCTATTGCTTTTGTCCTTCCTTCCTTCCTTCCTTCCTTCCTTCCTTCCTTCCTTCCTTCCTTCCTTCCTTCCTCTGCCCACTGCCAGCATTTCAATCCTGACTGGCTCAAGGTTGACTCAGCCTTCCAGCCTTCCGAGGTGGGTAAAATGAGGACCCAGATTGTTGGGGGCAACACGCTGACCCTGTAAACTGCTTAGAGAGGGCTGTAAAAGCACTGTGAAGTGGTATATAAGTCTAAGTGCTATAGTTACTTTCCTTCCTTCCTCCCTCCCTCCCTTCCCTTCCCATCCATCCATCCCAGCTCAAGGTTGACTCAGCCTTCCAGCCTTCCGAGGTGGGTAAAATGAGGACCCAGATTGTTGGGAGGCAATATGCTGACTCTGTAAACCGCTTAGAGAGGGCTGTAAAAGCACTGTGAAGCAGTATATAAATCTAAGTACTATTGCTATCTTCCTTCCTTCCTTCCTTCCTTCCTTCCTTCCTTCCTTCCTTCCTTCCCTCCCTCCCTCCCTCCCTCCCTCCCTCTGCCCACTGCCAGCAGTTCGATCCTGACTAGCTCAAGGTTGACTCAGCCTTCCATCCTTCCGAGGTGGGTAAAATGAGGACCCAGATTGTTGGGGGCAAGAGGCTGACTCTGTAAACCGCTTAGAGAGGGCTGGAAAGCACTGTAAAGCGGTATATAAGTCTTAAGTGCTATTGCTTGGCATCTTCCAGATGTGCTTTTAGTCAGAGGTTCCTGGAGGGTACATTCACTGCACTGCAGTGGGTTTGAGAAGAAAGAAAGAAAAAATCTGTTAGAATAACAGATTTCCTTTCTTTACTTTAAACCAGCCGTATATTTCAACCAATTTACACACAGTACACCGCAGTACAACAAATCCCATGAGGCTTTTATGTTTACCATCAGCATGGCAGAAGGTAAATCCAGAAATTTATCCCCCTCCTCCCCCATTAAAGGCTTTGCCCTTGGGGTGGGAAAAGTGGGGATATGGAATCATAGGCTCAGGTTTTGCTTTATTGTAACTTTAACTGAGATAATCGTAGAAATTACGGATAGCTTTTTTAAAAACCCTTTTCTTGAACGAACACATTAACTGTATGCACAGTAGAGCTTCTGGGAGCTCTTGTTCTTGCTAAATGTTTAATTACAGCATGTACAGTTTCAGCTTTGTTGATAACTTAAGTAGACTAAAGAAAATGACAAGGCTTTCTAACCACATGTGTGTTAGAATAGAAGAATAGAATGGAATGGAATGGAATGGAATGGAATAGGATGGGATGGGATGGGATGGGATGGGATGGGATGGAATAGGAATGGAATGGAATGGAATGGAATGGAATAGAATAGAATAGAATAGAATAGAATAGAATAGAATAGAATAGAATAGAAAGAAATAGGATGGGATGGGATGGGATGGGATAGGATGGAATAGGAATAGGAATGGAATAGAATAGAATTGAATAGAGTAGAGTAGAGTAGAATAGAATAGAATAGAATAGAATAGAATAGAATAGAATAGAATAGAAAGAAATGGGATGGGATGGGATGGGATGGGATGGGATGGAATAGGAATGGAATGGAATAGAATAGAATAGAATAGAATAGAATAGAATAGAATAGAATAGAATAGAATAGAATAGAAAGAAATAGGATGGGATGGGATGGAATAGGAATGGAATAGAATAGAATAGAATAGAATAGAATAGAATAGAATAGAATAGAATAGAATAGAATAGAATAGAAAGAAATAGGATGGGATGGGATGGGATGGGATAGGATGGAATAGGAATAGGAATGGAATAGAATAGAATTGAATAGAGTAGAGTAGAATAGAATAGAATAGAATAGAATAGAATAGAATAGAATAGAATAGAATAGAATAGAAAGAAATGGGATGGGATGGGATGGGATGGGATAGGATGGGATAGGAATGGAATGGAATGGAATGGAATGGAATGGAATGGAATGGAATGGAATGGAATAGAATAGAATAGAATAGAATTTTTATTGGCCAAGTGTGATTGGACACACAAGGAATTTGTCTTTGGTGCCTATGCTCTCAGTGTACATAAAAAGACAAGATACATTTGTCAAGTATCATAAGGTACAACACTTAATGATAGTCATAGGGTACAAATAAGCAATCAAATCATACTAGGAAACAGTCAATATAAATCGTAAGGAGCAGCAAAGTTAGAGTCGTGCAGTCATAAATGGGAGGAGATGGGTGATAGGAACCGTGAGAAGACTAATAGTAATAGTACCCTGTTTCCCCCAAAATAAGACATTATCCCCTGATAATAAGCCCAATCGGGCTTTTGAGCGCATGGCAATAAGGCCAAGCGCTTATTTCAGGGTTCAAAAAAATATAAGAAAGGGTTTTATTTTCAGGGAAACACGGTAACGCAGACTTAGTGAATAGTTTGACAGTGTTGAGAGAATTAGTTGCTTCACAAAAGGATGGCGTTTGGGAAAAAACTGTCCTTGTGTCTAGTTGTTCTGGTGTGCAGTGCTCTATAGCGTCGTTTTGAGGGTAGGAATTGAAACAGTTTCTGTCCAGGATGCGAGGGGTCTGTAGATATTTTCACAGCCCTCTTTCTGTCTTGTGCAGTATACAGGTCCACAATGGAAGGCAGGTTGGTAGTCATTGTTTTTTCTGCAGTTCTAATTATCCTCTGAATTCTGTGTCTGTTTTGTTGGGTTGCAGAACCAAACCAGGCAGACAGTTATATTGTGCTTTTGTGTCATCTAGGTTTGTCTTAACCCAGGCATTTCATTTGTTCTTTAGCCTCTGAAGAGCGAGGATGCCGAAATGGATGATGATGATGATGATGAAGAAGAAGAAGGACAGGAGACCTTGTTGGATTCTGCCCCCAATGTTCAGGAAAGGAAGGTGGGAATTGGGGTGTATGTTTTCCAGCTGTGCCTATTTTGAAGTCCTTAGTGTTCTCCGAGCTTGGTTGTTCGCTTGGAAACATTTCATTACCCATCTAGATAGCATCATCAGTGCTAGAGAATGTGATGTTTGTTCCCTAATTATAATAACTTACCCTGCCAGTGTTGGTGGGAGTGTGATTTTTTTTTTCCTAGTAGTTCCTTGATTGTCAGGGCCTAAGAACCAAGAAAGACACGTCACGTTGCTTCTGAGCAGTTTCTTTGTTGTTCCTCACCTACAAACAGAAATCTTGCCAAACTAAAACAAACTATTTACATCACTACAGATAGACTCTGAGAACAGTTAGGGAGCAGCCTTCTTAACCCTCTTTTTCCCAACCCTACTTTCCATGCTTCATTGACTCTTTGCCCTCCTGAATGCAGCCCTTCCCTCCAGGGAATCCAGACTACATTCCACTTCGATTATGGTATTGTTTTCGGCTTGATAGTTTGCCTCCTTTGTAGTTTCCTTAAGATATTGTTTTCTGCTTGTTTGTTTGTCTGGTGTTATTCCCTGCTTATCTGGGTTTTGGTAGATATAGAGGATGTGTTCTCGTCTTTTGGTTTCCTCCTTAGCTTTTGTCTCTTTTGAAGGGTGTATAAATAGCGTTTATCTCTTATGTGTTTGCTATGGAAGAAGGTGGTCCATCAAGAATTAGCTCATACCCCATAATTCTTCTACCAAATACTCAATAGTACTGACTGTGAGAGGGATCTTGGAGTCCTAGTGGACAACCATTTAGATATGAGCCAGCCGTGTGCAGCAGCTGCCAGAAAAGCCAACAGAGTCCTGGGCTACATAAACAGAGGGATAGAATCAAGATCACGTCAAGTGTTAATACCACTTTATAATGCCTTAGTAAGGCCACACTTGGAATATTGCATTCAGTTTTGGTCGCCACGATGTAAAAAAGATGTGGAGACTCTAGAAAGAGTGCAGAGAAGAGCAACAAAGATTATTAGGGAACTGGAAGCTAAGACATATGAAGAACGGTTGCAGGAACTGAGTATGTCTAGTTTAATGAAGAGAAGACCCAGGGGAGACATGATAGCAATGTTCCAATATCTCAGGGGTTGCCCCAAAGAAGAGGGAATCAAACTATTCTCCAAAGCACCTGAGGATAGGACAAGAAGCAACGGGTGGAAACTCATCAAGGAGAGAAGCAATTTAGAACTAAGGAGAAATTTCCTGACAGTGAGAACAATTAATAAGTGGAACAACTTGCCTGCAGAAGTTGTAAATGCTCCAACACTGGAAATTTTTAAGAAGATGTTGGATAACCATTTGTCTGAAGTGATGTAGGGTTTCCTGCCTGGGCAGGGGGTTGGACTAGAAGACCTCCAAGGTCCCTTCCAACTCTGTTATTCTATTCTATTCTAAATCCAGATTGTAATAGAAATGAATAGCCAAACTCTGAGGGGTCCTTGCTGCCCTCTTTTGTCTTTGAAGACGTTTCGTTACCCAAATCACTGCTATTGGTACCACGCTATAGCCAAGCTCTTTCTGATAGCAGAGGAAAGTTGATCTCCTCCTTAATCGTAAGAATGTGGGAATTTGGAATATGGAATAGTTCAGTCAGTTGGTACTGATTCTGGAATAGCAGTCTGTAGAGTTTGGTTGACGTCGTTTCTTCTTCTTTCCCTCTGCTTTGAAGAATGAAGAATTTATCTTGCCTCCGAAAGACAAATTATCAGTTCCTGAAATGTCAGTCAAGCCTCCTGTGGGAGAGGTGAGTTTTATGTTTGGACCCTTAAAACAAAAACCTGCCAGAAGGTCCTTGGGTGGGGAGAACCTACATCCCTTTCTATCTACTCGAATGCCTTTTGGCCTGGAGAGCAAGCAAATGCCACTGTGTTGCATTCTATAATAGAACATTCATTTAGTGACCATGAAAGTGACAGTTTTCACACGTCCATTGCAGCATCCCCATAGTCACGTGACCAAAATCCGGGTGCTTGGCAACTGGCATGTATTTATGACGGTTGCATTGTCCCGGGGGGTCATGTCATCACCATTTGTGATCTTCTCACCTGCTTTCCGACCAGCAAAATCAGTGGGGGCAGCCAGATTTCTTTTGCTTGGTGGGCGTGGCAGGGGAAGGATACTGCAAAATCCCCATTCCCTCCCCACTCCAGGGGAAGGATACTGCAAAATCCCCATTCCCTCCCCACTCCAGGGAAAGGATATTGCAAAATCCCCATTCCCTCCCCACTCCAGGGAAAGGATACTGCAAAATCTCTATTCCCTCCCCATTCCTGGGGGAAGGATACTGCAAAATTTCTATTCCCTCCCCACTCCTGGGGGAAGAATACTGCAAAATCCCCATTCCCTCCCCACTCCAGGGGAAGGATACTGCAAAATCTCTATTCCCTCCCCACTCCTGGGGGAAGGATACTGCAAAATTTCCATCCCCTCCCCACTCCTGGGGGAAGGATACTGCAAAATTTCCATTTCCTCCACACTCTGGGACCAGACAGAGGTTGTATTTGCCAGTTATCCGAACTACTCAAAATTTCCCCTACCGGTTCTCCAGAACCTGCTGAATTTCACCCCTGGGCGCGACAGGTGTCAGGGCGTGGGAGGCGTGGCTGCAGTGGTCCTAAGTTAAGCGGGTAAGATATCCCCTGAAAATAAGACCTGGTGCTTATTTTGGGGACCAAAAGAAAAGAAAACCGGGTCTCATTTTCGGGGAAACACGGGTACATATGAAAAACGCATATAATTTGTCTCTTTTTACCTTCGTTAACTCATATTTGCCCATTTTTCCTTCCTTTTAAAAGACTAAAATAGAAGCGCCCCGGAGCAGCAAAGCCAGTGCCAATGGCGTCTAACTGGTTTCCCATAAAAGAGCTGGATCCTCAGGGAGGGGGGGGAAAAACCTGGAAACACTACCTTTGCAACATGCAAAACATCGGCAGCTTTCATCACCCATCCCCTTCGCAGACCCAGCCCTGCGAAATCCGGTTCTCCGGACGCGACGACCGTCGATCTCAGCCAGGTGAAAAACTCACTTTTTCATCCCAGGGCGAAGATTTGCATCCGTGAGACATCCGTGTAACTTATTTTGTTTTGTAAATATGTACATAATCCATAGACTAGACTAGGAGTCTCCAACTTTAGCAACTTTAAGACTTGTGGACTGCAACTCTCAGAATTCCTCAGCCAGCTTTGCTGGCTGAGGAATTCTGAAAGTTGAAGTCCACAAATCTTAAAGTTGCCAAAGTTGGAGACCCCTGGACTAAACCAGTTGTAACTTAATGCAAAACAGTTCCTGTGTAGGTGTACAATTCCTTAAAACGTCTTTCGCGATTAATTTAAATTTTATAAGAAGGGGCCTCCTCACCACCTTGACGGCCTGGTTCTTAAAAAAGACTTACTTAAAAGTAGGTCGCAGAGAAGGCCCTTCCAAAGGGTCTTGCATAAAATTGCACTCCCGCTTCTCAAAGTCAAAACGAGAAGAATGAAAGATGGACAGCATCTTCCTCTTAGTACGCAAATAAAATGGAAACCATCCGTGATCCAAATGGTTTCCTCCTGTCACGCTCATTTTTACCCATTGGTAAAAAGACCGCACACTCCAGTGTGTTTTCCTGTTGTTTCAAAAGGAGCCAATGTTACACAAAACGCAAACAGAATTGGACCATAAACCTATTTAAATAGAGTAAGGATCAATTGAAGTATGGATTAAGTTATCTATAACTCGCTCAGGCAGACTCTATCAACAATCCGATAATTTGTAATTTTATTGTCTTTGTTAATTAAATTGTGGGCGTTGAATTAACCTGTAACCAGTGTCTGTCTGAATTGGGGTTCTGAAAAGAAGATTGCGGAAGATTGGGCCGTATTACAAAAACATCGGTAGTTTTTCTGCCATGTTTGCCTATCCTCGGGTGGGCTTCAAAAATTTTAGCAAAGAGTTCTCTGCCTGGTTGCTGGGTGGGCGTGGCCATGGTGGGCGTGGCCTAATCAGCCTCCTGCACCACAGCGGGAGGGACATTTTTGCCCTCCCCAGGTTTTGGAGGCTTTTCTCGAGCCTCTGGGAGGGCAAAAACGGCCTCCCCAGGCACCGGAGGCCCTCTGGAGGCCGGAAATGGGCCTGAACTTCCAAACTTCTGATAGGCCCGTTTTTCACTCTCCCCAAGCCTCTGGGTGCATCCTGCAGTTACCTGCATCCAAAACAAGCTGTGTGGGGACTCCGGGGAGGGGAGGGGAGGGGTGGGCGGAGCCAGCCAGGAGTGGGATTTGGGGGTTCTCCGAACTGCACAGAATCTTAGCTAGAGGTTCTCCCAAACCTTAGCTAGAGGTTCTCCCAAACCCCCAGCAGCCCACCCCTGCCTATCCTTAAACACAAGTTTAACATACTAGGACAAAAAAAAAATGATAATTTTACCGTGCTTTGCTAATGCTCTGCATAATATTAGCAGTGAGGCAGCTTCTAGCTAAGAAATAAGTGACTTGAGGATTGCAGTCATAACACAAGACAAACTGTCAGATATATCCCAACAGAGAATCATTTGAATCTTTAACTTCATACATTTGTCCCTGAAATATACTGTGTTTCCCCGAAAATAAGACCCTGTCTTATATATATATATATATATTTTTTAACCCCGAAATAAGCACTTGGCCTTATTTTCGGGGAGGTCTTATTATTTTGGGGTCCGTAGAGCAAGATGGGGCTCCTCATGTGTTGTGACCCCGGCCCCGGAGGCTGATTTATCTTCGCATGCTGAGTCGGAGGATGATATGGAGGAGGAGGAAGCTGTCATGAGCTATGTGCCGGAGGGGCCGTCTTCACTGGCGAGTCAACAAGAACTGACAGTTGCTGACGTGCCTCTGGACCCCAGCCAAACTGAGGAGGAAACAGAGGCCGGTAACGCCGAGGGGGAGAGCCCCTATTGGATGCAAGAGAGAGACGTAGGAGATGTCGTAGAGAACAGCTATTGCCACGTCCTAAGAGGTGTGGTCAGGAGACGAAGGGCCACACCCTACAAAGTATAAAAGGGGTGTGACTCATCTGGAAAGGCGTGGTGAACAATTCGTTGGCGTTTTGGATGCAGTGAATTTACAACTGTTGGTTTGGAGTTTTTTGATAAGAGTCTGCATTCCTGCATTAGCCTGCTGGCTGTCTGCCAAGACCTTTGGAACATTGCCCGGTAACTATTGGACTGATATACACTTTGGAAAAGAACTATTTATTAAAGGGCCAGCTTCGTTCTCTCTAGCCTACGTTTGTTTCTGCCGGGCTATTTGAGCCTCTGCAAGGCCACTTGTGGGAGGGGACAGAATCATTTTATTTATTTATTTATTTATTTATTTATTTATTTATTTATTTATTTATTTATTTATTTTTCAATTTATATACCGCCCTTCTCCCTGAGGACTCAGGGCGGTGCACAGCCAGAATTAAAAACATGAAATACAAATATTAAAAACAATTAATATATATATAAATTTGGCCCAAAAATCATGACATCTTATCTGATTTCCAGCTCTGCATTTAAATATTTTCAGGGAGGGCTTATTTTCGGGGGGGGGGAGGGAGGAGGCTTATTACAGCGCATGCATTCAAAAGCCCGATTGGGCTTATTATCAGGGGGTGTCTTATTTTTGGGGAAACAGGGTACATTTCTAATAGATTTACAGGTGATCCTCACCTTACAACAGATCATTTACAACAGGACTGAAAAAAGTGCATTTTTCACACTTACGACCATTGCACACCATCCCATGGCCACAGGATCAAAATTCAAATTGGCAACTGACTCAATTTTATGACGGTTGCAGTGTCTGGGGTGTGTGTGTAAGGTCACAAAAAGGATCCCCTTTTTGTGACCTTCTGAGAAGCAAAAGTCAATGGGAAAGCCAGATTCACTTAACAACCCTGTTACTGGCTTAACAACTACAGTGATTCACTTAACGACTGTGGCAAGGAAGGTCGTAAAACGGGACAAAATTCATTTAATAACCGTCTCGCTTAGGAATAGAAAAATTGGGTTGAATTGTGGTTGTACGTCAAGGACTACCTGTCTAAACAACTTCGGGAAAAATCAGAGCTAACTTTCACCCTTTTCCCAGTCTCTAAAAGCTTTGTAATTTGCACTGACCGTACCAGAATTTCTAAAAAAAAAAAACTTTCTGAAAAATTTAGTGCAAGATCTGTTTCAACCGTGGGGAGCCTGATACGTGAGCTATATATTCACCCAGTGCACACAGATACATAAACATTACTGAAATGAATGCTGGGATAAAGGACCCACCGGAGATAGCTTTGAAGAACGAAGCTCAAGGCTTACACGCAGCTCAGCTTCTATCTTAACGTTAACTCGTGGCTTATTTAAATTGCGTAAAAATCCCGACGGTGGAGTTCCTACCACAGGCTGAGCCAAAACAAACAGATGTCGTTTAGTACAAAATAAGAGCCCGGGCGTCAGCTAATGGGAGAAAAAAAGATCTGCAAAACGAGGGAAATCTACAGTGTAAAGAAATAAACGTTAACAGAAAAACACAGATTCAATATTAAAAAGCCTAGAGATAAACAGAACGGGAGTGATGGGAATGGAACAATGTACCGTTTCCTTGTAAGTTCCTGGTTTATTTATTTTTATTTCATATTTCTTAATCGCCCACTTCCCTCAAAGAGGGGCTCTGGGCAATGTACAATATAATAAATGGTTGCTTATCTAATGTTAAGATAAAGGTAAAGATTCCCCTAGCACATCGTTCCCGACTCTAGGGGGCGGTGCTCATTTCCGTTTCAAAGCCAAAGAGCCAGCGCTGTCCAAAGACGTCTCCGTGGTCATGTGGCCAGCATGACTCAACGCCAAAGGCGCACGGAACGCTGTTCCCTTCCCACCAAAGGTGGTCCCTATTTTTCTACTTGCATTTTTGACGTGCTTTCGAACTGCTAGGTTGGCAGAAGCTGGGACAAGTCATGGGAGCTCACCCCGTTACGCGGCGCTAAGGATTCGAACCGCTGAACTGCCGACCTTTCGATTGACAAGCTCAGCGTCTTAGCCACTGAGCTATCGCTCAGTGTATGTATATATATATTATATATACATATATTAGATACATTAATATATCTAATATATATATTATATTATATTATACTATACTATACTATACTATACTATACTATACTATACTATACTATACTATACTATACTATATTATATTATTATACTATACTATACTATACTATATTATATTATTATACTATACTATACTATACTATACTATACTATATTATATTATATTATTATACTATACTATACTATACTATACTATACTATACTATACTATACTATACTATACTATATTTAATATAATATATTTACGTAGGAAGAACCTGGCTAAAGAGAAATACACATAAAGGCCTACGAAAAGAAAAGAAAACAAATACTCTACCTTTACAGGGAGGATACATGGGATGAAGGTGTGGCTAACTGATGAGGGTTTATAAGTCCGAAATAGATTTATCTTAGTCTGCTTAGTCTCCCAATGGGCAGCAGGGAGCTTGCTGGCTGCTGGAGAAAAAAAGCCTAGAAACTAGTGGATTGGGATTTCACTGAACTAGGGCTGCATAAAAATCTTGGTTTACGTAGGAAGAACCTGACTAAAGAGAAATACATATATTACATAATTTTATTTATTTATTTATTTTTTATTTTATCATATTTGTATACCGCCCTACTCCCGGAGGACTCACAGCCAAGATAAAAATACAAATAACATACAAAAGTTAAAAACTATTAAAAATAGATTAAATAATTTGGGCTCAAAAAAAAAAAACAAATTTAAGACATCCAATTTATCTAAAACATTTAAAACCCAATTTAAAAGGGAGAGTTAGGCCAGACCAGCCTGTTGGAATAAAAACGTTTTTAGGGCGCGGTGAAAGATGCGTGAGTCTTGGATCCTCCGTATCTCCGGGGGGAGCCCGTTCCAGATGGCAGGTGCCCCCACAGAGAAGGCTCTCCCCCTGGGGGCTGCCAGTCAACATTGTTTGGCCGATGGCACCCCGAGGAGCCCCTCTCTATGGGAGCAAACTGGTCGGTGAGAGGCTACTGGTGGCAGGAGGCGGTCTCGTAAGTACCCTGGTCCTTATATAATATGCATTCATGGCAGCTGGGCCCTTTGGGGTTCTCTCCAGGATCCGCCAAGCAAGTCCTACCTATTGATGGAGCTGTCAGATGCCGTACTTGGCTTTTGACAAACAAGCCCAACTCTTCCCCGACTCTCCAGCGATCAATAGCTGACATAACTATTATTGTGGAACAAGTTTTTTCCAGCACTAAGTGTGTTATGTATGCATGTCGCTTAAGCCCAGCCTGTGCAGCTTTGATCACTCTTAATTCTTTTGGAAATTTCTGTCAAAACCTACTTCACCAAGCTTTCCAATTACAACACAGAATCCTTGGCAGTATTATTATTTTTTTTTTTTACATCTATTCAAAAGAAGAGCCTGCTTTTTTTTTTTTTTTTTTTTTTTTAAGTGTACAGATTTTTCTAACATGGAACATTTGAATGCTTCTTAACCATTGCCTGGAGGGACACTTGCTGGAAAGTGAAGCTAAATGCCTAGATCAGTGTTTCTCAACTTTGGTAGCTTGAAGATGAGTGGACTTCAACTCCCAGAATCCCCCAGCCAGCAACGCTGGCTGGGGGATTCTGGGAGTTGAAATCCACCCATCTTCAAGCTTCCAAGGTTGAAAAACACTGGTCTAGAAACATCCCACCCCACCCTCGATCAATGCTTTGGTACTGATCTGAAGCCTGGAGAACCCAACTCTTAAGTGTACATTTTAACAATAACAACCACAACAACAACAAAGCTCACCCAAGTGGAGAAGCAAACTTTCCATTCCCTGTTGCTAAAAGGCTGTCCATCAGAAACGTTTACTGATTCACTGAATCCTGCAGAAATCCTTCAGCGGGGTTAAAGGGTCTGTAGAGAGTCTCAAGTCATCTAGATCATGGTTGTCCCAAAGGTGCTTTTTTCAGGAGGACTTTTCATGTGTTTTTTTTTTCCTTTTGAAGAGGTTTCACTTTTCATCCAAGAAGCTTCTTCAGTTCTGACAGAATAGTGGGGAATGGAAGGATTTATATTCCTTGCACACAGCTGGTCATTTGAGCACCACTCCGGTGACCCTGAGGACACAGATAAACCTCTAAGGGCTTCAAGGACCCTCTAAAAGGATGCAAATGACCAGCTGTCTGCAAGGAGTATCAATCCTTCCATTCCCCACCATTCTGTCAGAGCTGAAGAAGCTTCTTGGATGAGAAGCGAAACCTCTTCAAAAGAAAAAAAAAACAGACAGTCCAGTTGCTTCCTGAAAAAAGCACCTTTGGGACTTCCGTGGGATTCAACTTAGCTTCTACCTGCCCTCGCAGGGATGCGGCCACGAAGAAGATGGCTTCATTGATGCTCACCAGTGGTAAGGATTCCCCTGTCCAGTCATGTCAAGGAATTATGCTCATCTCCATTTCCTAACCAAGGAAGCCTGTGTTGTCTGAAGAGGCTTCTGTGAACATGTGGACAGTGTAACAATATACCGAGACAACGTGGAATGCTGTTACCTTCCCATTGAAGTGGTACCTATTTATCTACTTACAGGCTTTCGAACTGCTAATGGAGTGGTGCGGTGGCCTAGAGATAGAGCTCTCGCCTCACAATCAGGAGGCTGTGAGTTCGATCCTAGGTAGAGGCAGATATTTCTCTCTCTAGGCACAATGAAGACTATATATCTGCTGGGGGGGAAAAACTCTGCATTGGCGACAGGAAGGGCATCCGGCCAGTAAACATTCAGCTCCACTCAATTGCCCAGACTCCACCCTGCAAGGGATTATGAGGTCATTAAAAGAAAATTTTTCGTCGGGCCCTGAAAACTTATTTATTTCAACTAGCTGGGCTGGCTTGACTTAAATTTTAAATTGTTTTAAATTGGGTTGTTTTAATTTATGGCCATAATATTCAAATTATTTTAATATTGTTTTTTAAATGTTGTATGCTCTGTTTTTACTCTGGCTGTGCACCGCCCTGAGTCCTATTTGGAGAAGGGCGGTATAGAAATTTAATTAAATAAATAAATAAATAAAAATAAAAGGATGCTTTTGAACTGCTAGGTTGACAGGAGCTGGAGCAAGAACGGGAGCTCATC
This sequence comes from Arizona elegans, assembly GCA_022577455.1. Taxonomy (NCBI): domain Eukaryota; kingdom Metazoa; phylum Chordata; class Lepidosauria; order Squamata; family Colubridae; genus Arizona; species Arizona elegans. The sequence goes on from JAKOOJ010000013.1 coordinate 339,481, forward strand.
CCATCGTGCGGCACTTGGGTCTCGAACTGCCAACCTTCTCGGTTGACAAAACCCAATGCCTTAACCACTAGGTACACTGTAGTACACTAATTTTTCTCTGCAAAAACATCCTCCGGAGCTCTTAAACAATATAGGTGGACTCATCTATGGAAGGAAGGCTTCAAAAGATTAGAAACTTGTCTTCTTCAAGCTAGTCTATTCCAGATGTGTTGGACTGCGCTACATGTCATCCCACTAAGTTCAGTCACCAGGCTTCTTGGCTAAGCTTGGATGTTACATTCCAATGAAAAAGAAGAGTAAATACATTTTGTGCGTGTATGTATTAATATGCGCTGCCTCCGACAAATTCTTGGCATCACCTGGCAGGACAAAGTCCCAAATAGCGCAGTCTTGGAACATGCTGGAATTTCTAGCATGTATACACTATTGAAACAGCGACGTCTACGCTGGCTGGGGCATGTCGTGAGAATGGCTGATGGTCGGATTCCGAAAGATCTCCTGGATGGAGAATTAGTACCGGGAAAGCGCCTCAGAGGGAGACCACAGCTGCGATATAAGGATATCTGCAAGAGGGACCTAAAGGGAATGGACATGAACAACTGGGAAACCTTGACCTCCGATCGTTCAGCTTGGAGGCTAAAGACGCAGCATGGCCTTCTCCAATTCGAAGAGACACTTGCTCGGCAGGCTGAGGCAAAAGAGCCTTGGTAGTACAGTGGTCTAAAGCACCCTGTTATTAAGACCAGCTGCCTGCAATTACTGCAGGTTCAAATCTCGCCAGGCTCAAGGTTGACTCAGCCTTCCATCCTTTCTAAGGTAGGTAAATAGAGGACCCAGTTTGTGGGGGCAATAAGCTGACTTGGTATAAATATACAAAAGGATGAAGGCTACTGCTTAGCGCATTGTAAGCCGCCCTGAGTCTCCGGAGAAGGGCGGCATATAAATCAAATTAAAAAAAAAAAATGCAGTCCAGGAACCAGTGAAATCTGGGGGGTGGGCAGGGAACAGGATATATCTGCCCTCAGGGTGGAAGGGATTGCCACTCTCCCATTGGCCTTTTTAGTCACACCAGATGCTGTTTTAGGACCTCTTTCCAGAGCACGATCCCATCGTCTCTTGAGACCGAAGGACGCCAATGATGTATAAAGACAAACAGCAGTGCCAGAATGTCAGGAAAACAAAATACCACACGCAGGCACGCACGCACAGACGAATTTGTAAAGCCACTTAATTAATCGAACTCCATGCATCCGTGGCTCTGCCTTGTTTATTGATTTATAACAGAATCGAATCATTGCAGAAAGTTCAGAAAGCAGTTTCAGCTGCTGTTCCTATAAATTCCACCAGGGGGCAGCAGAAGCCCAGCAGCCAATTCTTTAAAAAAAATAAATAAATAGAAAAAGGTGCTATTTATTTTTTTGGTTTTTACTTGATGTAAAGATTTGCAACGTGTCACTGGTAGAAATCAAGGGAGGGATATTCGGTCCAAAACAAGACAAGATTATTAAAATACTTTGTAGCTCCTAGGCTCAGCTTGTGGATGATGCATGTCGCATTTGTGTACTTAAGACAATTTTTTTATGCACTTTTATGCACTATTGAGATTGCCGGTGTGACTTTTTTTTTTTTTTTTTGCAAATGTTCTGCTTTCTCTCAAACAACTTCATTTGGACTCTTATTAGAAACATCTGGCTTGATTTTACTTGTCTCTTAGGAGTTCAGCTGGGCCACTTTTCTGCCCGAAACAGCTGCGATGCAAATGTAAAATACGCTCCAATTTTGAAATCCAATTGCAAAATGTTTCTGATGCAAGTGGACATTAAAATGGCTGGTTTTGTACAGTGCTCAGCCAGAAATAAAACCAAAGACATTTTTAACTTTGCTGTCAGACCAATCCAGTCTGCGCGAACAATTTATGATGCATCTCCCAACAACCCCAGAAAGTTAAGTAAACTACCGTTCTTAACCATAGGCAAGCTGTCTTGCGAACGCAGCTAAAGATTTGAAGAGAGCCTTGGTGGCGCAGCAGACTAAAGTGCTGTTAAGTAACACCAGCTGCTTGCAATTACTGCAAGTTCAAATCTCACCAGGCTCAAGGTTGACTCAGCCTTCCATCCTTCCGAGGTAGGTAAAATGAGGACCCGGTTTGTGGGGGCAATAAGCTGACTTTGTATAAAAAAAACCCCACCACTTGGGGGGGGGGCGAAAGCCCTACTAAGCAGGTTTATACAAAAGTATGAAGGCTATTGCTTAACGCATTGTAAGCCGCCCTGAGTCTCCGGAGAAAGGCGGCATATAAATCGAACCAATAAATAAATAAAATAAATAATATCTAAAAATATTTTTTAAGTCTACCCCTATTAAGATCATTAAGTTCTGTGCTTAGTCTGCAAAGGATTTAAAGCTCAGTTGGACCCATCGTTACTTAGTGGTTTGTTCACACTGTATTATATAGCACTGTTGATATAGTACCGTGATGGCAAATCTATGGTGGCATACAGAGCCATATCGGTGGGCACGCAAGCTCAGCTCCGGCGTGCATGTGCGTCAGTGGTGAGTTCCTCCCGGTTCAGTCTGGTTCGGCCGAGCCGGTAGCGGTGACGATATGACGTCACCAAACCGGTTCTCCCCCCCTGCCCTCCTCCCCCACTCCCCCACGTTATTCTTACCTTTTATTTGGTCCCACCCCCAATCTATTGCTGCCTCCTGAGTCCCAGCTGATGACTAGAGGGAAAAAAACTGTTTAAACTCTTGCTGCGGGGCTTCAAAGGGCCGTCCTACAGCTGATCAGTGTTAAAAGCAAACAAATGAGTTGGGTCGTAAGTGCGAGGACTGGTCCTAAGTGCGAGGACCTTCTAGAAATGACTCTGACCAGCTAGCCACGCCCACCTAGTCACATGACCTCCAAGCCACACTCACAAAATAAGCCACACCCACAGAACTGGTAGTAAAAAAATTTAGAACCCACCCCTGATGTGTGTGCTGGCCAGCTGATTTTTAGGCCTTCTGGGCCCACCGGAAGTCGGGAAACAGGCTGTTTTCGGCCTCCAGAGGGCCTCCGGGGAGGTGGGGAAGGCCGTTTTCGCCCTCCCCAGGCTCCTAGAAAGCCTCTGGAGTCTGGGGAGGGTGAAAAATGGGCCTACCGGGCTCACGTGCCATCACGTGCCAAAAGTGGAGAGAGTGCGGGGCGGTCGCGCGCATGCATGGGGGGCAGGGTGCATAGAATTATGCGCGAACCCCCCCCTCCGTACTCCCCCCGCTTTCGGCACGTGATGGCAAAAAGGTTTGCCATCCCTGATATAGCATCTTACTTGATTCAGCCTGTTGCAAATGAAGACTCTGTCAGCACTAGAGTAAATGCTGCTCTTAGAGTTGACAGACTCAAAGAATAATAGGACACCTACTGAAAAGCGAATAGAATATTTTGCATAAATGAAGAGCAAGCCCAAAATAACTTGCCAGTCTACCTTGATGAGACAGGTTCTCATTCTGACGCGTAACCTCTGTCTCAGGATCACAAACACCTTCATGGAGTCATCCTCAAACATGGGTTTGCTACAATAGTGGCCAAAATTGTGGAAACCTTTTGGGAAAAGTGTATTTTCTAAAATTAGCTAATAACACCACTTTTTTTTTTTGGAGTAGTACCATAAAATTATATATCAATGGAAAGATAATTTGATCAAGATTGTCATGCAATCACTTTTATGAAGGATTTGCTATTAGAATAGCGGTTAGAGTATAAAGAAGAAAAGTGAAACACGTAGAAAAAACAAGATATACAAAAATTATGGAAAAACGAGATATACAAAAATTATCCCGGTGTCAATTAATCCTTAGTTGGGTAACCTTTAGATTTACCTGTCCTCCAAAGCACCTGAGGGCAGGACAAGAAGTGGGCAGCGTGGAAGATCATCAAAGAGAGATTCACCCTAGAAATAAGGAGACATTTCCTGATAGCGAGAACAATTAATCAGTGGAACAAGTTTTTGTTTTTTTAAATTTGATTTATATGCCGCCCTTCTCCGGAGACTCAGGGCGACTTACAATGCGTTAAGCAATAGCCTTCATCCTTTTGTATATACCTGCTTAGTAGGGCTTTCGGCCCCCCGCCCCTCCTAAGCAGTGTTCTTTTTTATACAAAGTCAGTTTATTGCCCCCCACAATCTGGGTCCTCATTTTACCTACCTAGAAAGGATGGAAGGCTGAGTCAACCTTGAGCCTGGTGAGATTCGAACTTGCAATAATTGCAGGCAGCTGGTGCTACTTAACAGCACTTGAGTCTGCTGCGCCACCAAGGCTCTTCTTCTACGTTCTTCTACAAATATATCTGAAAGACACTACTTTGGAGATGAGGTCAATAGACGAGATTCAAGGATAATCTTAGGGAACCCGCTAGCCTTCAAAAATATATATATCCAAATCCCTAATTATAATCAGCAACTCTTTTAAGTATAAACATGGGCAAAACTGTTCTCAATTAAAAGGAAAAAAAAGAACACATTGCATTGAGCAACCATTTAAAAGCGACATCCAAAACTTCATCCACCCACCTACTGAGCTTTTTTTTTTTTTCTTTTTTTAAAATTTTCCTGGAACGGAATCACACTCCAGAATTCAAATCTGCAAAACTAAGCTGATCATTAGTGGGCACGGTAATGAAATGTTTTCTGTCCCAGCAAAACTTCAAACGTTTTCTTCTCCTCTGTATCAGCAGCCTAAGCCGAAAGCTTCAAAGCATGGACCACGAGCCTGCATCGTTCCAGACATGGCCCTGCCAAATAGAAATTAACAGAGCCTGAACAACAAATCCCCTACTTATCTGCCAGCAAGATTTTTTCAGAAAAAAAAACAAAAAACACAATTCTGGCAGGAGAAAGGTTGCGGAGATGCACATTTCAATGTGCTGCTTGTGCGAAATGCGCCCTTGGGTGTAGGAATTTAACAGTCCAGGATTTAGTCTCGTCTTCCTGATTGCCTGGCTGAGTGAAATGGAAGAGGCAACCTGGCGTTCGGAGCTGGGAAAGATCCGGTGTCCCAATCTCATCCAATTGGATTGTCATGATGACATAGGCCAATGATGGCTAACCGTTTTGCCATCGCGTGCCAAAAGCAGGCGCAGTGGGGGGGATTGGGTGCCCGTGTGCCCACATCCATAATTCAATGCGCCCACGCATGCACACGTGAGCCCACCCCCGCTTTTGGCACGTGATGGCAGGGTGGGCCCGATAGGCCTATTTTTTTGCCCTCCTCAGGCTGCAGGGGTTTCTAGGAGCCTGGGGAGGGTGAAAACGGCCTTCCCCACCCCACCCCCTCAGAGATCCTCCAGAGGCTCGGAAACAGCCTGTTTCCCGACTTCCGGTGGGCCCAGAAGGCCTGAAAATCAGCTGGCCAGTGCGTACATGTGTGCTGGACTGAGGTATGTTCTATCCCCGTCCCCCACACACACCCAACCAGCCAGCCGAGGGTTAAATAAACTCTTCAAACACTCAATCGTCAGTGATAAGGAACTTGGCAGCAACTCCGTGGCTGCCTGCCAAGAACTTTTACTCCGACAACACAGACAAAAATACACACAGTTTGAATAGTCCAGTTTGTAATTAAATCCACAGCAAATAGGCGTTGTGTCCAAAGGTGCAAAGTGACTCGCCAGAGATTTAGCTTTGTCCGTCACAGAGTCCGAATGGCCACCACACTCCCTTTTATAGCTTGTGGGGTGTGGTCCAGTGACTCAGCTTAATCTCTGGCACGCCTCCTTTTCTGCTGCGCCTGCTTGTCTCTCCGACGTTGGCGTGGGTCCAACCACAATGTTTCTTCGTCACTATCCGATGGCTCGGAAACACCTGGCTCCTGGCCAATCTCTTCTCCTTCGGAAGACACCTGAGGCATTGCCAGAGAGGAGGGTCCTGGAGAGGGAGGCCTGGCCGTCTCTTCTCCTTCATGTTCGGAGCCTTCTTCCTCCGATAAGATAGGCTCGGAGGACGGAGCCACAACAAGGTAAGGCAACGCTCGTGTGCCCACAGATATGGCTGCGTGTGCCACCTGTGGCACCCATGCCATAGGTTCGCCATCACATACATAGGCCTAGTTGACCTGTTCATTCAGAATCAATCCTTGGTTATTTTCCCCATTCATAAAACCTGTCTTTCAACATCTCTCCTTCCAACCCCAATGAGACCAATTCTTGGATACCAAACAAGGAGAATATTCCACAGCAAAGAAGATAGAAAGGAGAGAAGAGTAGAGGCAGGGGTGAAATGCTCCCGGTTCAGACCGGATTGCCTGATCCGGTAGCGATGGAGGCCGGTGGTTCGGAGAACCGGTAGCAAAAATCCCTGCCCCCCCCCCCCCCGCTTCCCTAGCTGAGCCGCACAATCATCAGAGGCTTTTTTTTTTTTTTTTTTACTTTTAAAAGCATTTTTTTTACAACCTCTTCGGCCAAAAAATGCTTTTAAAAGAAAAAAAAAAAGCCTCTGATGATTGTGCAGCTCAGCTGGGATCATCAAAGGCTTTTAAAAGAAAAAAAACCTCTTTTTTTCTTTTAAATGCCTCTGATGATCCAAGCTGAGTTGCCTGATCGGCAGAGGCATTTAAAAGAAAAAAAGTCTCTGCCAATCAGGCAACTCAGCTGGGATCGTCAGAGCCTTTTGAAAGCATTTTTTTACAACCTCTTCGCCGAAGACGTCGTAGAAAAAATGGTTTTAAAAGTTTAAAAAAAAAAATTGGCCATGCTCTCCCAGTCACATTATCCCACCCACCCACCAAGCCACGCCCACAGAACTGGTAGTAACAAATTTTAGATTTCACCACTGAGTAGAGGGTAGGAAGAGAGAGGGAGAGGAATGGAAGAAAGGAAAAAGGAGAGGAAGGAAGGGTTAAGGACAGGAGTAGGAGAGAAGGTGAGAAGGGGGAAAAGAAGAGAGGAGTGGGGGAAAGGAAGGGGAAGTAGGATGAGGTAGGAGAGGAGGAAGGAGAAAGGAGAGGAGAGGAGAGAAGAAAGGGAAAGAGAAGAAGAAGGTGGTTTGTTGCGAAATGAGGGAAGAAAGGGGAGAAGAGCAACTCCGAACGTAATTAAAATGCTTTCTTTAAGGAAGACATGTATATGTAGGATTATTTATGTATAAGAAAACGTACATTTTATATAATGTGTATAAGAAATACAACTGGAAAAAAAAAAAGACTAATTCTCAAGAGCCATAGAAGCTGCGAAACAAAAAGCCCAAACTCTTACAATATACTAAATCAATGTTTCTCATCTTTCTTGGCAATTTAAAGATGCGTGGACTTCAACTTTCAGAATTTCTCCAGCCAGCATTGCTGGCTGGGGAATTCTGAAAGTCAAAATCCACACACGTCTTAAAGTTGCCAAGCTTAAGGAACACTGTGCTAACCTGCAAAGTAGCTTGTGAATCGAGACACTCTGATCCACAACCTATGGATTATGACTAAGCCTGCTGTACGGGTTCAGTCCATTTAAGTTCCTGCATTCAACACACGCTTGTATAAACGTCTGGGGAGATTCTCGGTCATCCGGGTTATGGCTGTCCCAAAGGTGCTGTTTTAAGAGGCAACTGGACATGGGCCACGTACAGCCATCGACTGCTTAGTAATACACAAGATTGTAAACTTTTATGTGTGTTTAGATCAGAGGTGGGTTCTGGCGAACCGGTAGCGGAAATTTTGAGTAGTTCAGAGTAGTTGAGTAGTTCAGAGAACCGGTAGTAAAAAATCTGACTGGCCCTACCCCCATCTATTCTCTGCCTCCCGAGTCCCAGCTGATCGGGAGGAAATGGGATTTTTGCAGTATCCTTCCCCTGGATTGGGGAGGGAATGGTGATTTTACAATATCCTTCCCCTGGAGTGGGGAGGAAATGGAGATTTTACAGTATCCTTCTCCTGCCATGCCCACCAATCCATGCCACTCCCACCAAGCCACACCCACAGAACTGGTAGTAAAAAATTTTGAAACCCACCATTGATTTAGATACGTTAGACCGTTAATCCTTGATTTACAACCATTTTCTTTAGTCACCAAAGTTAAAAGAGCACTGAAAAAAACCCGACTTATGACCATTGAGGTATCCCCATGGTCAAGTCATCAAAATTCGGATGCTTGACAAGTGGCTCCTATTTATGATGATTGCAGTATCCTGGGAGCTGAATCCCATCACTGATTATAACACCACCTATCTTCCAATTGTCAAGTTTGAGAAACACTGGTATAATCAGTGGAGGGATTCAGCCAGTTCGCACAGGTTCGGTAGAACTGGTAGCTAACTTTTTGTGTAGTTCGGCGAACTGGCTGAATAGCGTGCCTCCCCATGCCTGGCCCCACCTTGCCTTTTCCCTCCCAGCCACTCCTTGCCTTGCTGTCCAGCCACTCACCCGGCCACTTGTCCAGCTGGGCGGCAAGGCCAGTAGCTGGGCGTGACAAGGAGTGGCTGGGAGGAGTGAGGCATGGCCAGGTGTGGCGAGGAAAGGCTGGGCGAGGCGAGGTGCCCCTCGATGTGTTGTTGAGTTGGCCACGCCCATCCAGTTACATGACCACCCAGACAAGCATACCCAGCCGGTCATTAGTGCAGAGAACCGGTTGTTAAATTATTTGAATCCCACCACTGGATATAATGCAGGGGTGAAATGCTCCCGGATCAGACCGGATTGCCCGATCCGGTAGCAATTTTTTTCCTGTGGTTCAGCGATCCGGTAGTGATCACCGCTTGGGCGTGTGCACTTCCGAACCGGTTTCACCCCTGGTATAATGTATATAAATGCACATCATGATCTTAAAAAGTTTACAACCTTGTGTATTACTAGCTGTCCCAGGGCCACATGTATATGACATATATGACATTCATATAACATACAACATATCTTATCATTTTTAAGCATCGTTTCATCATGGTCTTCCTTCTATTATTTTGTCTTTCCCCCCCATGTCTTCATTTCATTCCTCTCTTTGCCCCCCCCTTGTCCTTTTTTCCCCTTCCCCCCTGTAAAGATCTACATATTTTACTTATATCTTTAATATTATACATTTCTACATTCTTGTTATATACATTTTTATTTCACTCCATACATTTGTTATATATATATATATATATATATATATATATTATAGTCATACTCTTCTCTCCTAATAATCTTTATTCTTTATTTCTAGTCTGAAGCCATTTATACCATTTGTTCCATATTCTATAATAATCTGTTTCTTCTTTTTCTTTAATTTCTTTTGTTAATCTGTCCATTTCAGCACATTCTAAAAAAAAATCAAGAAATGGATAGAACAAATAACAGACCAACAAATAGAAAAGAAACCAGAAACATTTTTGTTAGAAATCTTCACAAGACCATATTCCAAAGAAATAAAATATTTGATGCTACACATCTTAACAGCAGCATGAATAGTATAGGCAAAAAATTGGAAACAGGGAAAAACTCCAAATGGGGAAGAATTGATAGTTAAGATTTTAGAATCTACAGGAATTTTTGCTAGGAGTAGAACCCCCCCCAGACAATCGTGGATTGGAATTTGTTTCTTCCCATAATTTTGGAAAAAGATCACATTTTCCAACGTGTGGGCAGAAGTTGTGGCGTTTGCTCCCTCCGTACTTCCTTTGCCATGCTCTGTTGGCTTTCTTTTGCGGTCACCTCTTCACATTCTCAGCCCACATGCAAAAAACATTGTAATCGTTATTTGTTGATGTTGGAAATGCAGAGGTTTTTTTTTTTTTTTTGCCTCTGTCTGCTAACTTGGTTTTCCAGCCTTGTGTGTGTCAAAAGAACTGCCAAGCAGGTTGGAAACCATATGGATGGAGTTCAGCAAGTTTGTGGGTTGGCTTCCCTCATTTCACTAACATATTGTACCAGAGGGGAGTAAACTGGGAGATGTTTGTAGTTATAGTTTATAGTTTAGTTTATTGTCATTGCACGTGGTCCAACGAAATTAAATGCCATCTTCAGCGTACATTATAACTATAAAAAATAAAAACACAAACATATATCTTTTATATTCTATATAATTGAAATTGAAAACCCAATATTGCACTCTACTGTAGAATTCAATATTTATTTATTTATTTGATTTGATTTGATTTGTATACCGCCCTACTCCCGAAGGACTCAGGGCGGTAAACAGCCAACAATAAAATACATACATACAAAATTTAAAAAACAGAAATAAAATCGAATTAAACAGTTTGGCCCAGACAAATTAAAACCTCAATCAATTTAAAACAGATTTAAACTTTGAAGATAAAAGATATTAAAAATATTAAAATTATCAAAATTGTTTAAAAAGAGGGAGAAAGTTAGGCCAGGCCCGCCTGGTGAAATAAAAAGGTCTTTAGAGCGCAGCGGAAGGTGTGCAGATCCGGGATCCTCCATATCTCCGGGGGGAGCTCGTTCCAGATAGTAGGTGCCTCCACAGAGAAGGCTCTCCCCGTAGGGGCTGCCAGTCGACATTGTTTGGCCGACGGCACCCGGAGGAGCCCCTCTCTATGAGAACGTATCAGCCGGTGGGAGGCTATTGGTGGTAGCCCAAGTATATGGTTAGATAGAAGCTGTTTTTCAGCCTATTTGTCCTTGTTTTTATTGTCCTGTACCGTCTGCCAGATGGTAATAGTTCAAAAAAAAAAAAAAAAAAAAAAAGGGTGCCCAGGATGAGATGGATCTTTAAGAATGTTTGAACTTTCTTAAGGCAGCGGGAGCTATAAAGCTCTTCCAAAGAGGGGAGGGGGCAACTAATGATCCTCTGGGCAATGACGTTGACCCTCTGGAGCGCTGTCCTATCTGCCACTGTGCAATGGGCAAACCACACACAGGTGCAGTTGATTATTTAGTTATGCATTGGGAATCCAGTCATTCCTTACCAAGTTGTGGGAACTTTATTATTTATTTATTTATTAGTTCGATTTATATGCCGCCCTTCTCCGGAGACTCAGGGTGGCTTACAATGCATTAAGCAATAGCCTTCATACTTTTGTATATACCTGCTTAGTAGGGCTTTTTGGGCCCCCCTGAGCAATGTTCTATTTTATACAAAGTCAGCTTATTGTCCCCACAATCCGGGTCCTCATTTTACCTACCTCGGAAGGATGGAAGGCTGAGTCAACCTTGAGCCCGGTGAGAATTGAACTCGCAGTAATTGCAGGCAGCTGGCAGCTAAGTGCTACTTTAACAGCAGTTTAGTCCGCTGCGCTACCAAGGCTCCTTTATGCAGTCTTCAACTTAGAACCATTAATTTTTTTGTTCAAAGTTACAATGGCAGTGAAAAAAGTGACGTATGACCGTTTTTCACACTTACAATCATTACAGCGTCCCCATGATCATGTGATCCAAATTGGACACTTGGCAACTGGCATGTATTCATGATGGTTGCAGTGTCCTGGAGTCACATGATCCCCTTTTGTGACCTTCTGTGACGATCCGGGGCAAGGCACAGAGGCAACACAGCCAGCTGATAGTTTGAACTCCCCTTTATTGCTCCAACTTTCCCCCAAATGCTCCCACATTTATGACAAGTCCTGGAGCAAAGCGCTCACACACACACACCTCCAGCAGCCTCTGGCTGTGAGTAGTCCAGCAAAACGCTCTTAGCACGACGGATTCAAGGCAAGAAGTCCAATGAGGCAAAGGAACAAGATAGCAATAGGGCAAGTAGTCCAGCGAACTCCAGACGTTGGCAACGGCACACAAAACTCCACGAATTCAGCGTTTGTTCCCGACAAACACCCCTCCCTACAGTGTCTCCTCAAGTCTCAGTCCCCAGGTGTTCCTTGTGAAGAGGGGCAGGGTGCTCTCCTCCTGAGTCATCATGTCGGCCTGCGCTGTTCCTGCCTCCTCTCCACTCTCCTTGCTCGGGGATCAGGAGGGGGTGGTCCCTGCTTGTTACCTGAGCTCTGTTGCCCCTCATCTTCACTGCCTGCCCTCTCTTCCCCGCTCTCTTGGTTATCCTACCCTTGTTCTTCCCTGCTGGCAAGCCATCCCAGGCCCGAAGGACCTTATCTTGCTCCTCCCCATGTTCTTCCGGAGCCAACGAGGCCACACCCTCGACTTCCATCAGCCCCAGCTCCGGCTCATCCTCCTCTATAGACTCAGGCTCCGAGGGGGCCATGACACCTTCTGACAAGCAAAGTGAACGGGGAAGCCAGATTCACTTAACAACCGTCTTACTAACTTTACAACTGCAGCGATTCACTTAACAACTGTGGCAAGAAAGGTTGTAAAATGGAGCAAAACTGTCTTACTTAGCAATGGAAATTTTGGGCTCAGTTGTGGTTGTACGACAACCTGTAATGCTGTACATTAAAAGCCTGGACTTTGCACACTTTGTAAATGCTACAAATTGCATTTGCGTTTTGTTAAGCTTAAGTTAGGTTTGAGTGAATTGTATGAACCCAGTCAAGAGACAGTTTGGTCTAGTGCAGGGGTCAGCAACCTGCGGCTCTGGAGCCGCGTGTGGCTCTTTCACCCCTCTGCTGCAGCTCCCTGGCACTCAAAATAGGCGGCACAACTGCCAATGTGCGATACCCGCCAGCACGCAATTTATTGGGTTTTCAACCCCCGGTAGGCCAACCATGGATAAATCCAAGAAGAGAAAAGTTTCAGAAGAAAACAGAATGTTTACTTCAACTATATATGCTAGTTTTGTGGCCACTCAAGAAATATTCAGGCACGGAAAGGGTTTTGTGGCTCCCGGTGTTTTCTTTTCTGTGGGAAATGGGTCCAAATGGCTCTTTGAGTGTTTAAGGTTGCAGACCCCTGTTCTAGTGGTTAAGACACCAGTCTAAATATTGAGAGATCACGAGTTCTAGCTCCACCTCAGGCATGAAAGCAAGCCAGGTGACCTTAGCCCAGTCCTTTCTCTCAGCCCAACCCACCTCACAAGATTGTTGTTGTAGAGAAGATAGGAGGAGGAAGGAATATGAGATATGTTCACTACTTTGAGTCATTTAGAAAAATAATAAAGGGGAAGGAATGGAAGAAAGGGGAAGGAGAGGAAGGAAGGATAGGGGACAAGAGCAGGAGAGGAGGAGAGAAAGGGGGGAAAGAGGGGAGGAGTGCGGGGGAGGAAGGGGAAGTAGGGGAGGAGAGGAGAGGAGGAGGAAGAAAGTAGAAGAGGAGAGGGGGGAGCGAGGGGAAAGAAAGAAGAAGGAGAAGAAGGTTTGTTGTGAAAACATATTTTTTAAACATATTTTTAATTTTTAATTGGTTTATTATCTTAAATTGGGGCCAAATTAAAATATATCCTTTTAATTGTTTTTTAATGTTTGTATTGTATGTTTTTATCTGGCTGTACACCGCCCTGAGTCCCTCGGGAGAAGGTGCGGTATATAAATTCGAAATAAAATTAAAAAATAAAAAATAAAAAAAGAGGGAAAAGAGAGGGTAGAAGAGCAACTCCAAATGTAATTAAAATTTTTATGCTTTCTTATTTTTATGCTTTCTTATTTTTATGCTTTCATTAGAAAAAAAATTATGTATATATATATATATATATATATATATATATATATATGATCAATTATGGATAAGAGAAAGTACATTTACAATATGTGTAGAAGAAATAAAAAACTTTTTTCAAAAAATAATAATAATAAAGGTGGGATAGAAATAAAAACAAATAAATAAAATCTGTATTTCTATCCTCTTCCTTGTTGTGAGCAATAGTTTTAATTTTCCTACTGTGATGGCTTTAATCAATCCAACTTGACATTTTCTAGATTGGTGGGGTTTTGAGGCCCTGTTAGCTACCATTCATGGGGTTCAGAGTCTACCGCTATGAAGTACATGAACTTGCAGGAGAACATATCTAGAACTTTAGATCTAGAACATATCTAGATCTTTAAAAATCCACCCAACGAGACAGACACAGACTTCAGAGGATAATTAGAACTGCAGAAAAAACCATGGCTACCAACCTGCCTTCCATTGAGGACCTGTCTACTGCACGAGTCAAAAAGAGGGCTGTGAAAATATCTACTGACCCCTCGCATCCTGGACATAAACTGTTTCAACTCCTATCCTCAAAACGATGCTATAGAGCACTGCACACCAGAACAACTAGACACAAGGACAGGTTTTTCCCAAACGCCATCACTCTGCTAAACAAATAATTCCCTCAACACTGTCAAACTATTCACTAAGTCTGCATTACTATTAATCTTCTCATCGTTCCCATCACCCATCTCCTCCCACTTATGACTGTATGACCATAACTTTGTTGCTTGTATCCTTACGATTTATACTGATATTGTTTCCTGATTGCTTATTATTTACCCTATGACTATCATTAAGTGTTGTACCTTATGATTCTTGATGAACGTATCTTTTATGTATACTGAGATTGTATGCACCAAAGACAAATTCCTTGTGTGTCCAATAAACACTTGACCAATAAAAAATTCTATTCTAGTCTATTCAAAAAGCATTGTCTACTAAGGCAGCTCCAAACACCAAGTTGCCCTGGAGACATGCAATATGCAAAAATAATGGGCAAAATGGTCCAGGATTTCTAGATTTAAGTCTCCTACCCAGTGATAGGTTTCAAATTTTTTTACTACTGGTTCTGTGGGCGTGGCATGGCTTGGTGGGCATGGCAGGGGAAGGATACTGTAAAATCTCCATTCCCTCCCCATTCGAGGAAGGTTACTGCAAAATCCCCATTTCCTCCTGATCAGCTGCGACTTGGGAGGCAGAGAATAGATGGGGGCGGGGCCAGTCAGAATTTTTACTACCGGTTCTCCGAACTACTCAAAATTTCCGCTACCGATTCTCCAGAACTGGTCCGAACCTGCTGAAACCCCACCTCTGCTCCTACCTAGGAAACAGCTGGAAAAAAAATCTGCTCATTCAAAAATCAGGAAATGTTGTACAACAAAACACTATTTGTTTTTTTCAACTAGAGTTTGATGGTTTGGGCTCAGCCTGGCTCGGACCAAACACTCCTTCTGGATCTACACAAAGCTGAAAAAAACACTTATTTGGTTAAACAATAATAACAACACCACAAACCTGTCTTTAATCCAAGAGCAATTATGAAAGTGCTTTGAAGCTTCATTTGAGAGGCCAAAGACAAATGTAGAATGTTTATCTAGCCATTCTGTTCCCTTCCATTATCCTGTATTAAAAAAGCTAAGATGTTCTCTTAAGATAGCCTTAACAAAGAAATCCCAGAGGGAGGAGTTTTCACGGGAATCTTATCCCTGTCCAGGAATTAAGGATATTATCTCAGTAATTTTCTACCGTTGTAAAGACACACTTGAAAAACAAGTCCCCATGGTCTGAAATTTAAATCCCAGTTCTCTGGTATTCTTAAAATATCATTTTTTATATCCGAATAACATTACCCTTGTTCAATGGAAGCACTCAGCTCACGAAATAGAGCTCTCCCAGCTGGGAATTGATTGCAAAGCAGTTACTATATTGTGTGACGAAGTGTGGACGGGAAGAGCAGACTAAAATCACGACATTTCTAAACGGTGAGAACTTCACAGTAACTCCTTATCAGTCCAATAGTTTGAGTTTCTTCTCTTTTATTGGAAAAAAAAAAAAGAAAGAATTTTGTAGGTTTTTAAATTCCTTGTATCTCCCATCCTCCTTATGCTGATCTTTGACTAATAAAAGTCCATCTGATTTTTCTGTTATCTTTCCAAGCTTCAAAGCCATCTACCAATAAAGGAGAATATTTGTAGCTCAGGATTGAAATGAGGAGTCCTTGATGTTTTTTATTTATTTATTTATTTATTTATTTATTTATTTATTTATTTATTTATTTATTTATTGGTTCGATGTACATGCCGCCCTTCTCCAGAGACTCAGGGCGGTTTACAATGTGTTAAGCAATAGCCTTCATACTTTTGTATATACCTGCTTAGTAGGGCTTACGTCCCCCAAGCGGTGTTCTTTTTATACAAAGACAGTTTATTGCCCCCACAATCCGGGTCCTCATTTTACCTACCTCGGAAGGATGGAAGACTGAGTCAATCTTGAGCCTGGTGAGGTGAGTTCACCATGGCCAGCTCACCGCGAGACAAGAGTTACACTAATATTGAAGAAATAATCAAATAGAATCATTAAAGAAAAGATGCCAAATAAAATGTGAATGACAAAAATTAAAATATTTTTTTAATTATTCAAAAAAGTTAAATTGTTGAATTGTCCCGCAGCGAGTTGTCCCATGGTGACAACTTGACCGTAGTAAATTGGCCATGGTGAGTAGGCCTCCTTCTGTTCCTAGACCAAACACTTAACCACATGCCACATTTGGAATGGAGACAATCATCATTCTTTTTTTAACAAATGTAAGTAAGGTCTTCTACTCTTCATAACTGAATTAAGTAATAACATTTCTGGACAGTTCAGTCACGTAATACTGGCAGATTCTAGACTAATAAGCCTATTTCAGTATGTGCATGAAACAGGACCCTTGGACTGCAAGGCGATCAAACCGGTCAGTCCTAGAGGAGATCAACCCTGACTACTCTTTAGAAGGCCAGATCCTAAAGATGAAACTCAAATACTTTGGCCACCTAATGAGAAGGAAGGACTCCCTGGAGAAGAGCCTAATGCTGGGAACAATTGAGGGCAAAAGAAGAAGGGACGGCAGAGAACGAGGTGGCTGGATGGAGTCAATGAAGCAGTCAACGTAAGGTTAAATGGACTCCAGAGGATGGTAGAGGACAGGAAGGCCTGGAGGAACGTTGTTCATGGGGATCGCGATGAATTGGGCATGACTTCGCAACTAACAACAACACTATTCATAACTGAATTAAGTAATGACATTTCTGGACAGTTCAGTCACATAATACTTGCAGATTCTAGATTAATAATATTTGCATGGGCTTGTAAATTAAGGTTCTTCGTTTGTACCATGTTAATTGAAATGAACAAATTTGAGTCAGAGCTATTGTATTGGACTTGATTTTGGAACAATGGAACTAGTTAAATATATTTGTATCGGAAACAAACAAGCAAAAGCTCAACAGCTTTAAGGATTCTGTTCATTCATTATTGAATGTCACAGTGCAAGATATTTTCATGCGTCCTTTAGCAAAGTGGTCTTAACGATTATTAAAAGCCGTCAGTGGTAGGACGGAACTCATTTAATTTCAGGTCATGCATAATATTCTAGAAGTGGCTAACTGGCCAAGAAACTTTGG
This sequence comes from Arizona elegans, assembly GCA_022577455.1. NCBI lineage: Eukaryota > Metazoa > Chordata > Lepidosauria > Squamata > Colubridae > Arizona > Arizona elegans. The sequence continues at coordinate 356,640 of JAKOOJ010000013.1, forward strand.
TGGTGTTTTTTTTTTTTTTTTAATGTTCTCAAAGCTAAATTCTAAGCTATTCAGCACAATTTTGAATAACACTTTCTAATTAACAGGGGAAGGAGCCAGAATCCTGACTTAAAGTAGAACAGAATTTTTGAGATCAAAAGACTCTGACTTCCTTTCTTTGGAGTTTTACCCAAGCAAGGAGACCACGCCAAAGAAAGCAGATTAGATTCTTTTGATCTCAAAAATTCTCTTCTTAAAAGAGAATTTTCATTCTAAAATTGTACTCTTATTAGGAACACAAGCGGAGTTTTTCCTCTAATTAATTAGGTCAGATTATGCAACCGAATGACTGGAGATTGACTCCTTTGAAACTACGGTCTCTGTGTAAATCCCATTGGGGCCTCTGAAGGAAATCTTTCTCATCCCACAGTTGATACATTTACCTTCTTAGGTGAGATTTGGAACATCATGCTACTATGTCATCCCTAGTCCTTCTTTTCATTAAACTAGACATACCCAATTCTCCCAATTCTGTTATTTTACTCCATGGGCATAGCAAAGGCAGCAGCCATGGTCCTTCCTTCCTCCTCCTTCCCCAGATTTAGAATAGAATAAACAGAGTTGGAAGGGACCTTGTAGGTCATCTAGTTCAACCCCCCGCCCAAGCAGGAGATCCTATACCATTTCTGACAGACGTCAGTCCAGTCTCTTCTTCAAAGCTTCCAGAGATGAAGCTCCCACAACTTCTGAAAGCAACTTCTGTTCCACTGGTTGATTGTTCTCACTGTCAGAAAATTTCTCCTTATTTCTAGGTTGAATCTCTCCTTGTTCAGTTTCCATCCATTGCTCCTTGTCTGGCCTTCAGGTGCTTTGGAAAATAGCTTGACCCCCTCCTCTCTGTGGAAGCCCCTTAAAAATTGGAAGACTGCTATCATGTCTCCCCTGGTCCTTCTCTTCATTAGACTAGCCATGCCCAGTTCCTGCAACCATTCATCGTATGTTTTAGCCTCCAGCCCCCTCATCATCCTGGTTTATTTATTTATTTATATTTATTTTTTATTTTATATCAAATTTATATACCGCTCTTCTCCCTGAGGACTCAGGGCGGTGTACAGCCAAATAAAAACATAGACTACAAACATTAAAATACTATGAAAAAGATATATATAAATTTGGCCCTGTAATTAAAAAACAATGACAAACCAATTAAAAACATTTAAAAGTGTTAAGCCAGCCCTGCTTGCTGAAAAAAGAAAGTTTTAAGGACACGGCGGAAGGCACTGAGGTCTTGGATTCTCCTTATCTCTGGGGGCAACTGATTCCAGAGAGTATGTGCCCCCACAGAGAAGGCCCTCCCCCTGGGGGTCGCCAGCCTACATTGTTTGGCTGATGGCACCCCGAGGAGGCCCTCTCTGTGGGAGCGCACGGGACGATGGGAGGCCATCGGTAGCAGCAGGCGGTCTCAAAGATAGCTAGGTCCTATGCCATGGAGCACTTTAAAGGTGATAACCAACACCTTGAAGCACACCCGGAAGACCACTGGGAGCCAGTGCAGTTCACGCAGGGGAGGTGTTGTATGGGAACGCCATGCAGCTCCCATAACTACCCGTGCAGCCGCATTCTGGACCAGTTGGAGCCTCAGGGTGCCCCTCAAGGGAAGCTCCATGTAGAGAGCATTGCAGTAGTCCAGGCGAGAGGTGACGAGGGCATGAGTGACTGTGCACAGGGAATCCCGATCAAGAAAGGGCCACAACTGGCGGATCAGGCGAACCTGACAAAAAGTCCCCCTGGCCACAGCCGTCAGATGTTCCTCCAAGGACAGCTGTGTATCCAGAAGGACTCCCAGATTGCGAGTCCTCTCTGAGGGGGCCAAAGACTCGCCCCCAATAGTCAGAGATGGAGTCATCTGACTATATCGGGATGCTGGGAACCACAGCCACTCAGTCTTGGAAGGGTTGAGTTTGAGCCTGTTCCTCCCCATCCAGATCCGCACAGCCTCCAGGCACTGGGACATCACTTCAAGGGCATCGTTGGGGTGGCCAGGGGTGGAGATGTACAGCTGGGTGTCATCAGCGTACTGGTGGTACGTCACCCCAAAGCCCCGGATGATCTCACCCAGCAACCCAGTTGCTCTTCACTGCACTCTTTCTAGAGTCTCAACATCTTTTTTAGAGTGTGGTGACCAAAACTGGATGCAGTACTCTAGGTGCGGTCTTACTAAGGCTTTATAGAATGGTCTTAGTACCTCTCGAGTTGCTCGGCTGCTGCAAAAAGCCAGGCGCAAAGATTAAAAGGCATTTCTATAAATCAGGCAGGATGAATCATCTCGCTTCTTTTGCTTAGAGCCATTATTCTTTTGCAGCAGCCCTGCACGGATAACCCAGAGCCACCGAGTCAGCTTGTAGAATTCCCCTCAGATCTGATCTGAATGCAGCTAATCAACCCTACAGGCTAATATTGATTTTATTGATGTTCCCAGTGGCGAGCAAGACTCTGACTTCTGTTCTGGTGACTCCATAAACCCTTGAGTTATTATCACACAGGCTGTAATTTATAACGATCGGTGTCACCCTTCCCTACTGTTTTCTAACAAAAGGGAGGGGAGAAACTGTCATTGACCTGAGGTTTTTTTCTAGTCCTCCATCTTCAGCCAAGCCATTCACTACATTACGCTCTCAAAGGGGAGGGTGTGTTTGAAGGCATCATCAAGACTTCAAATTCCTGTCTGAGGAGAGGAAGAGGTAGAACAATGAACCCAAACAGATAATGCTATTCCAGCTGAACGTACTTAAGGCTTCATTTCAGTCATGGGACGACGATTATTATTATTATTATTATTATTATTATTATTATTATTATTATTATTATTAATTATTGGTTCGATTTATACGCCGCCCTTCTCCGGAGACTCAAGGTGGCTTACAATGTGTTAAGCCAGTGTTTCTCAACCTTGGTAGCTTGAAGATGGGGTGGACTTCAACTCCCAGAATCCCCCAGCCAGCGGTGCTGGGAGTTGAAGTCCCCCCATCTTCAAGCTTCCAAGGTTGAGAAACACTGCTTTAAGCAGTAGCTTTCATACTTTTGTATATATCTGTTCTGTCCCCAACCACACGCACACACACCAACAGACGTTCAAGGATTAAAGACTAAACCAGCCGACAAAATCCTTTTCCTTATGATAACGGAACTTGGCAACAATCTAGTGGCTGCCTGCCAAGAGTTTATTACTTACGAAGAGGAGAGATAACTTCTCCCCACTTCTGGTACATCAAAAGAAACAGCTCAATAATTACAGAGTCAATCAAGTCCAAAAATAATCCAGCAAAGTCTATAGCAAAAGTCCGGCAATGCAGAATGGCGTGGAAGCTTTCAGCTTTGTTCATCACCAGGTTTGACTGGCCACCACGCTCCCTTTTATACCTTGTGGGGTGTGGTCCAGTGACTCAACCTAATCTCGAGCACGCCTTCTGTTGCGCACGCTTATCTCTGCGACGCTGGCATGGATCCAGCCAAGACTCATTACTCTCATCACTGTCCACCTGTGGCTGCGTGGACGTGCTTGGCCCCGGCCCTAACTCTTGCCCTTCGGCGGACACCGAAGGCATTGCCAAAGAGGAGGGTCCTGGAGAGGGAGGCCTTGCCAACTCCTCTCCTTCACTCACTCCTGCCGATGACACAGGCTCAGGTAACGGAGCCACAACAATATCTGCTTAGTAGGGCTTTTGGGGCCCCGCTAAGCAGTGTTCTTTTTTATACAAAGTCCGCTTATTGCCCCCACAATCCGGGTTCTCATTTTACCTACCTCAGAAGGATGGAAGGCTGAGTCAACCTTGAGCCTGGTGAGATTTGAACTCGCAGTAATTGCAGGCAGCTGGCAGCTAAGTGCTACCTTAACAGCACTTTAGTCCTGTTAATGGCATTTTAGTCCTGTTATGGCATTTCCAACAGACAATTCTTCTTTTTGAAGAATGCTACTATTCTGATTGTCAGATTTTCAGTCTGTCTTCAAATAAATTGCATCGCAAACAAAGTCTTTTATAAAACAAACTTCCATTTTATTAAGCACAGCACTTTTTACACCGACTCGTTGCAGCCGGCACTGACGTGCTGACCCAAAACCCCTCCTCTTCCTTCCCCCACTCCTCTGCATTCATTGGCCATCTTCCCAATCATTCACCCCTAATCTACTGCTCCAATTCAAAGAATTTCCCCCCCCCATCCATCTCCTAGGGGACATTATCTCCAGAGGAAATAAGTAGGTGAAAGGCAACCGTCCCGTTGCAGATGCCTGCGTTCTCCCTCTTATGTCAGCACTAGGATAAATGCATCTTGATGTGCTGACATTGATCTTCATTCCAGAATGAAGTTATAGAGAAGAGGCGTATTTTTTAAAAAATACTAAATACTTTTTTAAAAAAGAAAAGAAAGGAAAGCACCTTGGAAAAATCTAGGTGAGCAACATATGGGAGACAAAGAAGGGATGAATCTCCATTTTGTCCTATCCAGATGGAAGCCCTAGAGAAGTTGGTGCCAAAACCTTAAGGTAGGGGTCTCCAACCTTGGCAACTTTAAGACTTGTGGACTTCAACTCCCAGAGTTCCCCAGCTGAAGAATTCTGGGTGTTGAAGTCCATAAGTCATAAAGTTGCCAAAGTTGGATACCCCTGATCTACAATATACCCGTCTCCATTTTTCCAAGTAATTCTTCAGAAATCATTCCGGTATTAAGTCTCCATTTTACCTATTACTGGTATATGTAGATAAAAAACCATCAGAAAAATTGAGAGGAAAAAGACTGAAGAACATTCCTTAATGCAAGAACACCAAGGTTTTTCTTTATCACAATTCCAATACAGGTGTCAAGTTTCCGAAAGATGCCCTAATTAATTCATGAGCCATGATCCAAACTTCAAAGGAAATATATTCATTTTATTAGGAGCACCATTCCGGCAATACTCGGATGCAGTTAGGACTGATCCTAGGTAGATTTACATTCCCCTATTACCCTGTCTCTCCCCTCCCCTCTGGCCATGTCATAAATCACATTCTCCAATTAACCACTTTGGCTGGCTGTGAAATCCAACACCCTACTTCTGATTGCGGGTCAGGAAGAATGTATGGAATGCACTTCAGTTAGGGAAATCAATCAGCTCTATCAGTTCTCCCTCTCTCCTGCTCATGGCAACTTGAAAGCTTTGCAAGTTGACAACAGGGATTGCTCAATTGAGCCCCAAATTTCTGTGGTTAAGTGAGACATTTGTTAAGCGAGTTAATTGAGGAATTCTGGGAGTTGAAGTCCACAAGTCTTAAAGTTGCCAAGGTTGGAGACCTTAAGGAAATGATGGGGATTCAATGGGCCCTTTTTCCCCCTCTTGCGTGGCAAAGAAATCACTTCATGAAGATGGTTAGGAAGGCAGTTCCAGGCATAAAAAGGAATTTAAAAACAGTTATAATTAGATTTTATATTGCCTTTGACAGTCTTCAAGGTATTAATCAATACCCTTAGCATTTTCTCATCTGGCACAAGTAGATGTGGATTATGTATGGGAACAGCTGAGATTGGGTGGAGGTCTAAAGCCTTAAAATCTTGAATCCCTATGTGCTAACTCCTTGGCTGGGATACCTCACAGCTGCACTCTCCCAAACCGCAGTTCAAACCTCTGCACTCAACATCTGTGTGTATGTCTCGTTTCAGGGGTGGATGGATGGGAGATATACCCATATTTTTCGGAATATAAGATGCACCGGAGTATAAGACGCATCTACCTTTTTTGGTGAGGAAAAGAAGAAAAAGAAATCTCCCTCTGCCTCTGAGCAATTTTGCCTCCTTGCAGCAAACAGCCTGCTTTACTTTCATTTTCGTTTTCAGCATAGCTTGATTAGCACAAGGGGAAAAAAAAAAATCTGCTCCAGCAATTTACACAGCAGAACCCTGTGCAATACAGCTGAGAGCAAAACAGTTGAGAGTCGGGAGACTCATCCAAATCAACTTGTGCTAATTAGGCTGTGCCGAAGCTGAAAGGAGCTGTTTTTTCTTGCTTTGTGCTTGCAAGGAGGTAAACTGCTGCAAGGCAGAGGCCAAAGGGTGGGAGCCAGTGGGTGGGCAGGGCTACATTCGGTGTATAAGGCGCACCTAAATTTTCACCCCTTTTAGGGAGGAAAAAGGTGCGTCTTATACTCCGAAAAATACGGTGTGTATACATACATACATACATACATACATACATACATATATATATATATATATATATATATATATATATATATATATATATATATATATATATATATATATATATTTGCCTGCAAAAATGGCTTCAACTAAAAAAATAAAATTCTGGAATATTCTAGGCAGTGCTGGCTACACGTTTCTTTTTAAAACCGGCGAAGACCTGCATGCCAATGAATAGTTAGGAACCATTTGCCTCCCTCTCCGACAACTGTCACCACCTGACGATTGTAGAAAACGATGGCCTTCATAACAACGTCAAGAGATGCTTTCGCTGCGTCTGACAAGGATTTGGAAGAACATGGAGTTTTGAGCGACATGAGGTTGGATGGAATGCCAGGTTCCCCTTCATGTCAGTGTGAAAGACAGACTCGGTCTGTGACCCTGGATTTCACCTCACCCTTCAGATGTACTTGTCCTAGCAAGACCCTGTCAGTTAGCAGGTCTCCCTACTGAGAAAAAAGGCCAAAGGCTGGGACAGAAGAATTGAATAATAATTTAAAGTTTGGAGACAACATAGGAGGTGGATGCTGATCATCTTTTTCCTACTAGGAGTTACTACACTTAAATATATATATACAGGGGTGAAAAGCTCCTGGTTTGGACCGAATCAGGCCAGGGGTGAAATCCAGCAGGTTCTGACAGGTTCTGAAGAACCGGTAGCGGAAATTTTGAGAAGTTCGGAGAACCAGTAGCGGAAATTTTGAGTAGTTCGGAGAATTCCACCTCTGGCTGGCCCTAGAGTGGGGTGGAAATGGAGATTTTGCAATATCCTTCCCCCAGGAGTGGGAGGGAATGGGGATTTTGCAGTATCCTTCCCCTGGAGTGGGGAGGAAATGGAGAGTTTGTAGTATCCTTCCCCTGCCACGCTCACCAAGCCACACCCACCAAGCCACACCCACAGAACCGGTAGTAAAAAAAAATGGATTTCATCACTGGATCGGGCGATGGCAGCGGGTAGTTCGGAGAACCAGTAGCAAAAATCCCTGCCACCCCCACCCATGCCCACCCAATTGCCCGGTACCCACTTGCCTACTTGGCAGTTTGCTGCTTCTTTTGGGCTCTCTCGCTTTTCCTGCCTTGCTTTGGCTGCTGCAATCCATTGCATCCGCTAGCAACTTAATCTTACTGCCTGCAATGAATCCAATCGGTGAGCAACTCAATCTGCCTGCCTTGTGCCTTCAATTTGGTAAGTAACTGGGAGCTTTAAAAAAAAAAGTTAATTGGGTTTTTTTTAGGAGTTTTATTTTTTTTTTAGACATAGCAATTTAAAGTTAAGTTTTAAATTTAGCTGCTTTTATCTAAAATATACCGTATTTTCCGGCGTATAAGACGACTGGGCGTATAAGACGACCCCCAACTTTTCCTGTTAAAATATAGGGTTTGGGCTATACTTGCCATATAAGACTACCCCTCTTCCAACACACACCAAATAAAAATTAAAAAACATCAACTGCCTCAACACAATGTAAAAGCAGCTGTGCTAGACCCAAAATGGCCCCTGCAACAAGCAGGAAACTCACACAGCCACAAAAAGCGCAAAAAACAACTTTCACACTTTACACACACACAACACAACACAACACAACTGGCTCATCCACAATGTAAAAGCAGCTGTGCTAGACCCAAAATGGCCCCTGCAACAAGCAGGAACCTCACACAGCCACAAAAAGCCCCAAAAAATCAACCTTCACACTTTACACACACAAAATTCCACATACAGCTTTGTGAGATTTTGTGTGTTTGTGTAGTTAGAGTGAAACACTACAGAAACACACCACATCTCAGAAAGCTGCACAAATATTATTTTATTTTTATTTTTATATGAAAACTAAATTTAAAACTTCCTAAACTTTAAATGGCTAGGTCTAAAAAAGAACAACTAAAAAAAACCCAATTAACTATTTTTTTAAAGCTCCCAAAGGGGAAAAAAACTTACCCAATAGAACAGGGGTCTCCAACCTTGGCAACTTTAAGACTTGTAGACTTCAACTCCCAGAATTCCTCAGCCAGCTTTGTTTTTACTGGCTGAGGAATTCTGGGAGTTGAAGTCCACAACTCCTGCCTGCATGATTGCAGGCAGGGAGTGGCTTGCTGATGGAATGGATTCAGGCAAGCGAAGCAAGGCAAGCGTGGCGATTACCAGCTAAGGTAAGCAAGCTGGAGGGGGAAAACTTTTTTCTTTTTACAGGACTCTGGGCTCTGGCGATCCCAGCTGAGTTGCCCGATTGGCAGGCAACTCAGCTGGGATCGTCAGAGCTTGCAGAGTCACGTAAAAGGAAAAAAGTTTTTTCCTTTAACATGGCTCTGGCATCCCAGCTGAGTTGCCTGATTAGCAGGCAAAGCTGGGATCGTCAGAGCTTCGATCGCCAGAGCCATTTAAGGCTCGTTAGAGTCTTTTGGGCTGGTCTGCCTGGTTACAGGAGAACGACACCCGGCATATAAGACGACCCCCGACTTTTGAGAAGATTTTCATGTGTTAAAAAGTCGTCTTATACGCCGGAAAATATGGTAAATAAAATAAAATAATAAAATAAAATATTTGTGCAGTTTTCTGAGATTTGGTGTGTTTCTGTAGTATTTCACTCTAATTACATAAACACACAAAATCTCACAAAGCTATATGTGGCATTTTGTGTGTGTGAAGTGTGAAAGTTGGTTTTTGAGTTTTTTTGTGGCTGTGTGAGGGTCCTGCTTGTTGCAGGCGCCATTTTGGGTCAAGTGCAGCTTCTTTTACATTGCACGTGAGTCAGTTGTGTTGTGTTGTGTTGTGTTGTGTGTGTGTAAAGTATGAAAATTGATTTTTGAGCTTTTTGTGGCTGTGTGAGGGTCCTGCTGGTTGCAGGAGCCATTTTGGGTCAAGTGCAGCTGCTTTTACATTGTGTGTGAGTCAGTTGTGTTGTGTTGTGTTGTGTTATGTTGTGTGTGTGTAAAATGTGAAAGTTGGTTTTTGAGCTTTTTGTGGCGGTGTGAGGTTCCTGCTTGTTGCAAGGGGCCATTTTGGATGAAGTGCAGCTGCTTTTACATTGTGTGTGAGTCAGTTGTGTTTGTGTTTGTGTAAAGTGTGAAAGTTGGCTTTTGGTACCTCTTTTGTGTACTTTGTTTATTATTTTTATTATTTATTATTATTGGCCACACCCACCCAGTCACCTGACCACCAAGCCACTCCCACCAATTAAGCTACACCCACAGTAAGGTAGGGAAAATTTTTAGATTTCCCCCCTGCATCTGTGTGCTTGTGTGTGTATAAAAAGTGTTTTTCTGTCGAAGCAGTGGTCTACTTGAAATAGATCTATACTAGTCTCCCTTTATTTCTTTATCAGCAAATATAAATTTGATAGATCTATGTATGTATATATAATGGAATCAATTCAACAGGTGAAACCTGTTTGAAAAGGAGAATTTCCCCCGTTCATTAGTGTGTTAGTGTGTTATGCCAACTCAGCAGGTTTGGCTTGTTAATGGTTCAAGGCCGTGTGCAAACTCAGAACATTAATTCAGTCACCTGAATACTTGTGTTATGCAAACATAACAAAAAGGAGCAGTTTAAACGTAACACGTTGTGATTAAATCAACAAACCCCCATAAGTTTTATTATGCTTTGTAGATGAATTCCTATTCCATCTTCCCATACTTTATCCTGCTGCCAAATAGAATTTTCTAATTATGTTGCTCTAATCCACCTTGGGTATGAAGTCACCTGGTTGACCTTGGGCCTGTCATTCTCTCTCAGCCCTAGGAAGGAGGCAACGGCAAACCACTTCTGCAATCTTGCCAAGAAAACTGTCCACGTAGTCACTGAGAACTGGATATAATTGAAGATTTTTTTTTGTTAAAGTTGCAAAATCCAGATGACAGCAGGGAGCAACGGGAAATTCTAATTCTCCCTTGCTATCTAGCATTTAACGTTTTTTGCAACATAGGTATGATAGTTGTTAAGGATATTGGTGTTGTGTTACTAACCAGCAGAGTGTAGAGCACAGAGAAACGTTGCTGAGAGCAATCAATAAGAGATGTGCAAACTGGTTTATCAAAAGTTTACTTTAGAGTGAAAAAAACAATCTCGTAGTCTTTAAACAAATTCCAAGTCTTTGCCAGTTAAATCAGTCCAGTAGTTACAGATATCTTCTTACCAAACAGACATTAGTTGGTTAGAATAACAAACTCGCTCTGGTTCACAAACCATGATGGTAGCAGATCCATCAAACCATGATTAGCAGAATGTTAGCCACCCCACACAATGGCAGCAGATCATACTCTGGTAGCATATCACATCAGCAACTGAACACGTTACAATACCTTGCTTAAATACTCTCACAACCAGTCATTACCTAATTACAGCATGACTCAGCATTAAAGTCACATAATACATTTACAGATTAAAGTTGCAGTACACTTATATTGCCTGGACAACTTGTTAGGCTCAAACCATATCCTAACAATAGTCCTACTCTTGATGCCTAACCCTGAGACAAATATGACACCCACTTTCCATGCCTGACTTAATATCTACGGAGATGCTCAGTCCTTCAGGTCATGGTTTTCCCAAAGGTGCTTTTTCAAGAGGCAACGCGCCCAAAATTAAAAATTATGCTGAAAATTTGAAGACATCACAGATTAGCAGGAATTACTATCACTGAGAAGCCGATGCTAATTAAAGTAAGCTTAAGAACCCTGTACAAAGGACACCATACAGTGCAGAATTCATAAAGCAGACACACACAATCTATTCTAGAGAAAACCCTAGAGAAGACAGTAATATTGACTTACGTACTATGGCTGTAATGAAAACTGTTTGTAAAGTTTGGATGCCCTCAGAATGTGTGGGTAGATCAATACCATCTGTTAGTTCTAGTAAAGAAGGGGAAAAAAAAAAACACCAGGTGGAACTAGTAAGCAGTTGTTAGATGCTGTGAGGTTCAAGGACTTGATCCTGTAAATAATGATTCCAATTTAAGCAAATATCAAACGTTCAATAAATTCCCAGTTGCAAAATATATATATGCAAAAAATTAAAATCTCGGGTGTTTTCCCGCGTCATGTTAAATAAGTTAGTTAAAATGTTTAAAATTCTGGTTAAAATCCTAGCTTAAAATCGTCCAAAAATCCTTACAGAGCACTCTGCAAGGTCCTTTACAACCTTAGCTAAAATCCTACCAGTACCTGAAAAGTTTTTCTTTCTAGCTTAGATTTTAGATGGAGAGTCATACCAGGAGTGAAATCAGTGATGAAATCTAAATATTTTTTTTTTACTACCGGTTCTGTGGGCGTGGCTTGGTGGGCGTGGCAGCACCGATTTTTGCTTATGCAACAGAAAGGGAAATTGGTGCAGCTAAAAACAATTATGGTTTTGACATCCAGAAACATCTTGGACTAAGTTTAGGGGGAAAAAATGGGGACAAAAAAATTAATGAATGTGGTAACTAATTAACTGAATGACAAAATGTATAAGAAATAACTTACGTCTTAGTTTTCAGTGCTTGCTGTTATCCTGTTGAATAACTTTCAAGGGTTGTATTTACACTTATTTAATTATTCTAAGTGAAGTGTTCCATTTTTTAAGGCTTCAGATCAAAAGACATTCCCTTGGAATGCATTTATTGAGGCCATCATAAAAGTTTCCCTTATTGTTTAGTTTTCTATGCTTTTTTTACTACCGGTTCTGTGGGCGTGGCCTGGTGGGCGTGGTGTGGCCTGGTGGGCGTGGCTTGGTGGGTGTGGCGGGGAAGGAAACTGCAAAATCTCCATTCCCAGCCCACTCCAGGGGAAGGATCCTGCAAAATCCCCATTCCCAGCCCAATCCAGGGGAAGGGTACAGCAAAATCCCCATTCCCTCCCTACTCCAGGGGAAGGATACTGCAAAATCTCCATTCCCACCCCACTCTGGGGCCAGCCAGAGGTGGTATTTGCTGGTTCTCCGAACTGCTCAAAGTTTCCGCTACCGGTTCTCCAGAACCTGTCAGAACCTGCTGGATTTCACCCCTGATAACTTTTCCTCTAAATGACAATACAGGTAGTCCTTGACTTCCAACCATTCATTTAGTGACCATTTCAAAGTTACAATGGCATTAAAAAAGTAACTTAGCACCAGTCCTTGCACTTACGACTGTCGTAGCATCCTCACAGGTCACATCATCCAAATTCAGGTGCTTGGGAAAAGGAATGGATTTAGGATGGTTGTGCAGGGGTCATGGGGCCACACGGAGTCATGTGATCAGCGTTCGGGCCAGCTTCTGACAAGCAAAGTTGGAATTTACTTAAGGACTGCATGATTCAGTTAAATACAATGATTCGCTTAGCAACCGTGGCAAAAAGGGTCATAAAACCAGGCACAACTCACTTGAAAACGATCTTGCTTAGCCATGGAAATTTTGTCCCAAAGGTGTTTTTTTTTTCTCCAAGAGGCAACTGGACGTTCTGGTTTTTCTTTGAAGACGTTTTGCTTCTAAGCCAAGAACCTTCTTCAGCTCTGATGAAGACCAATTCCTTGTGTGTCCAATCACACTTGGCCAATTAAGAATTCTATTCTATTCTATTCTATTCTATTCTATTCTATTCTATTCTATTCTATTCTATTCTATTCTTTCCCATCTTCTCTTCTCTTCTTTCTTTTCTCTTCTCTTCTCTTCTCCTCTCCTCTGCTCTGCTCTCTCTCCTCTATTCTATTCTATTCTATTCTATTCTATTCTATTCTATTCATCTTCTATTCTTTCCCATCTTCTCTTCTCTTCTCTTCTCTTCTCTTCTCTTCTCCTCTCCTCTCCTCTCCTCTCCTCTCCTCTCCTCTCCACTCCTCTCCTCTCCTCTCTTTCCTCCCCCTCTCCTCTCCCCTCCCCTCCCCTCCATTCCATTCCATTCCATTCCATTCCATTCCATTCCATTCCATTCCATTCTATTTTATTCTATTCATCTTCTATTCTTTCCCATCTTCTCTTCTCTTCTCTTCTCTTCTCTTCTCTTCTCTCCTCTCCTCTCCTCTCCTCTCCTCTTCTCTCCACTCCACTCCACTCCTCTCCTCTTGTCTCTTTCCTCCCCCTCTCCTTTCCTCTCCTCTCCTCTCCCCTCCCCTCCCCTCCCCTCCCCTCCCCTCCCCTCCCCTCCCCTCCCTTCCCTTCCCTTCCCTTCCCTTCCCTTCCCTTCCATTCCATTCCATTCCATTCCATTCCATTCCATTCCATTCTATTCTATTCTATTCTATTCTATTCTATTCTATTCTATTCTATGGAAGGAAGGATTGATACTCCTTGCAGACAGCTGGTCATTTGTGTTCTTTGAGAGAGTCATTGAGGCCACTTGGAGGTTTATCTGCATCCTTTCGGCAGTTCCAAGAAGGCTCCACACCCATTTGCACCACTCAGGTGACCCTGAGGATGCAGACAAAACCTCCAAGTGGCCTCAATGACTCTCAAAGAACGCAAATGACCAGCTGTCTGCAAGGAGTATCAATCCTTCCATACCCCACCATCCAGTCAGAGCTGAAGAAGCTTCTTGGCTGAGAAGCAAAACGTCTTAAAAAAAAAAAAACTCCAGAAAGTCCGGTTGCCTGCACCCGGATGACTGAGAATCTCCATCGGCATGGAAATTCTGGTTCCAAGGGTGGTTGTAAGTTAAGGGTGACCTCTTTCCCTACCTACTGTCTCTGGTTAGACAAAATAAGTCGTATGTTGGTTCTGGGTCCAAAACTAGCAAGTGACTGCTGGAGGAAGGTGAGCTGCAATCCAAAGAAAGGATACCTTTCCCCGAAAGGTGATTTTGCAGGCAGATGGATGGCTTTGCTTTCCTTCCTCCCATCCACCCCCCAAAGCAGAGCCCACCCTTCTATTGCAAGCCCCACTTCTCCCTTACAATGCCTCCATTGTCAGTGATTATCATCACCTATGAAATCGGCAGCCTTTTTCTATTCTCGCCCCCCCCCCCACCTCCTTCCTTTTTTTCCTTTCATTCAGGAGCCTTGTGGTCCAAGCCTTGATTGTTCTTGGCTGAATTCTTTCCCAAGCTTGTCGTCTTGCTTTTCGTCCCCAAGGCTTTCCCCCACCCCTCCCCCGCTACATTCAAGTTGGAGGTGAGCGGAGAAGAACATTGCCAAAAAGGCATTAAGAGTTGTTAACCTAACCTTGCGTAGCTTCTTCTCTGGTAATGTTGTGCTACTAACTAGAGCATACAAAACATTTGCTGGACCAATTCTTGAATACAGCTCATCTGTCTGGAACCCGCACTGCATATCGGACATAAATACAATCGAGAGAGTCCAGAGATATTTTACGAGAAGAGTCCTCCATTCCTCTACCCACAATAAAATACCTTATGCCACCAGACTCCAAATTTTGGTCTTAGATAACTTAGAACTACGCCGACTTCAGTCTGACCTAAGCATAGTACATAAAATTATCTGCCACAATGTCCTTCCTATCAACGACTACTTCAGCTTCAAACACAACAATACAGGAGCAAATAATAGATACAAACTCAAGGTAAACTGCTCCAAACTCAATTGCAGAAAATCTGACTTCAGCAACAGAGTGGTCAATGCCTGGAATGCACTACCTGACTCCGTAGTTTCTTCCCCAAACCCCTAAAACTTTAACCTTAAACTGTCTACTGTTGACCTCACCCCATTCCTAAGAGGTCTGTAAGGGGCGTGCAGAAGTACACCAGCTTGCCTACCGTCCCTGTCCTAATATTCCTTTTTACTTACTCTTTTCATGTATTCAAATTATGTTTATACTTTTACCTGTTATCTTATATATATATTTATTTATTTTTTATTTATTTATTAGTCATATTTCTATGCTGCCCACTCTCCGAGGACTCTGGGCGGCTTACACCAAAGACAGTATACTAAATAGCATATTGCCCCCTAACAATCTGGGTCCTCATTTTACCCACCTCGGAAGGATGGAAGGCTGAGTCAACCTTGAGCGGGTGAGATTTGATCTGCTGATCTGCTGAACTAGCAGTCAGCTGAAGTAGCTGCAGTACAGCACTCTAACCACTGCGCCACCTCGGCTCTTGACATAGGCTTGACAAATAAACTTATATGATTATAAAAAAAAAAGAGAGAGAAAGAAATCAACCTGGCACCTTTTACTGATAAAGATATTCTCGTCCTTAGACAGTCTATTGTGGCAGAGGATGGCATCAAGGGGCTAGTTGAAAATTAGTATGTTTAATCAGGCTTTGAATGACAGGGGTCGAAGAAGGGAGAGGATCGATCCTGATATCAACAGAGCAAGGACTTTGACAAGACCACACCTAGAATCTTGCATCCAATTTTGGTCACCACATTATATTGAGACTTTCAAAAAGGGACCGGAAAACTATTTGTCTGAAATGGTGTAGAGAGAAGGGGGTTGGACTAGTAAGTATAAGTATAATTTTATTTCTATACCGCACTTCTCCCGAAGGACTCAGGGCGGTGTACAGCCTATTCAAAAACACAAGACAAACATCAATTAAAAATTTAAAATGATTAAATAAATTCGGCTGAATTTAAAACCCCAAAAATTTAAAATACCCCAATTTAAAATTGTTATGTTGATAGCCCGGCCTGGCGGAACAACAGGGTCTTGACTGCACAACAAAATACCTGGAGGTCGGAGATCTTACGCACTTCTGGGGGCAGTTCATTCCACAGGGCAGGGGCTCCCACAGAGAAGGCCCTCCCCCTGGGTGTTGCCAGCCGACATAATTTGGCCGATGGCACCCTGAGGAGACCCTCTCTGTGGGAGCGAACTGGCCAGTGGGAGGCTACTGGTGGCAGAAGTCGGTCTCGAAGGTACCCGGGTCCTAAGCCATGGAGCGCTTTAAAGGTGGTGACCAACACCTTGAATTGCACCCGGAAGACCACTGGGAGCCAGTGCACCTCGCGGAGGAGGGGTGTCACGCGGGCACGAGTTGCGCCCATAACCACCTGCGCGGCCGCATTCTGGACCAGTTGGAGCCTCTGAGTGCTCTTCAAGGGGAGCCCCATGTAGAGAGCATTACAATAGTCCAGCCGGGAGGTGACAAGGGCATGAGTGACCGTGCGCAAGGTGTCCCGGTCCAGAAAGGGCTGCAACTGGCAACTAGGGGTTGAACTAGAAGGCTTCAAAAGTCCCTTCTAATGCTATTATTCTAATGCTATTATTCTATATTCTATATTAGGATGTGAGTGTGGGATAATAGAAGTTGGGTATAATTTCAAAACAGCACCTTCTTAATTAGCTTTCCATAATATTTATGCTTTTATGTTTTCTGATCGTGTAATGCTTTGATGGTCTTGCATACCCTAAGAATATTCCAAGATAATCTCCTTTCCTGCCTATAGATCTGCTTAATTAGATGCAAGGTTTATTTATTTTTATTTATATCCCTCCTTTATTACTTTTTAATCAGAGTGGTGAACAGACCCAACATACCTTCCCCCACCTATTTCCGCCACAACAGGAGCCGAGGTGGCGCAGTGGTTAGCGCGCAGTACTGCAGCTACTTCAGCTGACTGCTAGTTCAGCAGATCAGCGGATCAAATCTCACCGGCTCAAGGTTGACTCAGCCTTCCATCCTTCCGAGGTGGGTAGAATGAGGACCCAGATTGTTGGGGGCAATGTGCTAATTTGCAATATGCTAACTTTGTAAACTGCTTAGAGAGGGCTGGAAAGTACTAGGAAGCGGTATAGAAGTCTAAATAAATAAAAATAAATAAAATAAATAAAAAACAGCAATCCTGGGAGGTGGATTGGGCTGAGAGAGAGAGAGAGGCACAAAGTCAGCCACAGCTAGCTTTCATGGCTAAGACAGGATTTGAACTCAGGGGCTCTTGCTTTCTAGGATGGTGCCTTAACCACTAGACCAAACGGGCTCTCTTCTTGGTCCAGTTACATTATAATGGCCATTCTCACAGTCATTTCATGCCTCCTGATTGGATTATTAACAAGGTACTCAACATGAGACTGCTCTTGAAGAGAATTTGGAAGCTTCTGTTGATGCAAAATCCAGTGATGTGGGCAAGTATACGTGCTTGTCATTTGGCACATGTCCAGTGTGAAATGTAAAATTTGTTACTACCGGTTCTGTGGGTGTGGCTTGGGGGTGGTGGGTAATGTGACTGGGTGGACGTGGCCAACTTTTTATTTTTTATTTTTTTACTTTTAAAAGCATTTTCTCTACCTCTTCGGCCGAAGAGGTTGTAGAAAAAAATGCTTTTAAAAGACTCTGACGATCAGGCAACTCAGCTGGGATCGTCAGAGGCTTTTAAAAGCATTTTTTTTTTCTACAACCTCTTTGGCCGAAGAGGTTGTAGAAAAAATGCTTTTAAAAGCCTCTGACGATCCCAGCTGAGCAGCAGGATCATCAGAGGCTTTCTTTTCTTACTTTTAAAAGCATTTTTTCGGCCGAAGAGGTTGTAGAAAAAATGCTTTTAAAAGTTAAAAAAAACAGCCTCTGATAATCGCACGGCTCATCTGGGCATGGGGCGGGGGGGGGGGGCAGGGATTTTTGCTACCAGTTCTCCGAACCACCAGCCGCCATCGCTACCAGATCAGGCGATCCGGTCCGAACCAGGAGCATTTCACCCCTGCGCATGCCCCATGAGTTGTATTGGCTATTTGTAGGCTCCTGGATATAACTGTAGGCATGGTCACTTTTAAAGCCTTCACCACACTATAAAAAAGAAGTTGAGACTCTAGAAAGAGTGCAGAGAAGAGCAACCAGGATGATTAGGGGACTGGAGGCTAAAACATACGATGAACGGTTGCAGGAACTGGGCATGGCTGGACTAGTGAAGAGAAGGACCAGGGGAGACATTATAGCAGTCTTCCAATACTTGAGGGGCTGCCACAGAGAGGAGAAGCTCAAGCTATTTTCCAAAGCGCTCCGTCAGAGGGATGAGTAAGCCTCTGGAGCTTGGTGGATTGCAAAGCTTCCAGAGAATTGTAAGTCAGCTTCCAAGTGGATGAAGGTGGAAGAGGCAACTTGTCTTGCTCAAGAAAGCTCTCAAGAACCAGCTCTAGCTGTGCAGTGACAGAAACCATAAAACATTTACCGTATTTTTCGGAGTATAAGACACACCGGATTATAAGACGCACCTACCTTTTTTGGTGAGGAAAAGAAGAAAAAAAAAATCTGCCTCCCAGCAATTTTGCCTCCTTGCAGTAAACAGCAAACAGCCTGCTTTACTTTCATTTTCGTTTTCAGCATAGTTTGATTAGCAGAAGGAAAAAAAACAACAACTGCTCCCAGCAATTTACCTCCTTGCAGCAAGCCGCAGAGCCCTGCGCAAAACAGCTGAGAGTCGGGAGGCCGATCCAATCAACTTGTGCTAATTAGGCTGTGCTGAAGCTGAAAGGAACTGTTTTTTTTCTTGCTGTTTGCTGCAAGGAGGTAAACTGCTGGGAGGCAGAGGCCAAAGGGTGGGGGGCCAGTGGGTGGACGGGGCTACATTCGGTGTATAAGACACACCTAAATTTTCACCTCCTTTTAGGGGGGAAAAAGGTGCGTCTTATACTCCGAAAAATACGGTATGTGACATCAATACTCAGGAAAAAATGAAATGTGAAGGAACCAGCTGAGATCTGTCTGTTTTTAGCTATCTTTCTGCCCAAGGGATGTGAGCGTACAACTCCCTGCCCAGGGACCTATTATGCCTCCTAGTCCAGCAGGAAGGCAATTAAAGTTACACGCTCAATTGGTCACATTTCAGGATGTGACTAGAGCCCAGCTGTCCCTGAAATGAAGCTATTTCATAAGATAAAGGCAACGGCACAGAGCAAATGCCAAAACATCTGGCTCTTGTAGTAGCCCATAGCTGTGTGGTATTTTGTTTTGTTTCTTTTTATTTGCTGAAACAACCGGAGAGTTAGAAGTAATCACGCAGCCTCAAATTCTTCTGCAGAACACTATAGTAAGGGTGCACGGATTAGATTGGCCAGCTCTCAGATGGGGATATTGGCTTTTCTGGATGTTTTATCTTAATTGGAGGGAATACAGGTAGTCCTCGACTTACGACCACAATTGAGCCCAGCATTTCTGTTGCTAAGTGAAATATTTGTTAAGAGGACTTCGCCCAGTCTTGAAATCCAATTTTTTTTTTTACTACCGGTTCTGTGGGTGTGGCTTGGTGGGGGTGGTATGGCTTGGTGGGCGTGGCAGGGGAAGGATACTGTAAAATCTCCATTCCCTCCCCACTCCTGGGGGAAGGATATTGCAAAATCTCCATTCCCTCCCCACTCTGGAGCCAGCCAGAAGTGGTATTTGCCGATTCTCCAAACTGCTCAAAATTTCCACTACCGGTTCTCTGAACTGCTCAAAATTTCCGCTGCCGGTTTCTCCAGAACCTGTCAGAATCTGCTGGATTTCACCCCTGATTTTAATCAGTTGCTATCCATATTTGTGACACCTATTATTTTTACAGTCTTATCTTTTTTGTTGTTGCTGTTAGTTGTCTAGAATCATGTACCTGTGAATTCACTTGGGCTCTGACAAATGGGCTGTGTATGTATGTATGTATGTATGTATGTATGTATGTATGTATGTATTGGTTCGATTTATATGCCGCCCTTCTCCGGAGACTCAGGGCGGCTTACAATGCGTTAAGCAATAGCCTTCATACTTTTGTATATACTTGCTTAGTAGGGCTTTCGCCCCCCCCTCCCCCAAGCGGTGTTTAATCTCGAGGGAGATGGGTAGTCTAGAAACATGTAAAATAGCTAATCTGGAGCTGTGCTACCTACTTGCAGCTAGATCAGTGATGGGTTGCCCCCGGTTCGGATCAATTCTATAGAACCGGTAGTAAAACTGGAGGGAGGCTCCGCCCACTGACCCCGACGTCATTAGAACGCTTATGCGTATGTGCAGAGGAGTGAGCGTGCAGCCCCATTGTGAACCAGTAGTAAAGGTAAGTAGAACCTACCCCTGAGCTAGATAAACCATGGCAGGTAAGCGGTATACGCCTTTAGAAGTAGATCTATTGGCGGGAGCATAAGAACCATTTTGGACCATGTTCTAAATTAAGCTGCCCATGTAGAATTGAATACAGACTGACGGAGTTTGGAAGGGACTTTAGAGGTCTTCTAATCCAATCTCCTTTGTGTGTTGCAAGGGTCTCCTTCAGCCAGAAGCAGTCCTTCCCAATTCACAGAAGAAACGGAGAAAGAATTGGATCTTTTAGGTGATTTTTGAGGCTCTTCTTCTTCTAGTACCATATCCGTCATCGCTGGTGATCACACTGGTGATCCTATTTTCATCAACAGCCGCATGAAAAAGTGCTGCTGAGTTTTGTCCAAACCGGTTCCTTAATAATAATAATAATAATAATAATAATAATAATAATAATAATAATAATAATAATTTTATTTCTATACTGCCCTTCTCCCGAAGGACTCAGGGCGGTGTACAGCCTATTTAAAAACAGAATAGACATCGAATTAAAATAATTAAAAAATATTAAATAATTGGCTTAATTTAAAACCCCAAAAATTTAAAACATCCAATTAAAAATTATGTTGCTAACCCAGCCTGGCGGAACAATAGGGTCTTGAGTGCGCAGCGAAATACCCGGAGGTCAGAAATCTTACGAATTTCTGGGGGCAGTTCATTCCACAGGGCTGGGGCTCCCACAGAGAAGGCCCTCCCCCTGGGTGTCGCCAGCCGACATGACTTGGCCGATGGCACCCTGAGGAGACCCTCTCTGTGGGAGCGGACTGGCCTGTGGGAGGCTATTGGTGGCAGAAGACGGTCTCGAAGGTACCCGGGTCCTATGCCATGGAGCGCTTTAAAGGTGGTGACCAACACCTTGAATCGCACCCGGAAGACCACTGGGAGCCAGTGCAGCTCGCGCAGGAGGGGTGTCACGTGGGCACAACGGGTTGCACCCATAACCACCCGCGCGGCTGCATTCTGGACCAGTTGGAGCCTCCGAATGCTCTTCAAGGGGAGCCCCATGTAGAGAGCATTGCAATAGTCCAACCGGGAGGTGACAAGGGCGTGAGTGACTGTGCGCAGGGCGTCCCGATCCAGAAAGGGCTGCAACTGGCGAATCAGGCGGACCTGATAAAAGGCCCCCCTGGCCACGGCCGTCATATGTTCTTCTAAAGACAGCCGTGCGTCCAGGAGGACACCCAGATTGCGAGCCCTCTCTGTGGGGGGCAAAGATTCACCCCCAATAGTCAGCGATGGCACCTGCTGACTATATCGGGACGCCGGAAGCCACAGCCACTCGGTCTTGGAAGGGTTGAGTCTGAGCCTGTTCCTCCCCATCCAGACCCGCACGGCCTCCAGGCAGCGAGACATCACATCAAGGGCATCGTTGGGGTGGTCTGGGGTGGAGATGTACAGCTGAGTGTCGTCAGCGTACAGGTGACACTTCACCCCAAAACCACGGATGATCTCACCCAGCGGCTTCACATAAATGTTGAACAGGAGGGGCGAGAGGACCGACCCTTGCGGCACTCCCCATGCGAGATGCCTCGAGGTCGACCTCTGTCCCCCTGCCAACACAAACTGCGAGCGGTCGGAGAGGAAGGAGGAGAACCACCGCAGAACGGTGCCCCCTATTCCTAACCCCCTCAACCGCCGCAGCATGATACCATGGTCGATGGTATCAAAAGCCGCTGAGAGATCTAATAGGACTAGGACAGAGGAACAACCCCTGTCCCGAGCCCTCCAGAGATCATCCACCAACGCGACCAATGCCATTTCTGTGCTGTGCCCCTGCCTGAAGCCCGACTGGCACGGGTCCAGATAGATAGCTTCAGATTTTGAAGCCATGTTTTTCTTCTGCCTGGACCTCGTTTGCCTTCAATCTTTCCTTGGAGGATTAAGTGAAGGATGCCGTATTTTTCCGGGTGTTGCATCATATGGCCGAAATATTCTAACTTTCACTTTTTTAATGGTTTTGATGATTTCCCTTGGCTTTCCCAGGCGGCTTATCACCTCCTCCTTTCTGATTTTCTCAACCCAACTTTGGGGTTCTGGGAGTTGCAATCGGAAGCTGGATTCAGCCATGCTAACATCATTGCCCAGAGGATCATTGGCTGCCCTCTCCCCTCTTTATAGAGGAAGAGCTTTATAGCTCCCACTGCCTTAAGAAAGTTCAAAACGTTCATAAAGATCCATCTCCTCCTGGACACCCTTTTTTTTAAAAAAATATTACCATCTGGCAGACGGTACAGGATAATAAAAACAAGGACAAATAGAAGCTGAAAAACAGCTTCTATCCCAGAGCAATAACTATATTGAATTCTATTGTATAGTGCAATATTAATGCAAAATCAGGGGTTTTCAATTCAATATAGAATTTATATGCCGCCCTTCTCCGGAGATTCAGGGCGTCTTACCATGCGTTAAGCAATAGCCTTCATACTTTTGCATATTTATACAAAGTCAGTTTATTGCCCCCACAATCCGGGTCCTCATTTTACCTACCTTAGAAAGGATGGAAGGCTGAGTCAACCTTGAGCCTGGTGAGATTTGAACTTGCAGTAATTGCAGGCAGCTGATGTTAATAACAGTGCTTTAATCTGCTGCGCCACCAGGGCTCATTTAAGGTTGCAGATGCCTGCTCTAGGCTGAAATGTAGGCACTCTAGCCACCGAAGAAAAGATATTGAAGTGGACATAAATGTATGATTTATTCTCCAGTTTGCGATCGATTCTGGAAAAAAGGCACACAAAAGGAGGCAACAAGAGAGTTCCAGGACTCTCAACAATTAAAATTCTTTCCCGTAAAAAATAAATTACAAGACTTCCAAATCTGATACAGAAATGTTTAAAAACGCAATTCATTGGTTCCATACAAAGGCAGGACAAGCTTCTGAGTATAGGATGAATGATGGTGGATTTAGGTTACATAGAAACACGACACCAAATATATCTGGGGTGCAACTCCCAGAATCCTCCAGCACAAAGTTTGCTGGGGAATTCTGGGAGCAGCATGCCCAAAAGATTCGGTGGGTACCAAGGATTCATGCCTTTACAATGGCAGGAACAGAAGAAAGAATTTGAGAATACAGGTAGTCCTCGATTTACAACCATAATTGAGCCATAAACCTATGTTGTTAAGTGAAGCATTTGTTGAGAAGCTTTGCCCTATTTTACGACTTTTCTTCCCACGGTTGTTAAGTGAATCAATTGCTGTTGTTAACGACCCGGGTTTTAAATGAATCTGGCTTCCCCATTGACTTCGCTTGTCAGAAGGTCGCAAAAGGTGACCGCGGGACACTGCGACCATCATAAATATGAACTAGTTGCCAAGCATCCAAATCTTGGGTCCCATCATGTGACCATGAGGATGTTGCAATGGCCATTAAGTGTGAAAAATGATTGCAAGTCACTTTTTTTCAGTGAATTTGTAACTTTGAATGGTCCCTAAATGAACTGTTGTAAGTCAAGGACTAACTACCGTATGAATGTTAAGAGTTGACTTACTTTGATTCGGCAGAGGTGGTGTAATTGGACACCAGCATCCACAGAATGGGTAAAAAAAGGACACACCCCAGGAATAAAATATTAGTAGGTTGAGTTTAAAGCAAGTAATACTTCATGTAGCAAAATTTGTACAGGCTTGTTACCATATTTCTCCAAAAATAAGACCGGGTCTTATATTAATTTGTGCTCCAAAAGATGCATTAGGGCTTATTTTCCAGTTAGGTCTTATTTTTTGAGGAAATACGGTAAATGTGTCCACCTGGCTGATCTTAACTGGGGCTTATTTTGGGGAAAATACGCAGGGGTGAAATGCTCCCGGTTTGGACCGGATCGCCCAATCTGGTAGCGATGGGGGCGGTTGGTTTGGAGAACCGGTAGCAAAAATCCCTGCCCCACCCCATTGCCCAGCTGAGCCGTGCAATCATCAGAGGCTTTTTAAAAAAATTTAAAATCATTTTTTCTACAACCTCTTTAGCTGAAAAAATGCTTTTAATTTTTTTTTTTTAAAAAAAGCCTCTGATGATTGCGTGACTCAGCTGGGATCATCAGAGGCTTTTAAAAGCATTTTTTCTACAATTTCTTCGGCTGAAGAGGTTGTTAAAAAAATGCTTTTAAAGCCTCTGACGATCCCAGCTGACTTGCCTGATTGGCAGAGGCTTTTTTTCCTTTTAAAAACATTTTTTCTATAACCTCTTCAGCTGAAGAGGTTGTAGAAAAAATGGTTTTAAAAGTTGGGGGAAAAAAAAATTTGGCCCCGCCCATTGAGTCATATTACCCTCCTCCCACCAAGCCACGCCCATAGTACCGGTAGTAACAAATTTTACATTTCACCACTGGAAATATGGTAGTGGTTGGGATAATGTAGTGGTGTTTGAAGAAAAGGAAGTGAACATCTTTCTCCTAACTTATCCCATAAGATTTGATTTCTGAAATAAGCCTTCAGGTATTTTTTTTAAAAAAGACGAAAGGAGAAGAAAGAGAGACAAATCTTTTAGATTTTTTTTCCATGTGCCCAAATACAGGTAGTCCTCGACTTACAATGGTTCATTTAGTGACTGTTCAAAGTTACAACGGCACTGAAAAAAGTAACCGATAACCATTTTTCAAACTTACAACCTTTGTAGCAGCCCCACGACCTTCTGACAAACAGAAGTCAACGGGGAAGCTAGATCCGTTTCACAACCACGTTGCTAACTTAACGGCAATGATTCTCTGAACAACTGGGGCAAAGAAAGGTCATAAAATGGGGGCAAACCTCACTTAAGTGTCTTGGTTAGCCATTTTGGACTCCGTTGTGGTTGTATGTTGAGGACGTCCTGTGCTTATTCAAAGCTGCCAACCTAGCACAATCTGTTGGAGAATTTCCCCGCGTGGTTGTCTGGGGAAACCTTGCTCCCTCAGTATAAAACGGGAGATGGGCCATTTCCAGTGGTGGGATCCTCCCGGTTTAACAACCGGTTCGGTGATCACACGATTTGCCGCGCGTGCGTGCGCAGTTTGAAGAAATCTTCACTTCCTGGTTTCTTCAGAGGAGTAACACAGCTGATTCGTGTGGCAATCCACTCTACCATGCGAATCAGCTGAGAAGATAAAGGTAGGAAAATAACGCGGGTGGCCGGATCTGATCGTCGGAGCTACCGATTCGCCCGAACCGGTTGAATCCCACCCATGGCAATTTCTATCAGTAAAGAACAGCACCCAGTCTTGTTAGAGTCACTAAGTTAGGAGTCTTCAGGCCTAACAGGATGGCTGGCATCACTCTATCTTAACAGCAAGGGAGTGAGTAAGTAAGAGGATTTATAGAGGGGGACTCTGGGTCTAGAGAGGCCTGTAGTACAGGTGAGCAGGTGCATAACAGGAGATGGGTAAGATTTCAAATCTTCTCCCCTCCAAAGGCTTGGTTACCCACAAACTCACCGTTTTCATATAATCCCATATAAAACCGAAGCAGCAATTTATTTTTATTGAAGTACCTAAACTGAAAATAAAAGTTTTAGAACATAATTTAAAAAAATAATAATAATAATAAAACAAAACAAAGCAAAACCAGCAGAAGTAGCAAAATATATGATTTGTTTGGGGGTTTTCTTTTATAGCAACTGATACCTACCAGTCACTAGTAAACTTACTATCAAGGTGATAATCTCTCTGGTAACCACCATTTAAAAAAAAAAAGACCATGTAAATATATAATTAATATTTATACATTTTTGTGGCAGCTATGTACAAAAGTTTTCTTTAATTTCCTTGGTTCTGTCTGAAAATGTCCAAGCCCTGAATTCCTTGGGGGCTGCCTCCTTTAAATTTTAGACCAGAGCTGTGTATGATATATGATGTGGTAGATCACTTTCACATTTGATCAACAAAGTACCAATGGACAGTGCGCTCCTAAAAAACCTTAGGAACAATGGAGTAGCTTCCTCTGTTCAACCTGCAGAATGTTGTGCTGCCAGAATAGCTCCGAGAATTAGGTGGTTATCGTGGGCGTGGACTTCACTTTTGGATGAGACGGCAACAGATCCTCAAACAGGAGGCGCTAAAGATTTTTCAGAGTAGAGCAGGGGGATCAAACTCAATGCCCGTGGGCTGGATCTGGCCCACGGGGTGGTCAGATCTGGCCCGCAGGGCCACCCTGGAAACAGCGAAGGACCGGCCCACAGTGCCTCTGCCAGTGAAAATGGAGCTCGGGAGGCTGCGACGGCTTCCTGCAACCCTCAGCCAACGAAAATGGAGCTCAGGAGGGCCGCGTGCAGAGTTTGCTGCCAGAGGGTTGCAGGAGGCCGTTGCAGCCTCCCGAGCGCCGTTTTCACCGGCAGAGTGCACGGGCTGCCACAGGCACCCGCGCCACAAGTGACGTCGAGCTGGTCACGCCCACCCGGCCCCCAAGGTCACACACAACCCTGAATGAAATCGAGTTTGACACCCCTGGCGTAGAGAATCTTGATGCCCACAGGTAAGGTAGCCTCGTGCGTGGCAGCTCTGCTTTCTGAGCTCTCGCAGGTCGCAGAGCTTCGGATTGATGAATGGGGAAAAAGGAAGGACTTCCACCTTCACGGGAATGTTCTTTACCCCCTACTCCAGAATCTCCTTCTGAGAAGTAACAACATGCTTCTGCGTAGGAACAGACATCGGGATCTTCCTTTTTGTTGTTCTTGTTTAGACACCGCTTCCCACAAGATTCGTATGAGCAGCTCTTCAGAAGGCTTAAGGCTTGCAACAGATGGCAGTGTACCGAAGATGATGAGGATGAGTAGGCTTGGTTGCTTGGAATGGACTTTTTCGCAGTTCCTTAACGGCTGCCCCTCCGGTGGTCCGCCCTCCAGCCCAGCTGGACGGAGACTGTGCACACAGACGCACACCCATTCATTCACTGACACACACGCTCCACACTTGTATGCACAGAAGGGTCCCCCAGATGTTGCGGCATCAGCGCCTTTTGAGTCCACCGTTGGCAAGGTGAGGTGGATGCTTGGGAAGACAAGGTTCGTCAGGGAGGGGATCGTGGGAAAAAACAGAGTCCTCTCCAGACGAGCAGGTGGAACTGCGAGTGTCTGGAAAACTGGGAGAGTACTGGTCCAATGGTAGAGAGAGGTCCAGGTATTCCTAAAAAGAGAACGAGAAGGTCGTGAGAACAATGTCGAATGCTCTTCTCAAGTTGGCAGGAGAAAAATAGAGAAATGGGGAATTGGAAGCAAAAATTGTGTTTGCTCTGGTGGATCCCCCACTTACAATTGCATGCATCAGGAGGTACGTTTCTATGACTTCCTAAATCAGGGGTCCTCAGACTTTTTAAACAGGGGGCCAATTCACAGTCCCTCAGAATGTTGGGGGCTCGAACCGGCTAGGTGGGCATGTGACTGGGTAGGCATGGCCAATTTAGCAATCCATTAAACAATACACACAAATTAAATTTTAATTTGTTATACTCCTGGGGGTGGAAAGCAGGTTAGTGAAGGGATGTAGATGCCTTGGGGTGTGAGTGAGGGACTTCTGTTTCCCCCTCTCTCTCCTCTCTCTCTCTCTCTCTCCCTCTCCTTCCCTCTCTCTCCCCCCCATTTTTGGCCACCCAGGGCCTCCTCATGTCCTGATTTTGGCCTCCTCGGACTCCAGAAGGCAGGTGGGGGCCGGCGGGTAGGTGGGGCGATGTGGGCGGGGCAGCTTCATGATCTCACACGGGCCGGATTAATGGCTTTGGCAGGCCATATCTGGCCCACAGGCCGTAGTTTGAGGACCCCTGTCTAAATGAAATGAAGCTGATGTAATTTCTCTTGAAGAAGGTACAAAAGTCGACAATGGAAGAGGGAATTTGTAGCTCAGGGTTCAACTGTAAGGCCATGAGGCTCTCTTAACTTTGGGTTTTTCTTGCAGACTTTTCATTATCAAAGTAGTTGATATTATCACCAGTGCTATATGTTGATGAAGATTATTAGTCATCCAGGTAGAATTATATGGAAGTTTGAGTTATGGCAACTGGACTTATTTTCTTTTTTGTTTGTTGGTTTGGTTTGAAATATTTCACTGCTTATCCAAGATTGAAGAAGCTCCCTGGATGAAGGGCGAAATGTTGCAAACGAACAAGCAAACAAAAAGAAAACAAGAACAGCAGTCCAGTTGTCCATGATTCAACTCCTGGATCACCAGTGCTAGCATTTATTACCTAAAGATAAAAGGTAAAGGTTCCCCTCGGACATATGTGCTAGTCGTTCCCAACTCTAAGGGGCAGTACTCATCTCCGTTTCAAAGCCGAAGAGCCAGCGCTGTCCGAAGACGTCTCCGTGGTCACGTGGCCGGCATGACTCAACGCCAAAGGTGCACAGAACGCTGTTCCCTTCCTACCAAAGGTGGTCCCTATTTTTCTACTGGCATTTTTTACGTGCTTTCGAACTGCTAGGTTGGCAGAAACTGGGACAAGTAACAGGAGCTCACCCCGTTACGCGGTACTAGGGATTCGAACCGCAGAACTGCCGACCTTTTGATCGACAAGCTCAGCTTAGCCACTGAGCCACCACGTCCTTATTTATTACCTAATTTGGGTAATTAAGCATCTGCAAGAAAGCCACCAAACTCAGAGAGCATCAGGGGCCCTCACAGTACAAAACTCAACCAGATATCTTTCCGCAGATGTGAACACATACTTAGGAATTCAGATGCCGATATTTACAGACTAAAAAGAAGGAAACCGTGGCTATGTTCTGTTCAGCTCTGTACTATACAGAGGTTGTGTCACTTTCTGCTTATTTAGGGAATTCACTGATCCATATACTTGGGCCAATAGTGCAATGGTATATATGGACTATAGGGAGGCGGTGGCTCAGTGACTAAGACGTTGAGCTTGTCAATCGAAAGGTCAGCAGTTCAGCGGTTCGAATCCCTAGTGCCGCATAACGGGGTGAGCTCCCGTTACTTGTCCCAGCTTCTGCCAACCTAGCAGTTCGAAAGCACGTAAAAAATGCAAGTAGAAAAATAGGGATCACCTTTGGTGGGAAGGGAACAGCGTTCCCTGCGCCTTTGGCGTTGAGTCATGCCGGCCACATGACCACAGAGATGTCTTCGGACAGCGCTGGCTCTTCGGCTTTGAAACGGAGATGAGCACTGCCCCCTAGAGTCGGGAATGACTAGCACATATGTGCAAGGGGAACCTTTACCTTTACCTTGATATATGGACTGGAATCTCTTCTTCTCCATTCAAGAACTGAGTATAAAGTACCCCCAACATGACCAAGCTGGAACTGATTATCCAATTTTGATAAACTATTTAATCCAGAATTGGGGCCTGGTGGCGCAGCTGGCTAATAGCCTGTTATTAACATTCAGCTGCCTGTAATTACTGCAAGTTCGAATCTCACCAGGCTCAAGGTTGACTCAGCCTTCCATCCTTTCTAAGGTAGGTTAAATGAGGACCCAGTTTGTGGGGGCAATAAGCTGACTTTGTATAAATATACAAAAGTATGAAGGCTGTTGCTTAACGCACTGTAAGCCGCCCTGAGTCTCCAGAGAAGGGCGGCATATAAATCTAATTTAAAAACAAAATTAGCCTAACTGCAAATATCAGGCAACTGTTTTACCCCCAGGCCCCTCTTGTCTTTATTGTCAAAAACCAGTAGATAATTTCCTTCTACTCGAGACCAAAATAATCAAAACACTTAATTTTTACCCTACAGTGGTCGTAACTTAATTTTAAAAAATACAGCAATCTTCCTAACATCTCAGATAATTTGCCCCTCCTGCTTATAATTTTCCACTGCCCTATCTACTTGCCTATCTATTCACCCACCTCCCTTAAGAAAGCAGTAAAGACTTCCCAGCAGTCTAATTAGGGCAAAATGGACTTCGGGGAGGGTGGGGAGGGAGGGGGGGTCTTTTACCTGGTTGGAGGTCATGGCCACGATCCTATCTAAGTCTTCGACGAGCTGCTTAAAGGTTGGCCGTTGGGATGGAACGGCGTGCCAGCAATCCCGCATCATCATGTACCTGGGAAGAGAGAACAATTAACGTGTCTGCATCTAAGCTGTGTAAAACCAGAGAGGAATGGGACATCTCGCACCACAGCCAACTCGCTGCAGCTATTTTGCCATGGCCAATGTGCCACGAGACAGCTCATCGTGGCCAAGTCGCCATGGGACCATTCCACGTGGTATAACTTAACGCGATAAGTCAGTGATGGCTAACCTTTTTGCCATTGCGTGCCAGGAAGTGGGGGGATGGGGGAGGTCTGTGCGCGTGCGTGCCCACACCCATAATTCTATGCGCCCCGCCCTGCATGAACACCCCCTTCCCCCCTCTCCTGGCACGCGATGGCCCGGTAGGCCCATTTTTCTTTCTCACCTGGCTCCAGATCCCCTCTATGCATCTGGGGAGGACAAAAACAGCCTTCCAGAGGCCTGAAACAGCCCATTTCCCAACTTCTGGTTGGACAGGAAGTGACTTTTTTGCTGTCTCCAGCCTCCAGAGACTCCTAGCGCCAGAGCTGAGCTGGCGTGCCAGGAGACATGGCTCCAGGTGCCACCTGTGGCACGCGTGCCATAGGTTCGCCATCACGGTGATAAGTGTTATCCGCCACTGTTTCTTCATTATTTCCATTGACAAAAATGGAAATAATGCTGGAGAAAACAGTGGCGAATGACATTTATCACGTTAAGTTATCCCCTGTGGAATAGTCACACAGCAAGTTATCCTAGACCAGTGATGGCTAACCTTTTTGCCATCGCGTGCCAAAAGCGGGGGTCGCGGGGGGGTCGCGTGTGTGTGTGCCCACATCCATAATTCAATGCGCCCTGCCTTCCCGCGCATGTGCACGTGACCCTCCCATACTTCTCCCTGCTTTTGGCACGCGATGGCCCGGTGGGCCCAGTAGGCCCGTTTTTTTGCCCTCCCCAGGCTCCAGAGGCTTTCTAGGAGCCTGGGGAGGGCAAAAACAGCCTTCCCCATCCCCCCAGAGGCCAGAAACAGCCAGTTTCCTGACTTCCGGTGGGACCGGAAGGCCTGAAAATCAATTGGCTCGTGTGCGCATGCACGCTGGAGCTGAGCTAGGGCAATACTCGCGTGCCCACCAATATGGCTCCGCGTGCCACCTGTGGCACCCGTGCCATAGGTTTGCCATCACGGTCCTAGACCAAGGTGTCAAACTCAATGGCCATAGGCCGAATCCGGCTCGTGGGGTGTTTAGATCTGGCCCTTGGGGCCACCCTGGAAACAGCGAAGGACCAGCCCGCGGTGGCTCTGCCAGGAAAAACGAAGCTCAGGAGGGCTGCGTGCGGCCCTCCTGGGTTCAGTTTTCGGCCGCGACAGCCTCCTGCAGCCCTCTGCCAGGGAAAAGAGAGCTCGGGAGGGCCACAACCTCTGGAGGCAATTCGTTCCACTGATTCATTGTTCTCACTGTCAGGAAATTTCTTCCTCTCCTAATCAAGGAGAGAACCAACCTTAATTCCTTGATTAGTTTCCATCCATTGAAGCAGTAAAAAGAGACCTCTGAGCCAAGGAGCAGTGAAAAATTGATTTTCATTTTCATAAACATTTTTAAAAATGTCTTTTTTTTTTGGGTCTTTTCAGGGTCAGGGCTCTTTACGAGAAGCCGAGAATAGTTTGTGGAGCTGCAAATACTCTTTTGCTAAATGCCAGGGCTAGTGAGTGCGCTTTGCAAAGCTGGGCATGCAGCTTGCCATCCTTATCCATCACCCACTTAACTAGAGGCGAGGTGGCTCAGTAGCTTAGAGACGCTGGGACAAAGTCTGTACTCCGGCAGTTCGAGCCCCAGTATCGCATGGCAGAATGAGCTCCCGTCACTTGCCTCAGCTCCTGCCTAACGTAACAGTTTCAAAGCATGCTACATGCGAGTAGATAAATAGGTACCCCTTTGGTGGGAAAACAATGGCGTTTTGTATGGTACTGCTGGACCTTCCCCACTGCAACGCCCGAGGGTGAGGCAGCATTGGTGGATGGAGAAAGTCCTGGATGACACTGCAAAATGCTGTTGAACCTCCTAGGTTGACCCCTGTGGAGTACGAGCGTGAACCGAATGGACTAGCAATTATCAGAAGGCAAACAACTACTTTGTACTCATAGTATAGTCTTATGGCTAATGTAATATCGCCATACGCTAAATAAAGGTAAAAGTTTCCCCTGCCCTGTCGTGACCGATTCTAGGGGATGGTGCTCATCTCTGTTATCCAAAGATGTTTCCACTTGCTCAGAGTGCTGTTACCTTCCCACCAAAATGGTACCTATTTATCTACTTGCATTTGCATCCTTTCAAACTGCTAGGTGGGCAGGAGCTGGGGCAAATGACGGGAGCTCATCCCCTCCGCAGCGCTCAGGTCTCGAACCTGGCCTGTCAGCTTTCCAGTTGACAAGCTCAGTGTTTTTAACCGCTGTAGAAAAGCTTAAACGAAGTAATGCAAAATCAGAAGACCTGGCCCACAGAATCCATTAAGAGTTGGGTATAACTGAATGGATATCATCATCACCATCGTCGTACTAAATAGATAAATCACCCACGCAACTGGGCACTCACAGTTCATTGGTGCAATTACTGGGTTTGTCCATCCGATGCCCCTCTTTCAGCAGTTTGAACAGCTCCTCCACTGGCACTCCCGGGTACGGAGAGCCCCCCAGGGTGAAGATCTCCCACAAGAGGACACCAAAGGACCACCTGGTTAGCACATAAGATACATCATGTCTTAACACTGTAGCAGTTACAAGCAAGATATTACTTAGTGGTAGACGGTCTATGGACATATGGGGCTTTGGTAGGGGTTTTGTGCGTAAAGGAACACACCAAAAGAAAGAGGCCCTCAAACTGGCAACCAGAGGGAAGCCAAGAGCAGATTTTACACCAGCCAACTCTTGCTGTCAAGTAATGCAGACTGAAAACACTGTTTCTTGCCTATAGAAATTAGCATTTCATTAAACGGAGATGAATCACATCTGCTGTAGTCCATCTTTGGGAATAATTCCCAGTGTAACAGCCTTAATTGAAAAACGGTAAGAAAATTTAAGGGAGCTGTGATCTGTGACCAAATTAAATTTGGGAGGGAGATGGGGGGAGGGATATTAGGAGGGAAGGGTTAGAAGGCTGATTTTAATTAAACAGGCAGGACTAGAAACTTCAAGGAGAAGCCGTAAGCAGGGGTGGGCTTCAAAAACTTTAGCATTTCTGCCCTCCCTGGGCTCCGGAGGCTTTCCTCGAGCCTCCGGGAGGGCATAAATGGCCTCCCCAGGCCCCGGAGGCCCGCCGGAGGCCTTCAAACTTCCGGTAGGCCCATTTTTCGCTCTCCCCCGGCCTCCGTGCATGCAAAACAGGCTGTGTGGGGACTCCTGAGAGGGGAGGGGTGGGTGGGGCCAGCCAGCAGTGGGATTTGGGGATTCTCTGAACTGCAGAGAATCTTAGCTAGTGGTTCTCCCGAACCCCTACGAACCCCCAACAGCCCATCCCCGTCCATAAGCATAATGAGACATAAGTAAACACAGTGAGAGCATAGTGGCTGAATCAACTGAGGCAGGAAAGTGAAGACCGGAGCTATAGCTTTCATCCATCCATCCCTTTCATCCTATCCAAACTTCCTGTCTAGAGCCAGAGCCTCTGAAGGTAGAGTAGACGGGCAGTGAGAACAGAAAACTCATCATTTCTTACCCCAAAAGGCGCCACTGCCCGAGGAGCCTGAGTGGCGCAGCAGACTAACGCTACTGTTAAAAGTAGTATTTAGCTTCTTCAGCTCTGACTGGGATGGTGGGGGAATGGAAGGATTGATGCTTTATGGAATGGAAGGATTTACAGGATTTAATCCTTCCATTTCCCCACCGTCCAGTCAGAGCTGAAGAAGCTTCTTGGATGAGAAGCGAAATGGATGAGAAGCGAAAAACCAAAGGTGCCTCTTGAAAAAAGGCCATGACCTGGATGACTGAGGATCTCCATAGGCATAATTTCTTGCACTTATTTGGCATACAGGTAATTCTACCTGCCACTTGTGGCTTTGCAGCTTGGAAAAGGATATCCAAGGAGCAAGGGTGGTGAAGTGATAACAGAGATGTTTGCTACTCTCAAGCAGAAGCTACCAAATGCACAAGTGTAGGGTTCAAGCCAAATACTTTATTAAGGTAAAGGTAAAGGTTCCCTCGCACATATGTGCTAGTCGTTCCTGACTCTAGGGGGCGGTGCTCATCTCCGTTTCAAAGCCAAAGAGCCAGCGCTGTCCAAGACGTCTCCGTGGTCATGTGGCCGGCATGACTCAACGCCAAAGGCGCACGGAACGCTGTTCCCTTCCCACCAAAGGTGGTCCCTATTTTTTCTACTTGCATTTTTTACCTGCTTTCGAACTGCTAGGTTGGCAGAAGCTGGGACAAGTCACGGGAGCTCACCCTGTTACGTGGCGCTAGGGATTCGAACCGCTGAACTGCTGGCCTTTTGATCGATTTGTGAGCTGCCCTGAGTCTTCGGAGAGGGGCGGCATATAAATTGAATTACATTGAAATTGAAATTGAATTGATAAGCTCAGCGTCTTAGCCACTGAGCCACCGCATCCCTTAAGTAGTTTATTACATTCTGCCTATTATACAGGAATCTCTCCAGACTGCCATCCTTCCTCTGAGAACAGATAGATAAGGCTCTATGGAGCTTAAGGAGGAGGTCAGTTCTGGATCCTTAAACGGGGGAGGGGGGGTCAATTTTGGACCTCTTATGGCTACACAAGGATTTGAAGCTAATTCTGTATTTGAGATCTTCCCACTGCCAGGCTGGGCATTTCCCAATAGCTATCCATTGTGTGAGAGAGTACGAGGTGCAGAGAGTCAACAGGCTCAGTTGAAAATCTTTTCTAATATTGTACTTTAAGGAGTCACAGAGAAATACTCACACGTCACTCTGGTGGGTGTATATTCTATCAAACAAGGCTTCTGGGGCCATCCATTTCACTGGAAGGCGACCCTAGAAAGCAGAAAAGAGGCCGTATTAATCCAGATCCATGGGGAAGTGAGGGTTCTGACTTAAGCTTCCCCAGCAGCACGAAGCCAAGTCCTCGTCCTGATAAACCCCTTTTATTTAATTTACAATGAATTCCTCTCCAGAAAAGTCTTTCCTCTCCCACAGTCTTTCAAGATACTTCACAATTACCGACCTTTTATCAGGCTTGGAGATCGGCCAGGCCGATATCTTTCAGACTCCCGCAATACTTGGCAAGAATGCAGGAATGAACTAATTGTCTCCTGCAAACTCCACTCCCCTTTCGCTCCTCTTTTATTCCCTCTGGGAGGAGCCATTCATCGTCCACCTGTGGCCTTACTCCCTAGTCGACCCTTGTTCTTCAGCTGTTCCCTTCGTCTGGCAACTCTGCGCATGCATATACTGGGAAGAGGCTCCAGCTGTTTGTCTGCCTCACTGATGTCCGACTCCGAAGGCAGCTGATAACTGTCAGACGGCCCTGGCCCCCTCTCTGCCTCCGATGCAGAGCCCTCATCAGAGCCTTCCCCAGACTCCAGGACTGGCCCATGTTCCTCCCCAACCTCCTCATTGTCTGAATCTGCTGTCAGATCCACTGGCTGCTGGTGGGCCACAACAGAGAGAATGCAAGGGGGAAATATGCTGGGCCACTAGGGATCACCCAGGCTTAATTCAGCGCTAGCCCAACACTGAACCTCTAGTACAACTTGCCCCACTCACTGATCTGTATCAGAAAACATAGGACCAATGTAAGCAACACTTTCACAAAGGCCTCACTGGAACAGTATACAGCCCCCTTCTTTCCTTCCTTCTGTCAGGTTTTGAGGTCGTCTCAAATAAATTGCATTTCAAACAAAGTCTTTGATGAAAAACTCCCATTTTATTAAGCACGACATTCTAAACCTGACTCCATCGAAGCCAACACTGACTTCCAGACCCAAAACCCTCCCTTTCCGTTCCCCTGCACTCATTGGCCATCTTCCAAGTCACTCTACCCCTAATCTACTGCTCCAGCTCAAAGGAATTTCTCCCCTCCCATCCCATCTCCTAGGGGATATTATCTCCAGGGAAACTAAGTAGGTGAAAAGTCAAACGTCCCTTTTCAGATGCCTCCACTTCTTATGTCAGCACTAAAGTAAATGCAGCTTGAAGTGCTGACACCTTCGTTCGTTCGTTCCTTCCTTCCCTCCCTCCCTTCCTACCTCTCCTTCCTTCCTCCCTCCCTCCCTCCCTCCCTCCCTCCCTTCCTTCCTTCCTTCCCTCATCTTTTCTTTTAAGAAATTTCTAGGTCTCGGTCAGTGAAATTTTCTCCAAATTTCCACATGCCTTCTTTACCGTTTCCTAGTGAGCTTTTCTGCAATGCTTGACAATGGAATAATTTGAGCTCCCTTCGAGAGATGCCACTCACATTGGTTGTCTTTTTGTAATAGTCTATGTGGTGAATGTCTCGAGCAAGGCCAAAATCAGCAAT
Source organism: Arizona elegans (assembly GCA_022577455.1). Classification (NCBI taxonomy): domain Eukaryota; kingdom Metazoa; phylum Chordata; class Lepidosauria; order Squamata; family Colubridae; genus Arizona; species Arizona elegans. The sequence goes on from JAKOOJ010000013.1 coordinate 393,148, forward strand.
CTTCATCACAATGTCTTCCGTAACCAGCACATTCCTGGCAGCCAAATCTCGGTGAATGCACTAAAGAGAAAAACACAGACCATAACAGGACTTCCTACAGTGCAGCAGCTCTGGAAGGCAGAGACAAAGCTTTCGGACTGAAGATCGGTAAATCCACTGGATTCTTTTCAAAGCACATTTGATTTGTTTTATTTGTATGCTGCCTTTTTAGAAATACCGTATTTTTCAGAGTATAAGACGCACCTTCCCCCCCCCAAAAGAGGCTGAAAATTTGGGTGTGTCTTGATTCTTTTCTTGTAGACCTTTCATTACCCACGCTAGGTAACATCATCAGTGCTAGGACTGAGAAGAAAGAAAAGCATTTATGATATTACCTAGTTTGGGCAATGAAACGTTTGCAAGAAAACAACCAAGCTCAGAGAGCACCAAGGGCCCCTCATATCAACCCCGAGCTACGAATATTCTCCTTTATTAAAATCCCACCTTTTTTTTCTTGAGACATCTTCACCTCTGCTGTTTTGCATCCTAACTTACATCTCTGGGGCTCTCGAACCTCACAAGCCGCTAGTCCTCTGCCCACCTCTGTTCAAAGTCTTATCATTCCTTCCCTTTTTTCCAATTAACTCACCTTTTTGGATGCAAGGTATTCCATGCCCCTGGCCACTTGGTATGCGCAGGATACCAGGTCTTTGAAAGAGAGCTGTTCTTCTGGGACGTGGGTGGGGTTATAGCAATATTCCATGCCAGGAGGACGGCGAGCTTGGAGGTATTCCCTTAAGTTCCCTTTGGACGCATACTCAACTATCACATAGAGCGGGCCTGTCATAGAGGAAGACAAGAAGCTTTAATGTTGTGGCCTGTCAGCCGTTGGCCCCTCCAGCAGCCGAATCAGAGGAGGAGGAGGAGATGTGGGAGTCGGGGTCAGCATCAAGGCAACCTGAGAGCTCCGAGGGGGAAGAGGGAATGGAGATGACAGAGAGAGAGAGAGAGAGAGAGAGAGAGAGAGAGAGAGAGAGAGAGAGAGAGAGAGAGAGAGATGGAGAGGGAGAGAGAGAGAGAGAGAGAGAGAGAGAGAGAGAGAGGGAGAGAGAGACGGAGGGGGAGCCTGGGCCGTCTGTCAGCCCTCAGATGGAGAGTCAACCCCCCCCCCCCAGTTCTGGAGGTGGCTGATGAAGAAGAGGAGGAACAGCTGGGTCCGGTGCCTGACACACAAGTGTGCAGAAGGGAGAGGAGAGGAGAGCAGTGGAAATCTATGGGCCGGTCCTTGGGACAGAAGAGCCACCGCTGCTAACGAAGCCTCACCTTAGCTCTGGGGATAAAAGGCAGGGGGCGGAGATTAATAGATGTGGCGGACAACTATTCATCTCCCTGCTGGACAGACTTGTTAGCCTGCAGTGAGAGAGAAACTTTTTGCCAGGCTGCTGGCGCTCCTATTAAAGGAATCATTGATTTAAATACAGAGGGTTTGTCCTGTTTGGGGACCTGGGTCAGAACATTTAAGCAGAGACAGTGATACAATCACGATCCCAGTTCAATTCATGTGACATTTCTGATATCTAGCAGGCCATCTGAGGTGGTGGCCAGTTGAAGATGCCGAGGAATGAACTTTCCTGCAAAGTTGGACTTCTGTCATGGAGCTGTTGCTTTACCCCTTAGAAGCGCTTACCGTCCTGAGTACACGCTCCAAGGAGATTGATGATGTTCTTGTGTTTTCCAATCATCTTCATCATCTCCATCTCTGAGATCAGGTCAGACAGGTCTTTTTCAGTGGCATCAGCTAGGGAGGAAAAAGATACTAAGTCCTGATTGAGTCAAAGATACATTGAAGGGAGGTTAAGATACTGGAAGTGTCTGGTTGAAATAAATCTCCTATTAATAGCAATAGCACTTAGACTTCTATACCGCTTCATATTGCTTTACAGCCCTCTCTAAGCGGTTTATAGTCAGCATATTGCCCTCAACAATCTGGATCCTCATTTTACCAACCTCGGAAGGATGGAAGGCTGAGGAGTCAACCTTGAACGGGTCAGGATCGAACTGCTGAACTGCTAGCAGTCGTCAGCCTGCAATATTGCATTCTAACCACTACGCCACCACGCCTCTTCATATATGAAATGTGCATTTTAGTGAGCTCCAACTCATCCTTGGTGTTTATGTGTGTCTGTATTCCTGACACAGCCCCAAACACATCTGCACACACATATTAAAGGAGGTTTGAAGTTCACCCAAAACTGCAGTCACGGTTGATGTGAAAGAATAGGTATGCCCAGAAGTGGGTTTCAGCAGGTTCTGACCAGTTCTGGAGAACCGGTAGTGGAAATTTAGAGTAGTTTGGAGAACCGGTAGTAAAAATTCTGACTGGCCCCGCCCCCATCTATTCTCTGCTTCCCACGTCCCAGCTGATTGGGAGGAAATGGGGATTTTGCAGTAACTTTCCCCTGGAGTGGGGTGGGAATGGAGATTTTACAGTATCCTTCCCCTGTCACGCCCACCAAGCCACACCCACAGAACCGGTAGTAAAAATTTTTGAAACCCACCACTGGATACACCCACGTACAGGTTAAAACAAGTTCAAATATTAAAAGACTCCGAAGGCCCCAAACCGAACAAGATGGCTCTCATCAGGAGCTTTATGCAAAAAGCAAGACAAGGTTTTTTTTTGTGGAAACTTAGAAATAAAACTGTAACCTTACTTACATTTTAGCATTTTGACTGCCACTTTAGTAACTCGGTTTGGCTTGTCTTTATCCAAGCCTATTGCTTCAGCCAGGACCACTTGCCCAAAACAACCTTCTCCCAGAGGTTTTCCTAGAATCAGCCTGGAATAAAAGCAAAGAAACAAGAGTTATTTAGCAAGGTGTTGCTAATCTCCGCAAGGAATTCACAGGAGCTCAGCCGATAGGGTTGAAGTGTGGGTTTAAATGGCCTTTTTTTTTTTTTTTTTTTTGGCTTTCGGTTCCGTGATACTGCCTGTATTATCCAAGAAATATATCACTATTCTTCTCAGAGACTTTGTAGAACAGGGGTGTCAAACTCGATTTCATTGAGGGCTGCATCAGGGTTTATTTATTTATTATTGGTTCGATTTATATGCCGCCCTTCTCCGGAGACTCAGGGCGGCTTACAATGGGTTAAGCAATAGCCTTCATACTTTTGTATATACCTGCTTAGTAGGGCTTTCGACCCACCCCCCATGGTATTCTTTTTTTATACAAAGTCAGCTTATTGCCCCCACAATCCGGGTTGTGTTTGACCTCGGGGGGAGAGGGGGGGTCAACCCTGGGAGCATTTTTGCTCCTAGGAGGCTGCAGGGAGGGCTACTAGGCCCAAAACAGGGCATGGGGGGTAGTCACGTGCGCAGACGTGGGGGGCAGGGAGAGCACAGGGGTGCGTGTGCATGTGTAGTGGTGTGGGATGTGTAGGAGGGTTGCACGTCCATTGCATTATGGATGCAAGCACGCACACGCCCTGTCACACGCGCGTGTCCGTGCTTTCGGCCTGCGACAATAAAAAGGATAGCCATCATTGACTTAAAGGGTCTCCCTCACTTCATGCTAAAAACAATCCTCTAATTGATGGCTCTGAAATGTTATCCTCAAAGTTGGCTGTGCATTGTTTATTTATTTTTTTAAAAAAAGAACCTTGTTATGGAAAAGAGCATAATGTTTCTGCAATTTTTCTGCCTCTGCTTTTTCAATTTATAATTGCGAGTACTCCGCTCGAGCACTTTCCCCGATGACGCAGCTGTTTAACAAACATTAGACATGCCTCTTTGGCTGAGCCCTTCCAAAATTAAGAGGAGAATTTGGTACCTGTCCCTGGGCAGCTCCCAGCGAGGGTCTTCTGGCAACTCGTATTCAGAGACCCCGGTCAGCATTGGGGTCCCACTGGAGGAGAGCCTTGAGGGACGCACAAGCATCACACCAGAGTTCATGGAGGAACTGGAATCAGCTGAGACCTGCATCAGAAGAAGGGAGACAGTGGAGGTTACCTTTGTCAAAGTCTTCTTGAGAATAGGTTAAATTGGAGTTTGGTAGGGGAAGAATCGCCTGCCCTCCAACAAATCATATCACCTTTTTACTAGAAATGGGTGCCCTTGCTGCTGTAAAGATACTTTAAATCTTTGGAGAAAGCTCCTAGATCAATGGTTGACCATGGCTTTGTAAGCAGAAGGTTCTACATTCAATCCCATGAATGGAAAAAAAACCAGGAAACCTTCTGCTTGGTAATTCTGGAAAACTACCATTAGCAAGTTTATATAGTAGAGCCGTTGTGCTGCAGTGGTTAGAGTGCAGTACTGCAGGCTACTTCTGCTCCCTGCTGGCTGCCAGGAATTTGGCAGTTCAAATCTCACCAGGCTCAAGGTTGACTCTAGTCTTCCATCCTTCCAAGGTGGGTAAAATGAGGACCCAGATTGTTGGGGCCAATAGGCTGACTGTAAACCGCTTAAGAGAGGGGCTGTAAAGCACTGTGAAGTGGTATATAAGTCTAAGTACTACTAAGTACTATTATAGTAATTATCCTTAGACCAGGCATCTCCAAATCTGGAAATTTTAAGACCTGTGGACTTCAACTGCAAGAATTCCTCAGCCAGCAGTGCTACAATACCATGCTAAGTATTGTGTAAACTTGCCGATGGCTATGTTGGCTTGGGAATTCTGGGCATTGAAGTCCACAAGTCTTAAAAGTTGCCAAGTTTAGAGACCTTTGCCTTAGACCAACTAGGGTTCAATTTGGAATAAAATGGCTTCTTGAACTCTAGTCTCTCCAGAAGTTGGAGCATACACGCATTCTATAGCTCTTAAAAAGGATTTAAGTATCTTCCTCCCTCTCCATCAAAGTATGCCAGCACACTTATTGCTTGCTAGGGTTGTGAAACCATCTGAAGGGATGCTTCATCGTGTGCTGTCAACAAAGCGTCCCTGTTTGAAACCATTCTGGGAAGCTTCTGGGAAGCCCAGCATGGCTGTTTGAAGATCTTTTGAGACCATCTCCATGTCTCTCTCTGTGTGTGCGAATATCACTTCACCAATAATCCTAACAAAAGCACCATCTGTGTATGTAACCTGAGAGAGCTTTTAAACCATTTTGAACATTAATTCCTGCTTTAGTGTTAAGAGGAGCAAGCTAGCTCTGAATCAGAAGACGCCGAGAACTTCTGGACCAGTCCTTTAGCAAATTAGACTCCCGGTGTCAACAAGCAGAGTTGCAGGGTGGACTGCATAGATGAAAATTGCAACAATACAAGATCAAAACAGCCACCTCCTCCTTCCTATTCTTTGCAAGCCTCCATGGCAAATTAGGGTGGACTGTTTTGAGCTTCCAAAGTGAGCCGCCTTAATTGCATGATGGCTGGAAGAAGAGAGCTAGCAAGTGTTGTGGCCCGCCAGCGGCCAGCGGAGCTGGTGGCAGACTCAGACAGTGAGGAGGTTGGGGAGGAACATGGGCCAGTCCTGGAGTCTGAGGAAGACTCTGATGAGTGCTCTGCGTCAGAGGCAGAGAGGGAGCCAGGGCCATCTGACAGTTGTCAGCTGCCTTCGGAGTCGGACTTCAGTGGGGCAGAAGAACAGCTGAAGCCTGTTCCCAGTGTGCGTATGCACAGAGCTGCCAGGAGAAGGGAACAGCTAAGGAACAAGGGTCGACTCAGGAGTAAAGCCACAGGTGGACGATGAATGGCCCCTCCCAGAGGAAATAAAAGAGGAGCAAAAGGGGAATGGAGTTTGCAGGAGATAATTAATTCGCTTAATTGGTTCGTTACTCTCCTTGCCAAATTTTGAAGATATCGGCCTGGCAGCTCTCCAAGCCAGATAAGGTCTGTGAGTGTAAATTCACCCTTGAAAGACTTTGCTGGATGGGAATGAGAGGAATTCACAGTAACTTAATAAAAAGGGGTTTTTGTTGGGACAAGGAGTCTGCTTCATGCTCTTAGGAAGCCTAGGTCAGAACAGGAAGAGACAAGAACATCCTTAACATGGCTCCCCTCTGCGTGCGTATCTAAACTTGTTCATAATGTCAGGCTCCAATTCTTCCAAGTACAATGTAATCACAAAGCCTCTTTAGGAAAGAATTTTCGAGAAGAGGTTATAAAAATCCCAGCAACTGAACTCTTTCCCATGTCCAACCAACATATCCCCAAGCTACGGTCGGGCAGAAACTTTTTTCCGAGTTGTTTTTCTAACTTGCTTCTCATGAAGCTTGCAGCTGGCTGTTTTATGTAAGGACCTTTAGAATTTTATCAGTCTGGGAACCGACTCTTCACAATCACCGCGGAGGCCTTCCAGTTTATAAGAGATCCATCGGAAGCCAGGGGGTTTCAGGGCCAGAACCTTGAATACATTAATATAAAACGGCCAACTAAATGAGAAAAATACAAAGCAAGGGGGTCTTGCTAAGCTGTGGAAAGGGTGGCTCACACATCAGCCCCAGGCTTAAATTCCAGAGGATGTAAGTAGGTTTTTGCATCCTCATTTTGGCGGGCAGCCACCAATTAATTTAAGTGGCTCGGTATAGTGTACAATAAAGATCTTTAATTAGCCATGCCATGCGGAGGATCTGAATGGCTTTTGTTGCCAACTGAAGAAGGGATCCTGATGCAGAATTCCCAAGGCACGCCGGAAAGCTGGCAAACAACCAAAACCCGCCGATTTCTTGCAGCCCAAGACGAGATATTTGCACAGAAGCATTTGCAGGGTGAGAATTGTTCCACGACGGGACTGCCTTTTTTTCCTCAACAAATTTTGGTTGAATGGACGCTTGTCGTTGCCTTCAAAGAGTTTATTTCAGGGCTGATCGCTTTGTCATTATTATTTTTTTTACTGACGATTGTGTTTGTGTTGATTCCTGGTGTGTTGTTCTGAACCCCTCTGTGAGAAACAGGGGTACCCAAAACTACAAATGAAATAACCTGGAATAATAAACCCGGATGTTTAAAATGGAGACCCTTGTGCAGTAGCTGTTGTAACATGACACCCCTCTTGATGATTCACAAACCGTGCAAACTCTACTTTGGCATCATATGGATAGTCAGAATCACTGACAGTTTTCTACCTCTGAGGCTTTCTCCTTCCTTCTCAGGTGAGGCCCAAAATGTCATTAATGAGACTTCTGCATTTCTGCAATATTTTAGGTGGTTTTAAAACAAAACTGTCTAAATTGAGGGGAGAAAGAAGAATTCTGGGAGCCACCAGCTGCTCTCAATACCCACAGATGTGACATACCCTGTTTCAGGGGTGAAATGCTCCTGGTTCGGACCGGATCACCAGATCTGGTAGCGATGGAGGTGGGTGGTTCGGAGAACCGGTAGCAAAAATCCCTGCCCCCCCCCCCCCCATGCCCAGCTGAGCCACATGATTATCAGAGACTTTTTTAATTTTATTTTTAAAAGCATTTTTTCTACAATCTCTTTGGCCGAAAAAATGGGAATGGGGATTTTACAGTATCCTTCCCCTGGAGTGGGGAGGGAATGGGGATTTTGCAGTATCCTTCCCCTGGAGTGGGGAGGGAATGGGGATTTTGCAGTATCCTTCCCCTGGAGTGTGATGGGAATGGGGATTTTGCAGTATCCTTCCCCTGCCACGCCCACCAAGCCACGCCCCACAGAATCAGTGATTAAAAAAAATTGCATTTCATCACCGTTGGTGAGACTAAAAAGATAAAGAAACCCTACAGAGCCGGCTCTATAGCGGAAGTGTCAAACTGGCAGCCCACGGGCTCGATGTGTCACGTGTAGGCCACGCCCACCCCAATTCTGTGAAGGAGGAAAATGTCACAAAACGTCACGACAACGTGACATGGGAAGTTTGACACCCATGTTCTATAATATTTTTTCCCCCAACCCAGAGAACATCTGCTATTGGTCATTTATCCAACAAGGAACGGAGCTTAAGAATGAAGCCGTCAGCAATATTCTGAGCTACTGCCCAACTGCCTCTCCCATGCTAATGGATGGGGGCATTTTCATCTACAGCTTCTTGCCAGATGGAGCTCATTTTCAAACTTCATGTTCCTTTGCGTAATTTCTTCCTCCACACCGCTTTTGTTCCTGTTCTCACTAGCAGGATAACTAGATGTTATCCTGCTAGTGGACAACGTATTGGAACTCTACCTAGTATCTTCTTAACTTTGTGTTGAGTTGGAAAGAGCAACAGGTGCCTCTGATTGAGATGTGGCCTGCTTTGCTGCAGTCCCAAAGGGGAGGGGGAATCATAGGTTTCCATCAAACCCCCTATCTACTTTCTGTTACCTGTCTGCGCAAGGGGATGCTCTTGGCCAGTTTATGGACGGCCAACTGGCTGTTGAAATCGGTCTTCTTGGTGGTGCTCTTCATCTTGTAAATGAGGGCGGTCACAATCATGCAGGAGATGAGGAAGCCCCCCGTGCAGTAAATGATGATCTCCAAGTACAAAGGAGAGGTCATCAGAGCTGGTTTGTCTTCTATAGCTGAATCAATATAAAGAAAGCTTTAGTACAAAAGATCTTCCATCAGGGCAGCTAGAAAAATCAGTAGGGTCAAAAGAACAGCTCATGCCCCAAGCCTACCAGGTTGGTCCTGGCATGATATGTTTGTGAGTCTTGGGCAACCACTGCTCTGGTTTAGTATAATACTTCAATCAGGGCATGAGTGATCGGTCAAGAAGTTATAATTTAAAATAGCTGGCTTAGTACAGTATTTGTAGGGGAGAATATGAAGCTGGTGTGTTTCTGTAGGCCTTGCATGCCCTTGAAATAAAAGAGGGAGAGGTGATATCAAAGACTTTTCACCTCTCAAACTCAACCAGCATCACCAATTCAGTTTCCAGAATGAAATCTTGTATGATATACTGGAATCCTTTCGTTTAGACCAGTAACTTTCACATGTAGCTACTGAGTCTAAAGAAAGTCCATTTATGTTTGATGTTACGGCAGTGCCAGTTTCAAAGGAGGCTTCCTTTGAGCTTGGCCCGTGGAACAGGATGTTGGAGGCAGATGGAAGTCCCTCTTTTATAGGCTTCCCTCCCAAATGCCCATTAATAATAAAGGTATGACAAAGATTTCCAGCTCATTCATTTTGTTCTACTTTGAAAAAGTTCGCTGAGTTGTGGATCTCATCATGCTGCCAAAGCAAACTTTCCAGAATGATACAAACCATGGTTGGCACAACAGATACATCAAGGAGGTCAAATGGTGCCACTTTTTCCTGTTGCACCAAACTGGAAAAGGTTTTGCTCAGAAATATTCTCAGCAGCAAAACAGTTTCTGAGATGGCAGTGCCACCTTACCTGGCCTTTTCTAACTGGTGCCACTGCAGCAACTTTAAAGTTATTTATATATATATACATACATATATATATATATATATATATATATATATATATATATATATATATATATATATATATTATAGCTAGAATAAAGGTAAAGATAAAGGTAAAGGTTTGCCTTGCACGTATGTGCTAATCATTCCCGACTCTAGGGGGCTGTGCTCATCTCCGTTTCAAAGCCGAAGAGCCAGCACTGTCCGAAGACGTCTCCGTGGTCATGTGGCTGGCATGACTAAATGCCAAAGGCGCACGGAACGCTGTTACCTTCCCACCAAAGGTGGTCCCTATTTTTCTACTTGCATTTTTACGTGCTTTCGAACTGGTAGGTTGGCAGAAGCTGGGACAAGTCACGGGAGCTCACCCCGTTACGCGGCACTAGGGATTCGAACCGCTGAACTGCTGACCTTTCGATCGACAAGCTCAACGTCTTAGCCTCTGAGCCACCGCGTCCCTATAATACCAGCAAGGAAAAAACTGCTGGTATTATAACAATATTCTGACTGTAGAGATCTTTAAAAGGGGAATGAAGCAAGAAATAAAAGTTTCCCCCCTCCAACTTTCCTTTCCCAAAAAAATAGTAATAAACAGAGAATGGCAGTGGGGGTGGGAGGAGGGCAGAGGAGATGTGATCAAAGAAAATTAACAGCCCTGTTATCATGTTTCTCATCAAAGATGGCAGGGCACTGAATGGGTGGAGATGAGACAAGGAGAGGGATAGGAAACCCCCATAACAGAGCAGACTTTGGAAGGGGGCGTGAGTACAATCTACAGCAATAGTTCATGCCTTTCTCCCCAGTCATTTATTAGGTTATTGCTGGCCACCTTCTGATGGCTGGAAAAAAGAAGCCATCATCAAGCCAGCAGACCTGTCTATCAAGAGAAACTAATGAAGACCCTTCTAAGCCCACAGAGAATGCAAGATTCCAATCTACCAAGGCAAGATTCCATTCTCATTCAAGGACATGTAGGAATAAGTCTTATTTTGGGGTCTTGGGGATCTTCATTTTGGTAATCAGCTCTTTTGGGAGGGATCTAGGAGCCACTAGGTTCCATCTTCTCCATCTCTCTTGCCATGAGATAAACTGGAGAAGGGAAAAATGGATCTCCAGCTCCTCCAAGAAGAAGGGGACAATTTGCCATGGCCATTTCACCACGGCCAACCTACTGCAGCCAACTCGCCAACAGGGGCCAACTCATCCATGCACAATCCTATGTGAGATAACTCAATGCAATAGTTATCCGCCACTGTTTCTTGGACATTATTTCCATTCTTGTCAATGGAAATAATGTCCAAGAAACGGTGGTGGATAGCGTTTATCACATTGAGTTATCCCACATGAAACTGTCTGTGACTACGGCAAGATGGCTGCAGCACATTGTGATAGACCCCCCCCCCCCCTCCAAGTTTCATACATATATTGTTGTATCCTTTGGAGTGAGTTTGTTCATGTGGATGTATATGTCAGACCTGGAAGCCATATTTTGCGTTGGGCCTTCAGGCCTGCCACATTTACTGCTGTGGGAAATTGGGAAGGGGGGATTGTATGGAGCATGGGTGATATGTAGTCATAATAACATTCCTTTCTCAGAGAGTCAAGGACATCTTGCCCTGCACCTGGAAGGCTGGAACTGGGAGGCATCTCCAGTTGGGACGGTGCTTTGATTGGATCATGTAATGGACTTTTGGATGTTGAACTTTTCTTTGGGTGGGGAAAACCTGGAAACTTTCAGATTCGGGTTTCCCCAGATGTGCCAATATGTCATCTCTAATAAAATGTAACTTTGAGGAAATTCAAGCCTGGGAGTTTTCTTTCTTTGAGGGTGTTACTTGGAACCCTGACAGTATATACGCAATGGTGAACAATTGTTGTGCTGTTGTGTTGACTTCTAAGTTGATGTGTTTGAGTATGTGGATCGCAGCTGGATAAAAGGGCAGCCAGGGCCTCCTTAAGTTTACAACTGGCATTTTATTGCGATGAAGGTGGGCAGAGCTTGATACTCCCAAGGATGAGAAAGGCAGCTTGTTAGATGTTCTTACTTGTACACACAGAACATAAGACAAGCATTCAGCACTGCAGCCCTGATAAATACAATGATTTCATGGTAGGGACTGGGGCTCATTTGCTGTCTTTTGACGCTTCTTTTTAGAAAGCAATAGTTTGGGTAAAGGTGAATTTTCAAAGAGGCATCTGAGCATTGACAGATGTGTCTCCAATTTGGAAAAAGTTGAGAATTCAAAGGATCTCAAGTGTTGCCCCTGTTTCTATCCTGTATTGCATGAGCCGCGGTGGCGCAGTGGTTAGAGTGCGGTACTGCAGGCTACTTCTGCTGCCTGCCGGCTGCCTGCAATTTGGCAGTTCGAATCTCACCAGGCTTAAGGTTGACTCAGCGTTCCATCCTTCCGAGGTCGGTAAAAGGAGGGGCCAGATGGTTGGGGGCAATAGGCTGACTCTGTCAACTGCTTAGAAAGGGCTGTCAAAGCACTGTGAAGCGATATATAAGTCTAAGTGCTATTGCTATTTGGCTGGCCTCCTATCACCCCCAAGTCCATCTCATATATCTCTTGGCATTGAACCTTTGGGGCCCTGTGTGTGCCAGCTCTGTCTTTTCCTCTGCCAAAGACAAAGCGAAGCACAGAAAGGGTGACAGCCTTCCTTGAAAGAATGGAATTGGCCTATGAAAAACTTGGATCTAGCCTCTAGTTGAGTTGTAACTCAAATCAGAAATGAACAAGACCTTGGCCTGCAAGAGCCATTGATGGTGCTGTGGGTCATCCCAATTTAGCAGGCGAGGAAATAGGACCAAATGGGAGGCGATGGCTTACCTTCAGGATGATAGGAACTTCCTATCTTGGACAGGGGCTGGCAGACACATTTTGATTAACCATCCCATCCATAAGAGGAAGCCAATTGGTAGGGTCCCTCTACCACTCCTTCTCCTCCTCCCCTACCTCCAAGGAGCTCGGCTCTTACAAACCATGGCAAGCTACTTCCCAAAGCTAGTCAAAGAGACAGCAAGGAGACAGAGAAAGGAACAGAACCGATATATACCTTCTAGAACCGTCAACCATGCAGAGTGATGGGAGATCCCAATAGAATTACCCGCCAAACAAGTATATTGCCCAGCGTCCTCAAAGGAGACATTCCTTAAGTGAAGGACTTCCATTTCTTTGTCAGTTGTGTTAACACCAGCTGTCTAGAAAGGGGGGAAAAAAAATGGAAGCAAAACAAAACAAAACAAAAAAAGGAAAATAGGACGAGCAAATGTAAGACAAGCTGAAGGAAGAGGAAGGAGATAACATGCGTCTCCTGAAGGACACAGAGACACCACTGTAGCCTAATGACAAGACAGCCTTGGGGCAACCACCAGTCCAGACTGGCTTAAAGCGGGCAGTGTTAAAAACAAACGATAAAACAACCCTTCACCATATTGAATTTTCCTGCCCATCGACATGCTGGGGGATGGGCCACATGGAAAAATGGACCTTGGGAAGGCGAAGACCAGCTTAGTTTCACAGTGTGGGACAGGCCAAGGGATAGGTGGAAATGGAAGGGGCAGAGAAGAGAGAAAGTTTGGAGGACAGAAGCTGACAGGCTCTTGAAAGGCAAGAGAGAGCAGGTTGCTCCCAACAGGGAGAGGAGAGCCGCCATTTTGTTTTGGCTGTGAAAAGTGAAGATAGTAGCAGAATTCAAAATTAGGCCTACTTAAAGGAAGGGCTTGCATCATCGACAGCCAGGTTAAAAGCAATGGGGTGAACAGTGCAACACTCAAAAAAAAGGTGCACTTCATTTAAAGGAGGTATTGATTTTGCTGCCTCAAGAGGAGATCTAGGTTGAGAGAGTGATACTGAAATATTTTTAATAATTCTGGAAGAAATGAGATCCTTATCAGTATTCTTCTGACCAGCTTATAACAGGGCCCCAATGGAGGGAAAAAAACCCCCCACAATTTGATGTTCAAGCAGAAGATTTTTAGGAATAGTTTCTCACTTCTAGTTTAGTTCATAACGGAAGAGGATTAGGAGTAGAGTAGAGTAGAGTAGAGTAGAGTAGAGTAGAGTAGAGTAGAGCAGAGCAGAGCAGAGCAGAATAGAATGTGGAGTGGAGTGGAGTGGAGTAGGGTAGGGTAGGGTAGAGTAGAATAGAATAGAATGTGGAGTGGAGTGGAGTGAAGTGGAGTGGAGTGGAGCGGAGCGGAGCGGAGCAGAACAGAACAGAACAGAACAGAATGTGGAGTGGAGTGGTGTGGAGTGGAGTGGAGTGGAGTAGAATAGAATGTGGAGTGGAGTGGAGTGGAGTAGAGTAGAATGTGGAGTGGAGTGGAGTAGAGTAGAGTAGAATAGAATAGAATAGAATAGAATAGAATGTGGAGTGGAGTGGAGTGGAGTAGGGTAGGGTAGGGTAGAGTAGAGTAGAGTAGAATAGGAGTTGGAAGGGACCTTGGAGGTCTTCTAGTCCAACCCCCTGCTCAGGATGAATGAAACGACACACTGTTAGGAAAAAGAAGAGAAGAAGAGCATGAAACGTAATCGATCAGCCGTTCCGAGGATTTTTCCATGGCTTTATGGCACCAGAAACAGAGGAGGAAACAGGAGAGCCACAAAAGTTTGGTTTTTTTCCACCGCTAAGAATCGCCCAAAGTGGCATTCTTCCCGTTTACCTTCAGCCACGGGTCTGGTGACGGTCAGCCACGCAGACTGGTTAGCCTCACCAATATAATTGGAAACCTTACAAACATACTCCCCGCTTTCAGCCTCTGTCACATTATAGAGGGTCAGCACTTCCGCATCAGAGCTATTTATTCCCGAGTGCTAGAACAAGACCAACAACACAGGAGTCACTGGGCAGCCAGGGATGGGCTTTGCAGCTCTGAGACAACACCCACAATCACATTACCGCCTCCCCTTGCCTCAATCCAAAACAAGGAGTGGAACATTCCCTGTTCGCCTCAACCCCACCCTTTGCTGGCATCTCTCATTTCAGAGAAAGCTCTAGGGCAAGAGTTTGCCAGCCTTGGCAATTTTAAGATGCATGGACACGGGTAGGCTGCTGGGGGTTCGCAAGGGTTCGGGAGAACCTCTAGCTAAGATTCTGGGCAGTTCGGAGAACCCCCAAATCCCACTCCTGTCTGGCCCTGGCCACCCCGCCATGCCCCTTCCCAGGAGTCCTCACACGGCCCGTTTTGGATGCAGGTAAGTGCATGTTGTGGCTCCGATCCCCGAGCCCATTTTATCGGAGGAAGAAGACTCCGAACATGAAAGAGAGGAGCTGGCCAGGCCTCCCTCTCCAGGCCCCTCCTCTCTGGCAATGCCTCAGGTGTCTGCCGAGGGAGAGGAGATTGACCAGGATCCAGGTGTCTCCGATGACAGCGATGTGGGTGATAAGTCGTTCCTGGATCCACGCCAACGAAGGTGAGATAAACGTTTGCAGCAGATGAGGAGGCGGGCCAGGGATTAAGCTGAGTCACTGGACCACACCCCACAGGCTATATAAGAGAGTGTGGTGGCCATTTAGATTCTGTGACGGACAAAGCTAACTTCTGGCTAGTCACTTTGTACAACGCCTGATCTGCTGAAGGTTTCATGTTTGAGCTGGACTGTTTTGAAAACTGTGTGTATTAGTTGTTATTATCTGGTGGAGGAACACTCCCTCTTCTTGAAGTAAAGCACTTGGCAGACGGTTATCGTATTGCTGCCAAGTTCCTGATGAACCTTGTGTGTGCCGAGTACTTCTTTAACCCCCGGCTGGCTGTTTGTGTGTGTGTGGGGACGGGGACAGAATAGTGCAGGGCATGCATGGAAGCTTGGGGAGGGCGAAAAACGGGCCTACCGGAAATTCAGGAAGGTTGGAAATGGGCCACAGTTTCCGGCCTCCAGAGGGCCTCTGGAGCCTGGGGAGGCTGTTTTTGCCCTCCTGGAGGCTCGAAAAAAGCCTCCGGAGCCCAGGGAGGGCAAAAATGTCCCTCCCGCTGTGGTGCAGGAGGCCGATTAGGCCAAGCCCACCATGGCCATGCCCACCCAGCAACCGGGCAGAGAACCCCTTGCTAAAATTTTTGAAGCCCACTCCTGTGCGTGAACTCAGTGTGAGTGAGAGTGTGAGGTCCACCAGTCTTAAAATTGCCATGGCTGGGAAAGCTCTCTTTAAGGACACAAACTATATCATTCCCATGTCTTGCTTAAAATAAATCTTTTATCAGTAATAATAGGAACCTCATGGACAGCAGGTTTATTTCTAAACATAGCCTTGGTGCGTCTAAAGAATAACACTTTCAAATGGATTCCCTGTCCCTTTTAAAATTTCCCTCTATGTTTACTTTTTGAAACACTTCAGTAGAAATCCGACATCTTGCACTGCATAGCAATGGTCCCAGATCATCTCCATTTATCAAAAGTCTTAGAGGCCCTCTAGGGATATCAAGAACATTCCGGGCAACGAGTTTGACTTTTGATAAGCAAGTAATTGTTTGCCTGTGATAGCCATTTTATTTATTTATTTATTACATTTCTATGCCGCTTTTGTCAAAGGTGAAGCCCTCAGTGGCAGCCATTTTGTGAATGCATCGGCTATATGCTTCCAAAATTCCACCCGGGACCTCAGCTTAAAGGCTGCCTCCCTAACTAACTAACATATGCTAAAGGAGCAAGTGTGTTCATTTTACAGCTCTGTGGCCCAGTTCGGTTCCCAGTTCAGCCTTACCAGAAGATACTGGAGAACTACATGAAATTTGTCTTAGCATACCAGGATATTTAAAGCAATCTGATAAGGAAAGCCTCAAATAAAAGAAGTCCCTGGCCATTTCAGAGTCCTCAACAATGTGCATGTGATGGTTGCCTTTGATTCTATTCATGATCATAGACATGAACCATGTCATATGAGCTTCATCCAAGCAGATCTCCTCCAGAACATTCTTCCATTTCCTAGATTTTGCTAGAATTGCCAAGTTCCAAACTTAGATGAGTTGGCATAGTCTGTCTGATTGACTGGACCCATATTACTTCTCCAATCCAAGCTACATGGCCATGTTTCTCATATGTATCATAAGCTTCCCCTCCTAAGATTTTAAGAAATAAGCCCCAGATTAACTAAGCGGTCACATTCACCCAAGTTGAAAGACCTTACCTTCAAGACTTGAACAAAAGGCAAGTTATTTGGTCCAATCTTGCTTCCATTGACTTCAATGTGCTTCAGCCATTGGATGTGGGGTTGAGGGTCACTATAGACCTTGCAAACAAATTCCACATTGCTACCTAATGAGACTGTCTTGTTAGCTGGGAGCCCAGCTTGTAGGATAGGCCGGTGAGGAGATCTTTCTAGAAAAGACATAGGAGAAAAAGAGTTTCAAGCAACTTGACAAACGGAAGAGAAGAAGAAATGGTGAGAGAGTCCATATCACTCTGCCAATTTATTTTGGTGTCGCCTGTCAGCCAGGAGAATTCACTCCAGAAAGAAAGAAAAAACAAATATTACCAACAAAACTAGATTAGCAAACAAAAAAGTAGATTGCAATAAATGTGACGACTTAAAAAAGAACTTAAGCGAGCAATCGCTTTTACCTAGATCTGTGATGGTGAACCTGTGGCACGCGTGTCAGAGGTGGCACGCAAAGCCCTCTCTGTGGGCACGTGTGCCATTGCCAGTTGCTCTTCTGGTTTCTGAAAAATGGCCTGAAAACGGCTGGAAAATGCCTCAAAAAGCAGCCTGAAAATGTCCCCCCAAACGGTCTGTAAATGGCCCGAAAAAAGGCAAAAAAGCAGGCCATTTTCAGGCCCAAAATAGCCGAAAGACTGCCTAAAAAATGGCCTGAAAAAGGCCCGAAAAATGGCCTGAAAACGGCCCGAAAAATAACCTGAAGACAGCCCGATAAACAGCCTGAAAATGGCCCCAAAACAGCCTGAAAATGCCCCCCAAAATGCCCCAAAATCCAGGCATGCGTGAGCTGACCAGCTGGTCTTTGGGTTTCCGGTGCTTCAGCATGCACACACGTTCCGGTTTGGGCACCTTTTGTGCCGAAAAGGTTCGCCATCACTGACTTAGACCAAACAAAATATAACATCTATATCAGTTAAATCTCCATGTCAGGTTTCGAGGTCGTCTCAAATAAATTGCATTTCAAACAAAGTCTTTGATGAAAAACTCTCATTTATTAAGCACGACATTCTAAACCTGACTCCATCAAAGCCAACACTGACTTCCAGACCCAAAACCCTCCCTTTCCGTTCCCCACTCCCCTGCACTCATTGGCCATCTTTCAAGTCACTCTACCCCTAATCTACTGCTCCAGCTCAAAGGAATTTCCCCCCTCCCATCCCATAGGGGATATTATCTCCAGGGAAAATAAGTAGGTGAAAAGTCAAACGTCCCTTTCCAGACGCCTCCGCCTCTCCTTCTTATGTCAGCACTAGAATAAATGCAGCTTGAAGTGCTGACACTCCGAAGGAAATAATTCCACTCAGGATACAAAAGCTCCATTTCTGGTTAATTTGTTGAATTTGATTTTTCGTGATCATGGCCTACTCAAGATGTGCGTTCGGTACACGCTTTTAGAAATGGATATTCTTCTTCGCAAACAATTTCTCAGGTTTTTGGAGGGACACATACTAATTTTTGTGTGGATTTTGCTTTATTTTTCACTTTTCAAAAGTGGTGCATTATAGTGCACCAGAAGACAGTTAAAGTAAAGCTGTGAACCAATTAATACATAGATTAGGAGTGGAGGAAAGCATATACTGGGTAACAGCTAAAGCTAAACTGTGAACTAGCCAAAAAATATAAAGTTAGGAGTGGAGGAGACTATACCTGGGGAACAATTGAAATATAGTTGTGAACCAGTTAAAAATAAAGGTGGGAGCGGAGGAAAGCACTGCTGGAAAACAACTATTTAAGTTGCAAACCAGTTATAAAATAAATATAGGATGAGTAAAGGAGATAAGGTTGGTGGGTGTAGTTAAAATCATACTGTGAACCAGCCAAAATAATTTAAGGTTAGGAGTGGTGGTAAGCCTTGCTGGAAAGCAGCAAATCAAGATGTAAACCAGCTAAAAAATAAAATTAGGAGGAAGTGGAAGAAACTTTACAGGAGAATAATAATATAACTGTGAACCAGTTAAATAATCAGATTGGAGTTATATAAACTACTAAGAGAAAAGGGAAATAAATTTTTGGTAAGATTTGGATATTAGTTGTGATCAAGAAGCGGTGAAATATAGATTTGGTGTAACGGGTCTTAAATTGAGAAATGTATATGAAATATTGATTGTTATAATGATAGAGATTTAGAATGGTGTTTATAGTCTAGAATGTTGGGCGAAATAATTGAATGATAAATGTTTAGAATAAGATTTTTTCTTTCTTTCTTTCTTTCTTTTTTCTTTTCTTTTCTTTTTTAAAGATGTAATTGGATAAAAATGGCAACAAAATTGATTGTGGGAATCTTAATAATTGTACTTATTATATGACAGAACAAGCACCTGCTCTAAAAAGATATATTTTATGTTTTGTGTTTTGAAAAATAAAAAAAAAAAATTGGGAAAAAAAAAGTGGTGCATTATAAAATTCTGAAAACTCTAGTGAATAACAGCAGAGGGCTCCTCGGTGTCAGTCTGGCAAGTTATTACTTATTTAGCTCTTCCTGAATTCCAGAAAAATGAAGCATTATTAAGATGGTCCATTGCCTAATTCAGATTTTCTTAAATATTGTTTTATCTTCTCTCCATATACTGTCTCTTGTTTATAGTCTCTCATAGTAATTTTGAATTATTTTTTTCTTTTCTTCATTTCTATAACACATAGTTCCTTTCTCATCCATTAATTGATTAATTAATTCCCCCCCCTCTCTTTTTTCATTTTATATGCCAACCATCTGACTGGCTTGTTTCCATTTTCAAAAAAAAGTTCCGTTTAGAGGCCTTTATTTTACCTGCCAGGTCCTCTTTTTCAATTAAATTCATTTCATGTTTTTTTCCAGTTCCATTTGTTTTTTTAATCCTTTTATTTTGTGTATCTTTTTGTAGTTCCTTCTCTAACTTCTTATACTCCTCTTCCAGCTTTTTTTGTGTTTGCCTTTTCTCTTTGTTTTTTTTTACCCAGATATGTCATTGCCAGCCCTCTAATACAGTGTTTTTCAACCTTGGAAGCTTGAAGATGGGTGGACTTCAACTCCTAGAATCCCCCAGCCAGCGCTGGGGGATTCTGGGAGTTGAAGTCCACCCATCTTCAAGCTACCAAGGTTGAGAAACACTGCTCTAATATATGCTTTCGCTGTGTGTGTCTCTCTCTGCATTTTTCTCTGCTCCATATCAGAATGCTAGAACACCGGTTTAAAGAAGGGGATTTCTACCGCCCAACTAACGGCTGAGGAAAAGTAGAGATTTTGGAGATCTTTGAGATACCAGAGGTGACTCTGGATATCATCTCAACTGTTGAGGGAGTGGTCCCTCAAAGATTCCTGAGGCAATCTGAACTCATTTATGGATATTAACACTTACACCAATATCCTCTTTGTTCCCCCCCCCCCAAAAGAGGGGGGAATCCCCTCCTCTTTGACATCTTCCTCACATCAACAGTGATTGTTTTCTAAGATGAATTTCAGATAATTCTTTTTTAGCATGATTTATTGAGATTTATTCCTCTCCATGTCATATCAATGTGCACCAAAGTTCATTAGAATTGGAGCATTCCTTCCTTCTCTTTCTTCCCTCCCTCCCTCCTTTCTTTTTTTCTTTCTTTCTTCCTTCCCTCCCTCCCTCCTTTCTCTCTCTTTTCTTTCTTTCTTCCTTCCTTCCTTCTTTCTCCCCTCCCTTTCTTTCTCTTTTTTCTTCCTTCCTTCCCTCCCTCCCTTCTTTCTTTTTCTCTTTCTTCCTTCCTTCCCTTTCTTCCCTCCCTCCCTTTTTTCTTTCTTCCTTCTCTTCCTTCCCTCCCTCCCTCCTCTTTCTTTTCTTTCTTTCTTCCTTCTCTTTCTCCCCTCCCTCCCTTTCTTTTTCTTTCTTTCTTCCTTCCCTCCCTCCCTCTCTCCCTCCTTTCTTTCTTTTTCTTTCTTCTTCCCTTTCTTCCCTCCCTCCCTCCCTTCCTTCCTTCCTTCCTTCCTTCCTTTCTTTCTTTCTTTCTCCCTCTCTCTCTTTCTCTCTCTGCCTCTCTGAGAACTTGTGAGCTTGGATTCTTTCCCTCGATAAAGGACCTTGCAGGTGGCTCTTTACATAACCTTCTCACGAATCCCTTATTTGTCCAGGCAACCATTTTTAAGTTTTACGCCTCCAAGCAGGTGAGAAAACCATGCTGTAGCTTTTATGACGTTGAAGGTAAAGATGCTCTCTTTAATAGGCTCGGTCCTCGGCGATTCTATGGAAGCATCAATATTTTCTTGGCAATTCAGAGCAGTGGGTGCCCTTGCCCTTTTCCATTTATTTTTTTAAAAAAATCTTTTCAGTCTATCTTACAGCGCCAGTATTCTTTCACTGTCTCCCATTCAAATGCTAACTAGGATGAATCCTGCCATCTTAACAAAAAAAGGTCAGCTAGGTAGAGCTACCTGCTGAGACTCTACAATACCTCGGCCTTAAATAAGCTCTATACTCTCCTTTGTGCACGTTAGACCGCAGGGGCAAATTTTGATTATGCCTGCCGGGTTGTGTTGGAGAAGAGGGAGATTCCCGAAGCTGCCAATTCGATGGCAGAGGAGGTCACATGTGGGTCACTTCCATACTTTAGGAGATATGCAGTTTTTGAATCGCCTAGCCAGAAAGGCTCTAAAGCAGTTGAGTGACCCCCCCCCCCTTGCAGCTACTCAGATGCAGATCAGAAGTGGACTGTGGAACTTCTTAGAAACAAAAGAGAATTATGACAGCTGGCTCAGAAAACTATAGCTTCCCATCTTCCCTTCTGATGTGACAAAGCAGGGATTAGGAAAAATGTTTTCCCCCTTAATTACAAGAAGCCGTAGCCAAGATTCCTATTATTATTATTATTATTATTATTATTATTATTATTATTATTATTATTATTATTATTATAGCTTGTCACTTATTAAAAATATGAAGGGAATATGTCCTTGTTGCTGCTTGTTAAGAGTTCGTAGTGAATGTCCCCATCATGTATTCTACAGTCAAATTCCACTTCGAGAAGGAAGTATCACAAGACCAGTTTTTTCTCTGCCAAAAGCTTTGGATTAAAACTTCTGCAAAACTTCACTTGTCCGTAAGGAATAAATGGCCCATGTTTTCAATCTCTACCCCCAGCTGGGTTGCTATCAGCTTCATTAGAGGGACCAAGCTGGGGTCTCTTAGCTCTTGCATGAAGAAAGCCAGCGTGAAGCCTTCATGCTAATCCTTGCTTCGAAAAACACCCCCCCCTCCCCAATGAAATAATACTTGGATTAATCCAGGGGTGAAATGCTACCGGTTCAGGCGGAACCGGTAGTGATAAAAACTACCGGTTTGGGTGAACCGCTAGTAAAAAAAAAAAAGCTACCGGTTCGGTTGAATTGGTAGTTAAAAAAAGGTACCGGTTCCTCTGACCTGGTATTTCCGATGATCAGCTATGCCGCACGGTTTAGCTTTGCTAGAAAGCAGGAAATCCTGCTTTCTAGCGAAGCTAAATCATGCAGCACAGCTGATCCCCCCACCACTGTTCTACTTATCCAGGTATCCTTTTGGCGTGTACTGTGCATGCACCAGTAGGAAACTGGTTCAGATTTCACCACTGAATTAATCTGTTTCCTAAAAGCAATAATGAATTAACCCTAATATTTCAGAGTTCATTGTCTAGTTTAGTTTAGTTTTAGTTTTATTTGATTTATATACCGCCCTACTCCCGAAGGACTCAGGGCGGTGAACAGCCAACAATAAAATACATAGATACACAAAATTTAAAAATCCAATAAAATCAAATTAAATTATTTGGCCCAGACAAATTAAAACACCCCGATAATTTAAAAACAGATTAAAATTTAAATATTTAAAAAGGGAAGAAACACGCCACATAACAGGAAGCAATTAAAAAGAATAACTAAAAAAAACCAAAACAAAACCCCTCTATTGGAAAAAACGAACAGGTTAGAGCAGAAGTTCCAACAAATATTTAATTTCTATCTGTGGATTTGTAGTAATAAAAAAACAAGGTCATGACTAGATAAATACGAAGGATATCGGATCTCCGGGTTTTTCGCCGTGCCCTAAAAACTTTTCTTTTCCATCAAGCAGGGCTGGCGTGAAACCCCCTCCCCTTTTTAGTTTTTAGCTTTTTAAATTGTCAAAGGGGTTTTAGTTTCAATGTTTTAAATTTTTGGGCCAAAGTCATATAATTCTTTTAAAAAAAATTTAAATTTTGTATTGATATGTGTTTTAGTCTGGCTGTGCACCGCCCTGAGTCCACTTGGAGAAGGGCGGGATATAAATTGAATAAAATAAAATAAATAAAATAAATAAATCAGTCTGGTACAAGTGGTGAAGTGAAGAATTCCCCCCCCCCCCCACGTTTTCTTCTCTGAAGCTATCTATTCTATATTCATTTCTCACTCCCTTTTCCCCCCACTATGGATGTCAGTGAACACAACAGGGCCTGAGACATTCATTTTGTGGAACTGGGTTTGGGCTTCGAGCGGGCAGAGAAGCTAACACATATGGCTACCTCTTCACTGGAAGTCAAAGGTCAAACAAATCTAACAAGGCCCTAGCTGATTAACAAAGAACCAGACACCATAGTGAGTGAGCATTAACCAGCTCCTTTGTTCCCCCTTGCAAACTATTTCCTTTAGTTTGCTCAGTGTAATCAAATTAAATTGCATTCTTAATGGTTCATTTAGTGGCATTTAGAGCAACTCCACAAATGACTGAGATCAGCGAGCCTAGGTTGGGAATCAAGGCTAATAAGGAAATTAATTGGGGAGGCTGATGAGAAAAAAAGTTCTTGCATAGCCTCCGAAATTACCATAAATGTGACATGCAAGACGAGACAAAGCTTTGTGTTTGAGTGGTGGAGCCAGTCTTCTGAATCCACCCAGTGAAGAGCTAGTAAGGGTGAAAATTTAAGAAGTGAACTTTTTGGAACAGCCTCTCTTTGCATACAGAAGCAATCCCAAGCCAAAATGCAGCATTCATTTCTTCTGTCTCCTCCAGAAATGCTTAGATGTTTAGGGAGAATTTCTGCCTATACATTCTAAGGCAGGGGGGTGTCCAACCTTGGCAACTTTTAAGACTTGTGGACTTCCAAGTCCCAGAATTTCCCAGCTAGCCATTTCTGGGAGTTGAAGTCCATAAGTCGCAAAGGACTTTCCAAAAACCAAAGGAAAAAAAAAAAAAAACCAATACACTGTAGAAGAGCAGGCAGAGCTGGTGGGTGGAGTTAAATGTATCATAAGCTTAGAATCATTACACGACCACAAATGGTCTGAGAGATTAATGTCAGGTGCAAAGGAGCAGGACCATACACGAAGTTGAAGTTCAGAAGATTTACTGCCCAAGGCTATACACAATCTAGTCAACTACAATTCAGTGCTACACTGGCACCGGATAAGGGTCAATGGAATTCAAAGAGGGTTGGACTTAAGACTGTTTGTGGGAACGTCGTGACTCTAAGCCTGTGATGGAAAACCTGTGACACGTGTGCCACAGGTGGCACACGGAGCCGTATCTGTGGGCACGCACGCTTTGCCCTATCTCAGCTCCAGTGTGCATGTGTGCAATGGCCAGCTGATTTTCGGGCCTTTTGGGCCCACCAAACAGGCCATTTCCGACCTCCGGAAGGCCTCCAGGGGGGTGGGAAAGGCCGTTTTTTGCCCTCCCCAGGCTCCAAAAAAGCCTCTGGAGCCTGGGGAGGGCAAAAAATGGGCCTACCGGGCTCACCGTGACATCATGTGCCAAAAGTGGGGGGAACATAGGGGGGTCACATGCGCATGTGTGTGGCACATTAAATTATGGGTGTGGGCACACACACACGTGACCCCCCTGCGTTCCCCCTGCTTTTGGCACGCGACGGCAAAAAGTTTGGCCCTCACTGCTCTAAGCTAATGATGCGCTTAACTCTGGCCACCAGCTCTGTTTGCTCTTCTCTTCCCTAAACCACTCTATTACAAGGAGTTAAGAATCAACTTGAATTATCACAGTGATGAATAAAAAGGAGGGTAATACAGAGAGAGCTATTGGAAAAGAACTTTCCAGGCCTCCATCCTGCATTTCAATTCTTTTCAATTCAAAGCAGGAAATTTTCTGGCTGCATCATCAAGGCAAAGATCTCATTGTCCAGAGGGCTCTGAATTTTCCAATATCTCTTACATCAACATTTTCCTCTTCATATACAAATATAAAGAAACACAGACTTTTAGACCAGAACATTACTGGTGCCAATATATATATATATATATATCGGTTGCAGAACTGATCGTTACATTATTTCACAGCCATTTTGCAGGAAAACTACAACTGTCAGCTATGAGAAGTCCAATCATGGATGGAGCTGTCCATGGTTTAGATAGGAAATCAAATTTATCAGAAATATTAGCTGTGTCCTGTCAGCCAGAGATAAAGTCCAGGTTTGCTCTTAGCACGATGTGCTGAATGAACCACAAACCAAGTGTCAGGGTTTAAGTAACATCCCCAACTAAAGATTAGAATGCAGTACTGCAGGCTACTTCTGCTAACTGCTGGCTGCCTGCAATTTGGCAGTTCGAATCTCACCAGGGTCAAAGTTGACTCAGCCTTCCATCCTACCAAGATGGGTAAAATGAGGACCCAGATTGATGGGGACGATATGCTGACTCTGTAAACTGCTTAGAAAGGGCTGTAAAAGCACTATAAAGCGGTATATAAGTCTAAGTGCTATTGCTATTGACTCAACCTTCCATCCTTCCGAGGTCAGTAAAATGAGGACCCAAATTATTGGGGACAATATGCTGGCTCTGTAAACCGCTTAGAGAGGGCTGTAAAGCACTGTGAAGCGATATATAAGTCTAAGTGCTATTGCTATCTGTCACTAGTCAGTCAAGTCCACTTAAAAGATGAGCCAGATGTCATAAACTATCTGTCAACTTACAAAGCTTTCAAGTTGCCATGAGCAGGAGGGAGGGAGAACTGAAGTGAATTCCATTCATTCTTCCTGACCGCAATCAGAAGGAGGGCGTTAGGTTTCACAGCCAGCCAAAGTGGTTAATTGGAGAATGTGATTTATGACATGGCCAGAGAGGAGGGGAGAGACAGGATCATAGGGGAACGTAAATCTACGCAGAATCAGTCCTAACTGCATCCCAGTATTGCCGGAATGTTGCTCCTAATAAATGACTATATTTCCTTTGACGTTTGGATCATGGCTCATGAATTAATTAGGGCATCTTTCGGAAACTTGACACTATCATAGATTGCACAAATTGCCCCTTCTGAAGGTTCCCATTTCTTACCAACAACATCAAGGTGGTAGGTGTGATTGATGGCTCCGTATTTATTCTCCACAATGCAAGTGTAGTTGCCTTTATCCGATGGGACCACAGAGTCCATGATGATGCTCCAAGTTGCATGGCGAACCTGTTGAAAGAGGATGAAATGACTCAGGGAGGCTACCTGTTGACTAAGGGTTGGGACTCAAGCACAAAAGGAGATGGTGGATGTGACTGCCCTTTTTGCCTTTTCACCCTTGAGCAAGACCAAAGGTCTCTTCCAGATCCTCTACTGCTTGCTTTAGGCTGCACGTAACATCATCAATTTGTGGTTATGTTTTCCCCTTCGAGCGCACAGGCTCGTAATTGCTGTCAGCTGCAGGGTTGACCACAGAGCCATCTACATCTGGAAACAGATTATTCTTGAAGAGTGGGATGAAGTTGCTTTGCCAGTACAGGAACCAGACCTGAAAATACTTCCAGTTGTTTTCCTCCCACGAAGGAAGGTTACTTAGTCCCAAGTTTCACCAAGAAACTGCAAACTGCATAGATGTACATTTATTTGCAGAACCTCCAAATCTGGAATCTGAATGTGTGTGCCACCTGTTCTTTCACTGTGATTGTTTATCGGGTCCATCCTATTTTACCTTGCAAGTTGCACAACCTCGCCAAGCAATTTAGGAAGCTTAGCAAAGGCAATGCTTCAAGAGAAGGAACACGCACAGGTCTGTAAGCTACAACCTGTGTAAAAAGGAGGTGTTAAAATCGAATCCCTGGTGCCACGTAACGGGGTGAGCTCCCGTGACTTGTCCCAGCTTCTGCCAACCTAGCAGTTCGAAAGCAGGTAAAAAATGCAAGTAGAAAAATAGGGACCACCTTTGGTGGGAAGGGAACAGCGTTCCGTGCGCTTTTGGCGTTGAGTCATGCCAGCCACATGACTACGGAGACGTCTTCGGACAACGCTGGCTCTTTGGCTTTGAAACGGAGATGAGCACCGCCCCTTAGAGCTGGGAATGACTAGCATGCATGTATGGGGGAACCTTTACCTTTAAAATATAACCTCCTAAATCCTTGCAATTTTATTAAAAATCAAGGAGATTTTTTTTAAAAAAATGCCCGTGGAAAAGTTAAAGCAACAATACAACTGGGCCTTTGTTTGAGAGTCTACAGACTGTGGCCAGGGATGCTTTGAAAAATACACAGAAATACAGAGAAAATATTACGAAAGACAGACTCTTCCTCCCTGTTTTATTACAAAAGAGCCATGGTGGCGCAGTGGTTAGAATGCAGTATTGCAGGCTAACTCTGCCCACTGCCAAGAGTTCGATCCTGATCGGCTCAAGGTGGACTCAGCCTTCCATCCTTCCGAGATCAATGAAATGTGGACCCAGATTATTAGAGGCAAGATGCTGATGTTGTAAACTGCTTGGAGATAGCTGTAAAGCGCTATGAAGCAGTATATAAGTCTAAATGCTATTGCTAAATGGAAGGATTTCCATACTGGGGGATTTATTTTAATTTTTGTCATTCACATTTCAGTTTGTCCCTCCTTTAGCATCCTTTCTTTGATGATTTTATTCCACCATTTCTTTGGCTCCTGAACTTGGAGTTAATGCTGAATCTGGTCTACAAGTATGCTTTTTTGTGGAAGGAAGCACTAAGAATACAAAACTTCGACCCTGTTTTTTAAAAAAATAGAAAAAAAATGACCCCATTCGCACCACAAGTTTTCACTGAAATCGCACAAATTCGCAATTCTGTGGGGTTGTTTCCATTTTCAGCCAGACACAGTCCCACCCAAGAAAGAGTGAGATCAACAGAACTGAGACATAATTTCCAGCATCTCCCGGGATTTTGATGAAAAATTGCCAATTTTGGGAGTTAATCCACCTACTCAAACTTCCTTCCTGCTACACAGCAGCCTTTGTGGTCACTGGACAAGACATACAGAAGTTGCCGGTCCCCTTCAGATCTTTAGGGAAGAGGTAACTCATGCGATGGAAGCTGCCCTCTACCTGGATGAAGCTCTTGTTCTGTCCCCAAAACACAAGTTTCCTTCCTGCAAAATTCGCCAACTTCAACAGCTCCTCCAAGAGAGAAAACTGGGTGATCTTAGGTCACTCTCTCTCTCTCTTTCTGTCCACCTCACAGGATTGTTGTTGTGAGGAAAATAGGAGAAGGAAGATGGGTTGGACATGTTTGACACCTTGAGTTATTTATAAAAATGATAAAAGGCAGGATAGGAAGGAAAGAAGGGAGGGAGGGAAGGAGGGAGGAAGGAAGGAAGGAGAGATAAGAGGGAGGGAGGGAGGGAGGAAGGAAGGAGAGATAAGAGGGAGGGAGGGTGGGAGGGAGGAACAAAGGAAGGAAGGAGAGATGAGAGAGAGAAGGAGGGAGGAAGGAGAGATAAGAGCGTGGGACAAAGGAAGGAAGGAGAGATAAGAGGGAGAAAGGAGGAAGGAAGGAAGGAAGGAAGGAAGGAAGGAAGGAAGGAGAGATAAGAGGGAGAGAGGGAGGGAGGGAGGAGAGATAAGAGGAAGGGAGGGAGGAAGGAAGGAAGGAAGGAAGGAAGGAAGGAAGGAAGGAAGGAAGGAAGAAGAAGGAAGGAAGGAAGGAAGGGGGAGAGGGAGGGAGGGAGGGATGTATCACCAGTGATGGGAAAAGGATCCAGAATGGAGTGGATGACCTACGTTGCAACACCTCTCTTTATCCCCATTTCCCATATCTATGCTCTCTTAAACAACCATTTCTATAGGATCAACCACAATAATAAACTTTTAGAGCTCTGAGATCTGAGCCTTTTTTTTTTACTTTCAACCTAATGCAGGGCACAGTTTTCAGCAAACTGCTTTTCTCTTCGCCAAACGGCAAGCACGACTTTTCCCGGAAAAGAAGTTTCGTGTCTTCGTGCAAGTGACCAAGAGCTCAGCTAATCCAGCACAGAACGAAGGAAAAACAAAACAAAAACACAACACAACCGCCGGTGGCTGTGGATTCATTAAAGCTGTTATTGATTCTATGGGTGAAACTTCTTCAATCAGCCATGAAGATTAAAAAAAAAAGAAAAAGAAAAAAAGGAAAACACAAAACAGGATGCCACTTGTCTGTCACCATGGCTGGTGCTCAAAGGAGTTTCATTATTAACCCAGGAACCTGGCCAGCATTTGCAGTGGGAGGCATGGAGTGACCAGGCAGGGTGCTTTAGTCACTCCGGATGGAAATAAATTGTGCAACGGAGAGGCAAAAAGGATGAGACATCCGAAGCAAGTAGCAAACCTGTTGCCAAAGGCCAGAATAACTCCTCAATGTCTGTTGTGCATTCAGCTAAAATGCTTTCGCTTGGCTTGAAAGAGATCTTAGGGCAGTGGTGAGTTGCCCCCGGTTCGGAGAAAACCGGCGGGAGGCTCCGCCCCGGATGTCATCATCCGCTATCTGCGCATATGCAGAAGCTTCTTGTTGTAATCTTGTTGCTAACTGGTAGTAAAGGTAAGTAGAACCCACCCCTGCGCCATTTGTGAAATGAAGTTAAGTAAGGCCACACTTGGAAAACTGCATCCAGTTTTGGTCGCCACGATGTAAAAAAGATGTGGAGACTCTAGAAAGAGTGCAGAGAAGAGCAACCAAGAGGATTAGGGGACTGGAGGCTAAAACGTATGAAGAACGGTTGCAGGAATTGGGTATGTCTAGTCTGATGAAAAGAAGGACTAGGGGAGACAGGATAGCAGTCTTCCGATATCTCAGAGGTCGCCCCAACAGGGCTACATTCAGAGTATAAGACGCACCCAGATTTTCACCCTCTTTTTTGGGGGGAAAAAGGTGCGTCTTATACTCCAAAAAATACGGTATTTTAAAAGCAAGCCAAACACAACAGGCCTTTATTATTTTACCTTGTATCCACCAATGCGATGATCAGGTCTGAATTCCTTGCCGTTCTTCAGCCAACGGAGTGAAGGGGTGGGTGTCCCACTAGAGGGACATTTAAACTTCACAGTTTTGGCAGCAGGAACTGCATGGAGTTTCTTCTCCATTTTGTCTGGGTAGGTCCAGTAAGGTGGGATGGCTTCTACAAGAGAACCAACAAATAGGTTGCATGTTAACAGTGATGAAATTCAATTTTTTTTTACTACCGGTTCTGTGGGTGTGGCTTGGTGGGCGTGGCAGGGGAAGGATAATGCAAAATCCCCATTCCCTCCCCACTCTGCTGCGCCACCAAGGCTCATGTTACATTGGGTGGGAGGCAAATGGGGTCTTTCTTTAGTTAAATCACTAAAGCTTATTTTAGGGCTTTCGTTATAGTTTTTATGCATGCCACGCCTCAAAGTGAGAGGAATCTAAGAATCGGTGGCACAGTCAGAGAAAGGCCAAAGTAAAAAAGAATTTGGGACTGCAAGCAGCCCAGGAGACGGTCCATGGACAGGGTGGATAAAAATCTATTGATTATTCAGAAGATATACGAATGTGCTGAAATGGACAAACTGACCCTAGAATTAAAAGAAAAAGATGATTCGGAATATTATGAGGTTTGGGAAAAAATGGTATACCCAGATAGATAACAGAAATAAAAATTGGAAATAGGCATAAGGCTATTGAGGATTAGATACTGAATGTATATAATGTATTTATTGTATGGAATGTTGATCCGAAGTATATGAAAATGACACAGTTTGTTGATTATGTATTAGAGTTGTGTAAAGGAAAAATGGTAATAAAAATTATTTTTTAAAAAAATCGATGATTTTTTATAAAAAAATATTTTAAAAAATCAGATTTTTAAAGTTTAAATCGGATCTTTTTTTTATTGAAATAAGATTTTTTTTTAATCAAATGTATTTTAATAAAATGCTTTTGGAGTAAAAATCTGTCTAAGGATACCCTGTTTCCCTCAAAATAAGACATCCCCTGATAATAAGCCCAATCGGGTTTTTGAGCGCATGGCAGTAAGGCCAAGCGCTTATTTCAGGGTTCAAAAAAAAAAAAAAGTAAGACAGGGTCTTATTTTCAGGGAAACACGTTAGTTTTCTATTTAAGATACATTAATAATTTAGTTTATTCAGCATGAAATGGAGCTCCGTTATGTAGCATGAGGCTGTATATTCTGCAGTGTTTACATTTTTGGTAAACTCATTCCATGAATCCAAGATCTTCAAGCTAAACAGGAAACTTTCATTTTGTTTGCAAATAATAATATTAAAGAGCCTAACTACCAGAAAGGATGAGTCTTTACATTTAAAGAGCACCTGTCATTTTAGAGCCATCCTGGCAGCGCCTGTTAGCGGGCATCCACTTATCTGCTGCCCGCCATGTCCCTCACCTTGTGTCACTGCTGCATCACCAGCCATCCCGTTAAAGTGAACGGGACTGTTGGTGAGTGAACAGAGCCGAGATGGCGCAGTGGTTAGAGTGCTGTACTGCGGCTACTTCAGCTGACTGCTAGTTCAGCAGATCAGCGGATCAAATCTCACCGGCTCAAGGTTGACTCAGCCTTCCATCCTTCCGAGGTGGGTAAAATGAGGACCCAGATTGTTGGGGGCAATATGCTATTTAGTATACTGTCTTTGGTGCAAGCCGCCCAGAGTCCTTGGAGAGTGGGCGGCATAGAAATATGATTAATAAAATAATAATAATAATAACAACAGCGGATCAGAGGAGGAGCCGCTGCGCGACAGAGATGACAGTTGCTTTTTAAAAATTATGATTTAAATCGAGTGGATTTAAACCAAGTCTTTTTACTAGTGATTTAAATCACGATTTAAATCAACTCGATTTAAATCAAATCCACCCTGTCCATGCGGGTTAGATGCCTCTAGTTTTAAGTCCCTGTAAAAAGAAAAGAATGTTCTAGACAAGATTCGGATTGCTTGGGGTGGGGGAAAAATGTCCCGTTGGGGTTTTGCAAGATGTCATGGCTGCTTTTGAACAAGGTAGGAAAAGAGATGCTTACGGTTCGGTTTGGAATTGTCTGCTTCCTTTTCTTCCGAGGAAGAGTCATCATCGTCATCGTCATCTTCTGCAGAGGGGAGAGCATCTAAGGAGGATAGAAATGGTAAATATGAGTTGAGAAAAATGAGCTTTTCCCAATGAGATAAGACAGTGTTTCTCAATCTCGGGAACTTTAATATAGCTCAGTGTTTCTCAACCTTGGAAGCTTGAAGATGGGTAGACTTCAACTCCCAGAATTCCGTGGACTTCAACTCTCAGAATTCTGGGAGTCCACCTATATCAGTGTTTCTCAACCTTGGAAGCTTGAAGATGGGTGGGGGATTCTGGGAGTTGAAGCCCACCCATCTTCAGGCTTCCAAGATTGAGAAACACTGATATAGGTGGACTCCCAGAATTCTGAGAGTTGAAGTCCATGGAATTCTGGGAGTTGAAGTCCATAGTTCTTCAAGTCCGTAAGATTGAGAAACACTGAATTAAAAAAAAGGGCAGAATTGTCTTCTTCTTCTTTTTTTTACTGCCTTATTATAGACAGTCTCGTTTAACGACCGTTCAAAGTTACAACTACCTCCAAAAAGTTACTTATGACCTGTCCTCAAAGTCAAACACATACACACACACAGAGAGAGACACAGAGACAACATTTTGGGCAATTGGCAACTGGCCTATATTTAAAACTGGTTTCAGCATCCTGAGGTCAAATGATTATAATTTGTGCCCTTCCTTTGCTGGTTTCTGGCCAAAAATGTCCATTCGGGAGAACGACTATGTGATTCTAACAACCATGCTTTACCCTTTGTAAAATTAACTGTAGTGATCCGTATAATGACCACCATAACTTATGAGGGAAAATGCAGCCTCAGTTGTGGTTGTTACGTGAGGTAGTCCTCACTTAAGGTAAACACATTCGTAGGAAATTCTGAGTATTTGAAATACTGATTCTTCATAATGTGATATTATGAGGAATCAGGTATTATGAGCCGTGGTAGCCCAGTGGTTAGAATGCAGTATTACAGGCTAATTCTGCCCACTGCCAGCGGTTCGATTCTCACAGGCTCAAAGTTGGCTCAGCCTTCCATCCTTCTGAGGTTAGTAAAATGAGGACCCAGATTGTTGGGGGCAGTAGGCTGACTCTGTAAACCGCTTGGAGAGCGGTAAAGCACTGTAAAGCCGTATATAAGTGCTATTGCTATTATTGCATGGCGTAACAAGAGGTGGGAACGGAAAGGTAGACAAAGTCAATAGGAAGCTAATATTGATTGTTTTGATCAGAAGAGTTCACACAAACATTTGCCACTGGCAAACGTGTTTCCTACAGTGATAAAGTCCAGCCTACAAAAGAGGAGGCAATCTTGCTCATTCCGTGCTGAACATCTGGGATCTTATTGACATATAAGCTTTCTTCAGATTTAGCAAAGCAAGGAAGAGTTCTTGTCCTCAGACAAATGTTGGAGATACCCTGGAGATAGCATATGTTTCAGATGTCACTATTACTATCCCTAGATTTTCTCCTGAGAGAGGCAGAGCTGGTGACAAGCAATCATGTTGGCTGTCTCCGAAAGCAGGACGAAATGTGTGGATGGTTTGTCGTTAAGTCAGCCATTTGGCAAGCCTGTAAGGAATACCCTGCCTGTCACTTAGCATGGATTAGTTCTTCCATCAACAGCTCATCACCAGATAGGGCTGCGCCTGGACCAAAGCATTTCAGAGTGCAGAGGGAGCTACAAACACACAATGAAAAGCTTCTCCATGAGAGAAAAGACAACTAAAACCCCAGGAGGCCTCCTACGTCCTTCTTCTTATCTGAATTATCAGAAGTAGCAGACTCCCTGGAAAGCCTTTTGCCCATTCATAAATGGTTGACTTGATAGAACCTCAGAATCACAACCAGAGCAGCCAAGAAGTAGGTCTTCCCAGTTGTCCATTAAGATAGAGGTGGATCGTGAAGTTTGGCAATTAGGCCAATTTAGCAGATTAGGAACTGTTGATGGGGAGACATCAGAAAAGCTTTCCAGGTGCTAATGCTTCCAATTTCAGCTACTGGAAATTTCAACCATTTAGGTTTTTCAGAATCTTGTTGTCTTTTGAATGAAAATCAACTGTTTCTTCGGTCCGTCCATCCATCCATCCATCCATCCATCCATCCATCCATCCATCCAGTGGTGGGATTCAAATAATTTAACAACCGGTTCTCTGCCCTAATGACCGGCTGGGTGGGCGTGGCCATGGTGGGCATGGCCGAGGACTGTGACAGGCAGCACTCGGTCTCCTGCAAACACCCCCTGGGAGAAGAAACGGGCCGCGGGGTGGGAGCACCTCATTTTGGGCCTAGTAGGCCTCCCTGTACTTACCTGGGAGCCAAAACGGGGCACGTGGGACTCCTGGATGGGGCAGGGCGGGAAGGGGTGTGGCCAGTCAGCAATTGAACAACCGGTTTGCCCAAACTGGCCCGAACCGGCTGAATCCCACCACTCCATCCATTCACATCGTATCATCTCTAACCAAAATGAATTTGTCAGAATTTGAAGTTCAGTGGGCCCATGAAACGGAAGGAGGCCCACCAAAATTGTCCATGGCATGACCTCTTACCTTCATCAAATTGGCATACAATTCCAAAGATAAAATTTAACCCCCTGGCCAATTAAAATTAAAAATAACAGTTCAGAAACAAAAGTTATGTGATAGCTTGCTCCAAATGAAGCAGAACAGCATTTATTTTCTCCAACAATAAAAAAACACGAAGGAGTACCACCTTACCCATACCACCAGAGCTCACTTCGAACCCTGATCCATTTTTGCCCTAGAGCTGAGCATATGAGGAATCTTTTTAAACATGTGGACAATGGTTTTAATTTTTTTTAAAAAAAACAAACAGTTGGAGAGAATTTTCTAGTGGTGTCCCCTAGTGCATCACACTATATAGACCAGAGGTGTCAAATTCTATTTCATTGAGGGACGCATCAGGGTTGTGTTTGACCTCGGGGGCTGAAGTGGGCGCGGCCATCTTGACATCACTCATGTCAGGGGCATCCGTGGTGGCCCGAACGCTCTGCCAGCAAAAATGGGCTCCTGAGCTCTGTTTTCAGCTGTGACGGCCTCCTGCCGCCCTCTTGCCAGTGAAAATGGAGCTGGGGGTGCATGTGCCACCCTGAGCTCCATTTTCACTGGCAGAGGGTGGCAGGAGGCCGTCGCGGCTGAAAACGGAGCCTGGGAGGGCTGCGCGAAGCCCTTCTGAGCTCCATTTTCATTGGCAGAGGCACCATGGGCCAGTCCTTCGTTGTTTCTAGGGCGGCCCCGCGGGCCAGATCTAAGCACCCCGCGAACCAAATCCAGCCCTGAGGCCTTGAATTTGATACCCTGGTATAGGCTGAAACCTGGTCCCCCATCTTCTGCAACTGGCAGTTAAGGTTGGAAAAAAAAAAACAGTAAGGCTGACAACGACAATTCAAAAGTGTCTTTCCCAGCAGCTCTCATTCATCCTGGGTAGGTAGCCTGCTACAAACCTGAGACGTTCACGGAGAAATAGGTGGTCTCGCTTCCTGAGGGGCTGTTGGTCATGCAGGCGTAAAGGCCCGAGTCCTCGGGCACAGCGTCCCTGACCTCTACCTCCTCCCCTGTGATCCGCGTCCGGTTGTTCTCGGATAGCTGCACCCCGTCTCGTACCCAGTTGATGCTCTGAACATCGTCCCGGAGGCGGCAGCGCAACTGGAGGAGGTCACCAGGGTGAGCCGAGTAAGACTCCACTTCAAGGCTTGTTTGGGGGAGAACTGGAAATGTTAGGGGAGAAAAAAAAAGAGAGGGAGAGAGAGGGGGGGAAGCAAGGTGGTGAATGCTTTATTGCAGATGCATTTCTCTGGCAGCATGCAAACGCTGGAGAGAGTTTCAGCTGCCATGCGGGTCTCTGCAAGAGCGAGGCAAGCAAGAATCTGCAACAAAGCTTTTCATTTCAATGACCGATCCAGCACTATCAATGAATACACAGCTATTTTTTTCTGTATATGTATATATATTTAAAAAAATGTGTTATTAGGAAACCAAGAACAAAGAGGGCTGAAACGAGCAAGGAGATGAGCCAAAAACAAATGGCAGGTCAGGATGGGCAACCCAGCAGGAGACGGCTTTGTGTGAACGTCAGGCACAGGTAAGCAGGCTGCCATCCGGCCTTCGGAGCAAGGAAGGACAAAGAGGAGGCAAGGGTTAAAAGCTATTATAGGGGAATGAAACCTCTTTTTCCTCCTTCACTGCCTGATCTGTTGTTCTGTAGGACTTCTTTATTAGGCCATCAGTAGAACATTGCTTGTTGACGTAATGAGGAGACACAGGCTCAAGCTCAAACCTTCCAAGACTGAGTGGCTGTGGTTCCCGGCATCCCGATATAGTCAGATGACTCCATCTCTGACTATTGGGGGAGAGTCTTTGGCCCCCTCGGAGAGGGCTCGCAATCTGGGAGTCCTCCTGGATACGCAGCTGTCCTTGGAGGAACATCTGACGGCTGTAACCAGGGGGACTTTTTGTCAGGTTCGCCTGATTCTCCAGTTGCGTCCCTTTCTTGATTGGGATTCCCTGTGCAGTCACTCATGCCCTCGTCACCTCTCGCCTGGACTACTGCAACGCTCTCTACATGGGGCTCCCCTTGAAGAGCACCCGGAGGCTCCAACTGGTCCAGAACGCAGCAGCGCGGGTAGTGATGGGAGCAGCTTGGCGCTACCATGTAACACCGCTCCTGCGCGAGCTGCACTGGCTCCCAGTGGTCTTCCGGGTGCGCTTCAAGGTGTTGGTTATCACCTTTAAAGCGCTCCATGGCATTGGACCTAGTTATCTTCGAGACCGCCTGCTGCTACCGATGGCCTCCCATCGACCCGTGCGCTCCCACAGAGAGGGCCTCCTCGGGGTGCCATCAGCCAAACAATGTAGGCTGGTGACCCCCAGGGGGAGGGCCTTCTCTTTGGGGGCACCTACCCTCTGGAACCAGCTGCCCCCAGAGATAAGGAGAATCCAAGACTTCGGTGCCTTCCGCCGTGCCCTTAAAACCCACTTTTTCCAGCAAGCCGGGCTGGCCTAACACTTTTTAAAATGTTTTTAATTGTTTGTTATTTTTTTTAATCATGGGGCCAAATTTATAAATATCTTTTAAATTGTATTTTAATGTTTGTAGTTTATGCTTTTACTTGGCTGTTCACCGCCCTGAGTCCTCGGGGAGAAGGGCGGTATACAAATTTAAAAATAAATAAATAAATAAAAATAAAATGACCATGCTCTGAGGAGTCCTTGGTGCTCTCTGAGCTGGCTTGTTTTCTTGAAGACGTTTCATGACCCAAACTAGGTAACATCATCAGTGCTAGCATGAAGATGATATTATCTAGTTTGGGTATCCCCAACCAGGGTAATATCACCATCAGAGTATCAGAGCTGAAGAAGCTTCTTGGATGAGAAGCGAAACGTCTTCGAAGAAAAACCAGAAAGTCCAGTTGCCTCTTGAAAAAAGCACCTTTGGGACAACCAGGACCTGGATGATTGAGAATCTCCATAGATATCTATCTTGGGTAATGAACCATCTGCAAGAAAACAACTGAGCTCAGAGACCACCAAGGATCTCTCACGTCAGTTATAAATATAACTGAGTTATAAATATTCTCCTTTATTGTGACCATGCTTGGAATTTCTTCTACAAAGCTAACCATCCGTTGAGTGAATCCTTGACCACGCCATGTCAGTATGCCAGTGGAAGGACAGAATGAGCTGGTTTAATTTTTGCTTTTTTAAAAAGAAGTGCTTCCACAGGATGGAAAGTAGATCCTGCAGACCTACCCTATCCACTTGCCCTGGAATAGTTCAAGGACAGTATTAACATCTCATCTTCTCTTGAGGGAGAAACATCACTCTGTAAATAAGGAACCCACTAGCATTCCTGTCTAGTTGAGACATCTTCTGTTCCTTAGCAGTTGAAGACATCTAGTTGAGACATCTTCTGTTCCTTAGAAGTTGAGACATCTTCTGTTCCTTAGAAGTTGAGACATCTTCTGTTCCTTAGCTATCAGCAGATGTTTCCTACTTACCACAATCAATAAAGCCCCCCAAGAGAGGCAACCTCAGTTTCTTCCAAATGCCCTTTTGATGGGCTTATCAAATTTTGGCAGGCACGTGGACTAGAAGATTGAGTTTTGAGGAATATTCATTTTCAGAATGTCTACGGAGATTCTCACTCAGTCATGGTTGTCCCAAAGGTGCTTTTTTCAAGAGGCAACTGGACTTTCTGGTTTTTCTTGAAGACGTTTCTTCAGTTTCAGAGCTGAAGAAGCCATTTGGATGAGGAATGAAACGACTTCAAAGAAAAACAAGGAAGTCCAGCTGCTTCTTGGAAAAGCACCGTTGCGACATTCGTTTTCAGAAGGCTAAATGTTTAGAGTTGTTTGGAAATCAGATATAACACGGGGCGGAGGGAAAAGCATCACACCGGGAGGTCATGTTATCTCATCCTATGCTGAAATCATTGACTCTAGAGACCACTTTGAGAGGGAATGGAGTGAAACTACCATAAATTAGCTGGGATTCACATCTTGAGCTCAGCAATTCCTACCCAAGTTACCATCCTTGTTCCAAACCATTGACCGAAGTGGTCAGTTGGCTGGGGGCCCAGCTCACTTTCTCAACTACAGGTAGTCCTTGATTCATGATCACAATTGAGCCCAACATTTCTGTTGCTAAACGAGACAGTTGTTAAGTCGATTTCGCCCCATTATACAACCTTTCCATCAGCAAATATCGAGCGTGTTAAGAATAGGAGTAGCTAGAAGACGTTCAATTTCTATTTTTCAAGCTGTGGGCCACAGTCAGTCTTTAAATGCATTCCAGAACTGGGACCACACAGACCAGTGTTTCTCAACCTTGGAAGCTTGAAGGATTCTGGGAGTTGAAGTCCACCCATCTTCAGGCTACCAAGGTTGAGAAACACTGACAAAGACAGAATTATGATTGTTATTTTTGTGCAGAATTCCAATTCAGGAAGAACTTTGGGAGGATCCTTTAAGCTTCCAAAGGTTAGATGTCTGGCTACAAGCGGAGCATCTCTTACCTAGTTCCTAGCAAGGCAAAGCTGGCTACAATTTAATACAAGCGATGAGTTTGGAAGCCACAACATGATTATTCTGAGACAAGGATTTTCTCCAGAGAACATTTTTGGCAGTGTTGTGATGGTAGGCCCATTTTCTCTCAATGATGTCAGCCTCATGAGGTAGACTAGGCAGGAAACATTACCAAATGAACTTAAGGTCACATTAACAGAATCTTGTAAGTGTGAAAGTACTTCTCTCCATCACCCACCATTCCCCTTTTACAACCTCAAAACTAGGGAGGGTCTCACCTGAGTGTCTCTCCCCACTCATATTCCTGCCGCAGGCTCAGCTGCCTTTTATATTTTATATATATATTTATATTTTATATATTGTCAGAATGGTCGAACAATTGGCAACTTCAAATCTCAACCAACAAATGCTCTGTCTTACACATTGGCAACAAAAATCAGAACACTAAATACAAGCTGGGCGGATACGACCTTGTAGACGACCCTCACTCTGTCAAGGACCTAAGAGTAAGTCATCTCAAACGATCTAAACCCCAGAGCTCACTGTAACAGCATCGCCAAAAAGGAATTAAGAGTTGTTAACCTAATTTTGCAAAACTTCTTCTCCAGGAACATTGAATTGTTAACTAGGGCATACAAAACCTTTGCCAGACCAATTCTCGAATACAGCTTGTCTGCCCGGAATCCACACTGTATATCAGATATTAATACAATTGAGCGAGTCCATAGGTATTTCACGAGAAGAGTCCTCCACTCCTCTGCTCACAACAAAATACCTTATGCCACCAGGATTGAAATTTTGGACTTGGACAATCTTGAACTGCGCCGCCTGCGGTGTGACTTAAGCATAGTACACAAAATTATCTGCTACAACGTCCTATTTGTCAATGACTACTTCAGCTTCAACCGCAATAATACACGGGCAAACAATAGATACAAACTCAAGGTAAACCGCTCCAAACTTGATTGCAGAAAATACGACTTCAGCAACAGAGTGGTCAATATTTGGAATGCACTACCTGCCTTCTTCCCCAAACCCCCAAAACTTTAACCTTAGACTGTCTACTGTCGACCTCACCCCATTCCTAAAAGGTCTGTAAGGGGCGTGCATAAGCGCACCAACATGCCTACCATCCCTGTCCTACTGTCCCTATTTATTTATTTGTTTATTTATTTATTTTTCATATTTGTATACCGCCCTACTCCTGAAGGACTCAGGGCGGTGAACAGCCATAATAAATACAAATACATATAGAAGTTAAAAACTATTAAAAAAACAGATTAAGCAATTTGGCTCAAAGATTAAAACATCCAAATTTATCTAAAAGAGGTCTAAAACCCGATTTAAAACCCGATTTAAAAGCCAATTAAAAAGGGAGAGTTAGGCCAGACCGTCTTGTTGGAATAGAAACGTTTTCAGGGCACGGCGGAATATGCGTAAGTCTTGGATGTTTCGTAACTCCGGGGGAAGCCCGTTCCAGATGGCAGGTGCCCCCACAGAAAAGGCTCTCCCCCTGGGGGCCGTCAGTCGACATTGTTTGGCCGACGGCACCCTGAGGAGTCCCTCTCTATGGGAGCGAACTGGTCGGTGAGAGGCTATTGGTGGCAGGAGGCGGTCTCGTAAGTACCGTGGTCCTGAGCCATGGAGCGCTCTAAAGATAGTAACCAAAACCTTGAAGCGTACTAATTTTCTGTGTTCATGTCCATGTTTATACTTATACCTGCTCTCACACATGTTTGACAAACTAAATAAAATAAAATAAATAAATAAAATTTATCTGACTGGAACAGTTAGTTAGTTGCATCTTGTTGTCCTGCCTCCCAAGGTCATTCTCACATAACCATCACAGATGACCATCTCCAGCTTAGGAAGACAGTGGTAGAGACTATTATTTCCCTCAGTTACCTCAAAACATCACTTCATCTGGGTGATTATGGGGGAAAAAAAAAGAAAAGACGATCTTGGCACCAAGCTGATTTCATTTACCACACCTTGATTCCGAGTCTGCCAAGGTTTACGGAATAACAGAATTGGAAGGGACCTTGGAGGTCTTCTAGTCCAACCCCCTGCTCAAACAAGAGACCCTATACAATTTGAGACAAGTGGCTGTCCATCCTCTTCTTAAAAACCTTCCAATGTTGGCGCATCCACAACTTTTGGAGGCAAGTCATTCCACTGATTAATTGTTCTATCAGGAAACACAGTCAGGTTCTTTTTGAGGTTCTTTACAAAGAAAGGGGACGTGGTGGCTCAGTGGCTAAGACACTGAGCTTGTCGATCGAAAGGTCGGCAGTTCAGCGGTTCGAATTCCTAGTGCCGCGTAACGGGGTGAGCTCCCGTTGCTTGTCCCAGCTTCTGCCAACCTAGCAGTTCGAAAGCACGTAAAAAATGCAAGTAGAAAAATAGGGACCACCTTTGGTGGGAAGGGAACAGCGTTCCCTGCGCCTTTGGCGTTGAGTCATGCCGGCCACATGACCACGGAGACGTCTTCAGACAGTGCTGGCTCTTTGGCTTTGAAACGGAGATGAGCACCGCCCCCTAGAGTCGGGAACGACTCGCACAGATGTGCGTGGGAACCTTTACCTTTTACACAGTACTATTTAAGCCCCTTCCCAATGAAAAATGAATAATAAAATAAAATATGGAAGGATTCTGCCAAGGGTAGTTCCTTTCTTAATCTTTCTTTCCGTCAAAAAGAAGAGAGAGGGCGGAATTTGCAAGAGATCTGTTCCCTTTCATTTCCCAGGCACAGAATCAGAGTGAAATATCTTCTGAATTGTCAACTCTTGATCCTCCTTTATCCTGGCGGCTGAAACCCAGAATTAGTGTGATTAAACTTGCGAGACCTTCCC
This sequence comes from Arizona elegans, assembly GCA_022577455.1. NCBI lineage: Eukaryota > Metazoa > Chordata > Lepidosauria > Squamata > Colubridae > Arizona > Arizona elegans. The sequence goes on from JAKOOJ010000013.1 coordinate 434,674, forward strand.
ACCCTCGAAATCTTTGGGGGGGGGGAGACTTTTTATTATCTCAGCTGACGAGAAGTCTGGACAATGATGGCCATTCAAAGCCACTCACAGTAGAATTGCAGCCGGGAGTAGCAAGCTCTTCAACAAAGAAAAGGTTTGATTGCCAGAGACGGTCAGCTTCAAGAAAGCCTCCAGTTATTATTAAAATGCTGTCCGGAGAATCTCAGCCTCAAATATACACTCGGAAAAAGAAAAGCAGCTGCCACAAAACCAAACATTTGTTTGGGGAGCACAAAGATCCTTTTCCTTCCTTTTTTGGCTTCTCCGGTTCTCCAATTCGGTGAGCTCCATTTTGCCCTTAATTGGGCAACTTGTTTCTCTAAATCAGAAAGAAAAACAAGCAACGGACAAAGAATTGGCTCGGTGATACCGTTGGGTGTGGATTATAGGGATTGTAGTTCAGCCTGCTTTGCTCACAACTTTAACGTGACACTTATTCCACGCAGAAAGTTTATTTATTTATTTTTTAATTTATAAAATTGATTAGCCGCCCACAGGGCAAGTTTCTATTGAGGGTCCAGAAAGTTCAAAAGTTTCTGAATAAGAACAAATTGCTGCTAAATCCCCTGTTCAGTTTCTGTTTTAAAACCCTACCAAATCTTTGCCTTCTCAAGTTCCTTTCCCCTCCCATCCAAAAGTTTCATCAACCTTGACCAAGTACAAACTATGATTCTGAATGTTGCTAACTTCCCCTCAGTGGCTGGTGTTATGGGATTCGATTAAAGTAGAATAATCAGCGATTGATAAATCACAGATACAACAGAATCGACAAAAGCACAGACACCACACATACACAAAAACATTTTTTTTAAAAAAAAAAGACATGGCTACCCTAACATGCTAGAAACAAAACAGATTTTAAAACTGTTAAGACAACCTGTAACTTAATAGTGTTGATCTAATGTTATTAAAAGGCGAAGCGTTTGTGATCTGGGTTTTTCAACCTGTCTTCTACAGAACCCAAGTTGTTCATGAGAAGTTGATGGGAGTCCTGTGAGAGATTAAGGGTATAAAAATAATTCACTCAAACACAGTAGATTATCTATCACTAGAGTTGATCAGAGTTTCTGGGGGCCTTTTAAATAACAAATTCTCCACCTAACCCAAAAAAGTTCTCCTACAAGGTCTGCAACTGAACTAAATAACCCTTACTTTATTGCAATACGTCTGAATTACAACTTCAGACAATGTTTCAATAAACATTAACCCTCAATATATACATTTAAATCCGGGGTCTCCAACTTTGGCAACTTTAAGACTTGTGGACTTCAACTCCCAGAATTCCCCAGCCAGCAAAGTTGGACACCCCTGATTTAAAAAAACCTGTGATAAAAATGATAAAACTGCTTGGACCAAAACAGAAAGAAGCAGCAGCACCGTGGAAACCTTGCAGAGCTGAATCTGTCAATATATCCAATAAGAAATCAAAGTTTTAAAATACTCTCTCCAGACACTATTTTTTTTTTTAATTTGATTTATATGCCGCCCTTCTCTGGAGACTCAGGGCGGCTTACAATGCATTAAGCAATAGCCTTCATACTTTTGTATATTTATACAAAGTCAGCTTATTGCCCCCACAAACTGGATCCTCAATTTACCCACCTTAGAAAGGATGGAAGGCTGAGTCAACCTTGAGCCTGGGGAGATTCGAACTTGCAGTAATTGCAGGCAGCTGAATATTAATAACAGGTTATTAGTCTGCTGCGCCACCAGGCTCTTAATTTGATTCATGCAAAAATTGATGAATGTTCATCTGTGCAAATGTCACTTCCCTAATCAACATGGACAACCATACAAAATGTTTTTTATAGTGGCCATTCATATAATAAATTTGTTGTATAGATCTCAAGTTTGCATATGCCTTAGAGACAAAAATGTTCCAATTTATCTTACTCTAATAAGCTCCAGTAGACTGGAAATGTAATAATAATTCTACATTTAGAAGTCCCAGATGTAAAGCTAAAATATATTATCATCATAATTGTTATTATCATAATTATGTTAAATTTATTAATTGCCCAATTCAAATGGACTCTTGGACTGACATACAAAACTAGAAAAATCATAAAAGCAACTAAAAATCTAAAATCAGATAGACAGCCTAGATTAAAATAATTTAATCGAGAGCAAAATCAACCAAAACAAAACAATGGGCGGATAAATACTAGTCTTAAATTCCTAATCATTTGTTTCATTCCTCACTCACTGGTCTTATCTCAATATTACCCCTGGGTACAATACTTCAGTACTCATTAATTGGTTCCGGGAGGTGCAATGAATACCAAAAACAATGAGTACTAAATAATTTTTTCCTGTATGGAATAATGTAATGAGTCACAAGATAGCCAACTCCAACCAGTTCTAGCTTGTGCTTTGACTACTAAACAAACAATGAGTACCGCATCAAAATTTCCGCATCAAAACACATTGAGTATCAAATTCAATGAGTTTCAAAGCAGTGGAGTACCAAGGTACCACTGTATATAAAAGTACCTTAACCTTTATACATGATTGCCTTCCTTCTGGTTCAACTTCAATTCTACAAGCTGGCTTTGAACCCAACAACATAAACATTTATTGAACTCCAACTCCAAACGGGGTAATTCTGTTTGCAAGACGCACGGATTATTCTCCCTCTCTGTGTTGTTACAGAACTGGATTCAGGCAAAATGTTCTTCTTCCTGATTCATATTACAGCTTAAGGCAAATGATCACAGGGATGGATATGAGAACCAATGTGATGCAGGGATGAAGCTACAAGACTAGAAGTGGAGAGATCCAGATTCAAATGCTCCCTTAGGCATGGAAGCTTGTTGATTGAATTCGGGCCAGGATGTTTCTCTCAGCCCAAGAACCAGCGTGATCCAACAAGTGAAAGCATTAGATTAGTAATGGGGAGAGACCCATGTTCTTATTTTTCAACAGCTGTAGAGATGCAGGTGCAGGACTGTTAGAGGCAATGAGCCCCGTTACCTTCCTGGGGTAATTGCCTGGATCGTGGCATTTTCCTTGTGTATACTTTTGAAAAATAAAACCGGAATACATTTTCTAATTAAACTCATATTTATTGTAAAGAAGAAAATAAAAACATCTTACTATCTAAAATAATTATTACATTTTTGCAAAGTTCCTACCGGCTACTTCTCAGCAGCCGGACTTCTCTGACAAAGAAAAGTGAAGAAGCAAGTGAAAGAAAGGAGTGAAGGAATGTGGATATACATAGTATCAGTTACTGATAAGACCTTGGCAAGCTACAGAAAGTCTGACAGTCCAGAAATATGAGTTCACCTGGTAAATACAAAAAAACGCAGTGACAAGGACCTCTACAAAAGTCCCTCCACTTCACAGAAGTTTTTTGGGTGACTTGGGCCGGCCACTCTGGCTTAGACAAGCCCACATCACAGGAGGCGTATTATGAGGAAATATCAGGCGCAAGAAATCAGGATCCAGAATAGAGTTCAAAAGTACTGGAAGTTTATTTCATACTCTCTGTACATAAGAATTCAGATTTACTAACGGTCAAGCCAAATTGGTGCTAGATAAGAATCAACGGACAACAGACTTCAAGGGGGACTGGATTTAGGTCTCTTTTGAGGGCTTAGGGGCTCCAGACTGATGATGCATTTGACCCTGCCCTTGGATTCAACCAAGGTGTCAGACCTGGAAGCCATCTTGGGCCTTCAGGCCTGCCACAAATTCTACTGTGGGAAAATGGGAGGGGGGATTGTATGGAGTGAAGATGATATGTAGTCAAAATAACATTCTTTCCAGAAAGTCAAGGCTGAGTTGCCCCGCAGCCGTGCTGAGAAGACTGGGGAGCAGTGGTGAAATTCAAATATTTTTACTACCGGTTCTGTGGTCATGGGCTTGGTGGGCGTGGCAGGGGAAGGATACTGCAAAAACTCCATTCCCATCCCACTCCTGGGGGAAGGATATTGCAAAATCGCCATTCCCACCCATTCCAGGGGAAGGATACTGCAAAATCTCCATTCCCTCTCCACTCCTGGGGAAGGATATTGCAAAATCTCCATTCCCACCACACTCGGGGGCCAGCCAGAGGTGATATTTGCCAGTTCTCCGAACAACTCAAAATTTCCGCTACCGGTTCTCCAGAACCTGTCAGAACCTGCTGGATTTCACCCCTGACAGCAAGAACTTATCTTATCCAATCGGCACATTCCTTGAAGTTTTGGGCCCTGATTTATGTAGATCAAGATTAGGTTATAATCTCCTACTTAATCCAATAATAATTATTTCCAAATGTATGCACCTAGGATGGCAATTTTAATGTTCTCATAATTGAGCTTAATGGATATCTTTGCATGTATGGAAAAAAAAAGGGAAAAGCTGGGTGGTCTCTGAACCATTATAATCCTGAAATTGGTAAGTGCTCCCTGACTATAAACTTTTGGATTACATTCCTAAACTCAGTTTAGTTCTAAATACCTTTCGACTATTATAGTTGCCACCTAGTAGGTACGCTTGCTTGGAGATTCAGTAGATTATCATGGAGAAATTAGTTAAGAGGCGTTTGTCTTTTCTTGCCATTCAAGATTGTTATGATTTGAAATCGAGTAACTGGCTGCAAATCGTTTCATTCCTGCCCATGAGACACTGTGCAATGCGGGAAGCTTGGAGGATTAAGCCGGGGAGATAGAATGCTTAGGAAAACCAATTCCAGACGACAGTCAGTTGTTCCAACAACTGATGCCTCCAGACACATGTGCCCTGTCTCACTAGTTGCCCAAGGGACCTCATCAAGCAGAATGCGCTTCTTAAAGTCTCTCAGACAGAAAACATTAACGTGTTGGAAGTCTGGAAGAAAAAAGAGAGATGCAGAATAGCAATAGCACTTAGACTTATATACTGCTTCACAGTGCTTTTACAACCCTCTCTAAGTGGTATACAGAGTCAGCCTCCTGCCCCCAACAATCTGGGTCCTCATTTTACCCACCTCGGAAGGAGGGAAGGCTGAGTCAACCTTGAGCCTGGTGAGATTCGAACGGCCAAATTGCAGGCAGCCGGCAGTCAGCAGAAGTAGCCCGCAGTACTGCATTCTAACCACTGCGCCACCACGGCTCAGAAAGCGGTATAGTTACAGAAGTTGGCATTATTTAAACCAGGGGTCCTCCATCCACAGGCTGCGGACTGGTCCACGAACAGGGCCACACAGGTGGAGGTGAGCAGTGGGCGAGCGAAACTGTGCACGCACAGGCTCTAACTTGCACACTTCCTCCTCCCCACTCTGGTCCATGGAAAAATTGTCTTCTACAAAACCAGTCCTTGATGTCAAAAAGGCCAGGGACCTCTGATCTAAACCACATGTTGTAAACATGGAGTAAATTGGTCCAGCCCAAGATCCAACTTTTCTTCTAAAAATTCCTTTCTTTGTGGATTTCTTCCTCTTTACCGATCTTTATTGAAAAGGGAAAAAAGATGATTACCAGCCACTTTTCAAGTACCTTGATGTTCGAAAAACGATGAAAAACCCTTTCTTTGACCCGAGTTTACAATCTGTGTTAGTTTCACTCTGAAATCGTGGCTGATTCTTCTTTCTTGCCGTGTGTTTAATTTTGATGATGTGCTTTTAGTCGACTTCTGCATAAATAAATGTTTCCACTTAGGTATGGCAAGGGAGAGCTTCCCCCCCCTCCTATAGCATAGCAGATGAACTGCGGAAGAATAAATGAATAAATAAACGTGCATTTCTAGGAGGGTGAAATGATGAAGCTAGTTACTATTTCAGACTTATGAATCCCAAAAGGCCTTTTGTAAAGCATGGCATGGCAAAGAGGGTGGGAGGATGACCCGGAGCAAAAAGAAAAAAAATAATAATAATACGTGCTCTGTTTGTTATATGACCGGGGGCAAGAAAAGACACATCCTTTTAGTTCAACTCAGCTCTTCTATTGTGCAGTCAGCAATTCAAACAGGGGAGCTAAGCTAACAAGAAAGAAGGAAATGAAGGGACGGGAAGACACAGCGGCAAAGCAGGCAGCAGAGAAGAAAGGAGCAAAAAAAAAAAAAAAAAGAAAAGAAAAAAAGAAAAGAAAAAAAGAAAAGAAAAGAAAGGAGTATGAGAGGTGATGAGCAAAGAAAGGGACAGATTAAAATAATCCCCGGGCAATTAAAATGTCAAAACTCAGCTCTGGGGAACACAACAACAACAAGAAAAGCAGCTCGGAAGGTGTGAAAGCAACATTCAGTGACTCAAAAACAGTCGGCTACACCTGATCATCCGTGATACGGAGTTCATATGATATGAATTTAGTTGAATAGATGTTTCATTATGTGGCTTAACAAATGCCAAGATTTCCTGCTGTTACTCAGAATGTGACGCAAGAGCGATGATGACCGCCTCTCTTTCCTGCATCGTTCTATAAAGAAACCCGAGATGCTGGTTTAACATTTAAAGGCCATCATCGGGCTGGGGAGACTAGTTCTGGTTCTGTTTTGGGCGCAAACCTGGTTGGTTGAGAGTGGGCCAGTCACCACCCCTAGGAAGAAGACTGCGAGGGCTTCTGTAGGGTAACCTCCGTCAGTCAAGATTGATTCAAAGCTCCTGTCCTTCAACCTCTGTTTTATGTTTTTCTTGGTCTGACTGCAGGTCTGAATCAACAAAGAGCCCGACTGGTAAAAAGGAGAAGGAAGGAAGGAAGGAAGGAAGGAAGGAAGGAAGGGAGGGAGGGAGGGAGGGAGGGAGGGAGGGAGGGAGGGAGGGAGGGAGGGAAGGAAGGGAAGGAAGGAAGGAAGGAAGGAAGGAAGGAAGGAAGGAAAGGAAAGAAGGAAGGAAGGAAAGGAAAGAAAGAATGAAGGAAAGGCAAGGAAAGGAAGAAAGGAAGGAAGGAAGGAAGGAAGGAAGGAAGGAAGGAAGGAAGGAAGGAAAGGAAAGGAAAGGAAAGGAAAGGAAAGGAAAGGAAAGGAAGGAAGGAAGGAGGGAGGGAAACGAGCACTCTTTATCTAAATACTGTATTTTAGGTAAAGGTAAAAGTTCCCCTCGCACATATGTGCTAGTTGTTCCCGACTCTAGGGGGCGGTGCTCATCTCTGTTTCAAAGCCGAAAAGCCAGCGCTGTCCGAAGACGTCTCTGTGGTCATGTGGCCGGCATGACTCAACGCCAAAGGCGCACGGAACGCTGTTCCCTTCCCACCAAAGATGGTCCCTATTTTTCTACTTGCATTTTTTACATGCTTCCGAACTGCTAGGTTGGCAGAAGCTGGGACAAGGAATGGGAGCTCACCCCGTTACGCGGCATTAGGGACTCGAACCGCTGAACTGCCAACCTTTTGATCAACAAGCTCAGCGTCTTAGCCACTGGGTCACCGCATACGTAACCCTAACCTTTACCTTTACTGTATTTTATTCCATGCCTATTCCCCAAATATTTGTTCACGTCATCCCATCCCATCCCATGTAGTAGCTCCTACTACCTCTTTTTCTCTCCATCTATTTCTCTGACCATTTGTTTTTTTCTTAGTTTTTCATCTTTCTTTTTAAAAATACAGTTAAGATTGTATGTGTATCTCTCTCTCTGTGTGTGTGTGTATAAATATATGTTTGTGTATGAAACTGAAAGAGGAACTCCCATCCATCATCTAGATCAGGGGTCTCCAACCTTGGCAACTTTAAGATTTGTGGACTTCAACTCACATAATTCCTCAGCCAACAAAGCTGGCTGAGGAATTCTGGGAGTTGAAGTCCAAAGTCTTAAAGTTGGTAAGGTTGGATACACCTGATCTAGAGTTTATTCTTATCACCTGGGCTAATTCTTACCACCTTGCTTGGTGGCTACCAAGAGACTTCCTTTATCTCTCATGAGTGCTTTGTCTCCTTCTACCTTTTACAGGGTCACCACCACATCTGAGCTGTAAGCCTGAAGTTTCAAGGCTGGATGCGGCTCCCCCAAAACTGTAACTGAAGATCCTACTTGCCCCCTTCAAAAGTCAGCACCATCCTGGCAATTTTTAATGGACAAAATATTCAACGTTCAACGTGAATACAATCACGATAAGTCCTGCTTTACAAAGCCTTAGTAAGACCTCACTTGGAATACTGCATCCAGTTCTGGTCACCACAATACAAAAAATACGTTGAGACTGGAAAAAGTGCAGAGAAGAGCAACAAAGATGATTAGGGAACTGGAGGCTAAAACATACGATGAACGGTTGCAGGAACTGGGTATGTCTAGTCTAGTGAAGAGAAGGACTAGGGGAGACATGATAGCAGTCTTCCAATATCTCAGGGGCTGCCACAAAGAAGAGGGGGTGCCAACCTATCTTCCAAAGCACAAGAAGCAATGGATGGAAACTAACCAAGGAGAGAAGCAACCTAGAACTAGGGAGAAATTTCCTGAACAGTGATAACAATTAACCGGTGGAACAGCTTGCTTTCAGACGTTGTGGGTGCTCCAACACTGGAGATTTTTAAGAAGAAGAAACTGGACATCAACTTGTCTGGAATGGTATAGGGGCTCCTAGAGGAAGAGTTTGGCCTAGAAGAACTCCAAGGTCCATCCCAATTCTATTATTCTATGTTCTATGATGATGATGTTATCCATTCAGTCATGTCCAAGTCTTTGTCAATTAGGTCTCTCCACATCTCTCAATCCTTCATTGCTTTTTTTTTTTTTTTTGAGTTTTTCTATGCTCTGGCTGGTGACCATCAACTTTGATGGTGTCCAGTCTTTGTGTTCTTAGCCAGCCTGGTTTCCTTGCACCACTAACTCTTCCAAATGTTAATTGCTTTCTCCAATGAATTCCCCCACACGAGATGACCAAAATAAGTGAGACGAATACTGTGCACTCATACAGGAAGCTAACTTCAACGGCAGGCAACTGTGAATGCAATGCAACCAATTTTAATTTGTGATCCATTTCTCCTTCTGCTCTTATCTTCTGGGATGTCGCGCCCAGCACACAACTCAAAAAGGGAGATAGGACGTCCCTCTTCTAAGCTAATGCTCTGGGGGCTCCCCACTGCCACTTTAATTAGGTGGGCTTTCTCTCACCTTCCCCCACCTTTGCAAGCCTTCTATTTGCTCTGGGTCCCTGGGAGGGAGGGAGGGAGGGAGGGAGGGAGGAAGCATTTTTTAGACGTCAGCTCCATGCGCATGGCCCAGGTCATCTCATTTCAAAGTCAATAAAAGCTCCCATTCCCGGCACTGTTCTGCATTAAATTGCCATGACCAATGGGATCTCCGAGGGCAGAGATGCTTTTCTCCCTGTGATAGACAAGCTTTCCCTCCCAGCCCCAGCTGATGAGAGAAGGGAGTCAGAGGGCAAAGACAGGTTGCTGCCCATTGGTCACCCGGAGCACAAGTTGGTAAATAGGCCTGGTGGGAACGCCGAGCGATGCCATTCACAGGCTAATGACCATATCCAGCTTCATTAGCTTTTCCAGGAAAGGGGAGACAGCCCCATGCTAGCTAAAGGATGGAGCATGGCCTCAACGTGTCTTCCAATGATAAGTGGTGTCCCCCACCCCCCAAAAAACTTAACATCATTGTCCTAGCTGCAAGGAGTCACAAAACGGAGCCTGGATAGCTCAACAGACAGAAGCACTGTAATTTAACACCAGCTGTCTGCAATTAAAGTAAGATCGAATCTCGCCAGGCTCAAGGTTGACTCAGCCTTCCATCCTTTCTAAGGTAGGTAAATTGAGGACCCAGTTTGTGGGGGCAATAAGTTGACTTTGTATAAATATACATAAGTATGAAGGCTATTGCTTAACGCACTGTAAGCCGCCCTGAGTCTCCGGAGAAGGGTGGCATATAAATCAAATTTTAAAAAACAAACAAACAAAAAAAAAACCTTGGCTATGTAGATGCAAACGAAGTACCTTATTTTTCGGGGTATAAGACACACTTCCCCCGACCCAAAAAAGAGGGTGGAAATGTTCTTACGTCTATTTATTTATTTATTTATTTATTTATTTATTTATTTATTTTTTAATTGGGCTTATATGCCACCCTATCTCCAACGGACTCAGGGTGGCTCACAACAATAAAACCACACTCCATAATGCAAGTTAAAATGCCTAATTAAATCAGATACAATTAAAAACACATAAAAAAACTCCATCAGGCCAGGCCAGGGGACTCGAATAACCATGTTTTTAATTCGTGGCGAAAGGTGCGAAGGACAGGGGCGAAGATCCTCCAAATACTCCATTTATACTGTATAAATGGCTGTATACTCCAAATATAGCCATTTTTGGCCTGTCGAAACCCTGCTCCGCACGTCCCGTTTTTTCCAAAAACATGCCCATTTTTCGCAAAAATGGGATGCGCAGAGGGTTTGGGAGGCCTGCCGAGTGCTCCTGGGGACTGGGAAGGGCAAAAAACGCAACGTGTGGGGCAGGGGTGAAATCCAGCAGGTTCTGACAGGTTCTGGAGAACCAGTAGCGGAAATTTTGAGCAGTTCGGAGAACCGGCAAATACCACCTCTGGGGATGGCCCCAGAGTGGGGAGGGAATGGAGATTTTGCAATATCCTTCCCCTGTCACGCCTACCAAGCCACACCCCACCCACCAAGCCACGCCCACAGAACCGGTAGTAAAAAAAATTGGATTTCACCACTGGGGGGTTTGGGAGGCCAAAAACGGGCCTGTTTTTCGCAAAAACGGGATGCACAGAGGGTTTGGGAGGCCTGCAGCGTGCTCCTGGAGCCTGGGGAGGGCAAAACCCTTTTTTCCCCTTGTTTACCTCTTCAAAATCTTGGTGTGTCTTATACTCCCGTGTGTCTTATAGTCCAAAAAATAGGGGTAATTATGGTTTTCCCCTCCTTTTATTACATCAAGGGGTCCCCAACCCCTGGCCCATAGGCTGGGACCGGTCCATGGCCTGGTAGAAACCAGGCTGCCCAAACGATGCTTCATCTGCGCATATGCAGGATTTAAGTTGGGTGTGAAACCATCCCCCCTTCCCCTTTCGGTTCACAAAGACCATTTTTCTTCTGCAACCGGTCTCTGGTGCCAGAAAGCTTGGTGGCAGCTGCATTACATCACTGGGAGTTAAAAGCACATCCACTGATTAAAAAGCAAGGCACAGACGAAGCAGCCCGTTCAGGTGCTTTGGTTGTGTTTTATACCCCCAAAGGAAGCTGCTGGATGTCAGCTACCATAACTCATTTCTCCCAACGAGCCTGGATTTTGAAGGGAAGCTATTTAGATCTCCTTTCCAAGCTTGGAGAATCTTCCCATCTCCTGCTGGGGTAGCACCCTTTCCAGGCACCTGGTGATCTCCCAATCTCCTAAGAGTTCCACTGGAGTTCCTGTCAGGGATCAACCCAATTGTAATCCATTTTTGAGACTTGTTTGAGATTCTAAGGTGGCAGGGAAGGGAGTTGGCTGTTGCAGGCACCGTATAACCAAAGTCCCTTGCGGCTGCATTCCCTTCACTAAAGAGAGTTTTATACAAGTTTTAGTAATGTAATTATAAGCTGTCAGGCTAACGTGGATTTCTGAATGCCAAATTGTCTTGAGAGAGAACTGCTTTAGAGAACGCCCCCAATTCCCGGCTTCAAATCTAAAGATTTGAAGGTAAAGATTTTAATTGGGTTTTTAAAAATGGGTTTTTAAATTTGGGGTTTTAAATTGAGCCTATCATTTAATAATTTTAATAATTTTAAAATTTTGTCTCTCTTTGGGCTTTTAATCAGGCTGTAGACCGCCCTGAGTCCTTCGGGAGAAGGGCGGTATAGAAATAAAATTAATAAAAATAAATAAATAATAAATAAATCTGCATTACAAAAGAGGGGAACACCTCCCCAACCTTTCTTTAAAAAGGTAACTTTTGCCTTCTTTAAAAAGGCAAAAGTTCCCCTCGCACATATGCGCTAGTCGTTCCCGACTCTAGGGGGCGGTGCTCTTCTCTCATTTCAAAGCCGAAGAGCCAGCACTGTCCGAAGACGTCTCCGTGGTCATGTGGCTGGCATGATTAAATGCCAAAGGCGCACGGAACGCTGTTCCCTTCCCACCAAAGGTGGTCCCTATTTTTCTACTTGCATTTTTTACATTCTTTCGAGCTGCTAGGTTGGCAGAAGCTGGGACAAGTGACGGGAGCTCACCCCGTTACGCAGCACTAGGGATTCAAACCGCTGAACTGCCAACCTTTCGATCGACAAGCTCAGCGTCTTAGCCACTGAGCCACTGCATCCGCAAGACCTTTCTTTAGCACCCTTTTAACAGGCAGAAAGCCAACAGAGGAAAACCTTTTGAATGAAGGCAAATATATGTGTCCCAGGATGGCACATCTTCTGGTGGGAGAGAAGGGCTCCAGCACAAGTCTGAAAGCTCAGAAGGCCAAACCTCTGGTCCCAGTGACTGATCCCAAGATTGGATCCCAAGAAAACCTTCCCCTACACTAGTATGAATCCTGGGGAAAGCCACACCTATTAAAATTTGGTTTTGTTGGAACAATGTTTTTTTGTTTTAAATGTAAGGCTGCTGCACTTTTTGACATCTGTAAAAATCAGAATTCCTAACAAGCTTTTTTTTTTTTGCCTCCCTATAAAGAAATGGCTGGGAATAGCAAAAGCGGCAAAAAAAAAAAAATTGCAAATACGCAAGGGACGGTCAAAACATGAACAAAAGGAACACCGATAATGCAAGGTTGGGCCGAGAGGATTTGCATTGCTTTTTCACCAATCTTGGACCTACTCTGCACCTGTGTTCCGATTCGCCTTCCCATGATTCCTACTGCATTGTCCCAGTATGTTAAGGAGTTCACAGAGTAACCCTTGAGTAGCAAGGGTGTGCGCATGAAAAGCGATTGAGAGTAGTTAGGAAAT